>CM036551.1:26381035-26721035 GCA_020745685.1 Tautogolabrus adspersus | reverse complement strand
ATTAAAGCAACAATGTGTAGGAGGGTTAAATTCAGTTTGGTGTGCTTTGGCGCCCACTGCAGGCCTCTGAGTACAACTGCACACTCGTGAAACAGTGTATTGACATACCAGCTATTTTCACATAGTCTGTGCACGCCGCGGTTGGTCAGTGCAGCCCACTACGGCGTCATATGTTCCCACTCTAGTCAATGATTGTGTTTCCACAGCGAGCGCTGCGGCCCGTCTCCGGAGCAAGCTTGAGCGCCACTATCACTCCTGAGAAAATATACACAAGTGCACTTTCTTCTCCTTTTTTTAATGTATAAAACATTTGAATCAAAGCCGGGTGATTGACAGCCTGGCCCTTTAACAGCCAATCAAAATAAATGACTTGAAGGTTTAATAAGTTATATAATAAACAAATACAAATAGATGTGAGACTTTTAGAGATTATACTGAAGAAAATAACAAATACCGTAAAATCCGGTGTATTCGACGCACTTTTAATAACTATTATCTCCTCTGGCTGGCTGCGTCTTCTACACCGGTGCGACCAATATACCAGTAAAAAATGCAGACACACGGCATCATCACCAACCACCATCACACACTGCACGCGAGGTGACGCAATTGAAAATTCCTCCCCATTCAACGTGTATTGCACGCTTTGGGAAACAGCGACGCAGACGAGGCTGGCTGCCTCACGAGGTCATAATCATGCATTTAAAGCAAACTGTTCCATGAATAAACCTTGTGGAGCGCTCTTTGGATGAATGAGTCCTGTATTAAACTGAAGAAGTGACAAGCGGAGGTGGGCAGCGCGACTCGCTGGTTAGTCCTTCAGGACTTTCATCGTCAGCGTAGAGCTCGAGTACCGTACTAGAAGGAGTGCAAACTTCACAAAGCGATATATGGGACTAAAAGAGCGACACAGCTGCACACAAACTGCACGTTGTGGACGTCGCTGAACACAACAGAAACCGTCACGCAGGACGACAGTTTAAACCTGTTTTCTTTCTGGGAAACATCGACTGCTTTTTATAAACTGGTGCAATTTATATTCCGGATCAAACCGTACATGCAAAAACAATAAATATGTGTTTTTAATTCATACATAAAAACAAATAAATAATTGAGAGAAAAGGGAAATGCTTGAATATTGATCTCATATTTAGTTTTTAAATATCTGTGCACTAATGATTGTTTTAAAGACATTTCTCTTTTTTATTGATCTGTGACATCCTGTCTTTGATGTCTCTCCTGACACAGACAAAGAGCACACAGTAAGGGTCAGAACTAAAGACACCACAGCTTGAAGCACTTTGTCTTCATTAATGATCATAAAAGTCAAATATTTATATTTAATCGCGGGATACTCGCTCTGCTCTAAAGGCTAACAGGATTAAGTGTCTATGAGAAACAAATGCAGACGGATGCTAACACGTCGGTCTGCAGAAGACGGATCACTGAGCGGCTTGTATGAGCCTTGAATATTTGTTAGAGCCGGTTACACCGCGAGTCACACGGACAGTCTGCTCCGAGTGGTTCAGGCGCTCAGTGAGATTGATTCATTTTACGGGAGAATCGGGCTCCACCAGTCAGCTAATCGTGATCGATGTGACAGTTTGGGGGAAGCCGAAGAAGAGAGCGCAGACAGATTATTATGGATGAGCATTTTTCTCATGCTGCTTTTATTGCAGACAAACAACAGAAGAATTTACACACGCACGCACGCACGCACGCACACACACACACAAACGCACACACGCACGCACACACACACACACACACACACACACACACACACTTAAAAGAACAAAAACTAACTTTGGATAAGCTAACTAGCTTTAAATGTTCCGTCTCCTTTAGCCACTCTCCTCCCTCCTTGTCATTAAGCTGCCAATCACAGTTAGCGACCGGCTCAGGATCCAATCAATCACGCTGATTGGGAGTGTCAGGAAGTCGCTGCAATAAGCAGTCAGAGGTTGCATCTGTTGCAAACGCCGTTTCACCGACACAGCACGTTCGGCCGACATGATAATTAGAGAAGTCCGTGCTCATCTGCTCTGTGAAGCTTCAGACTCAGTGAGAGTCAAACTGCTACTAACACTGCTTTTAAATGCCAACACTGACGCTGCACTCTGACATTTTCACCACAGTTTAGACTGAAGCTGACAACGCTTAAAGTTTACATCAGACACGTTACTGCAGTCTGTAGGGACCGTCTGGACAGGGTTTGTTCTCTTTCTGAGGAACGCACGAGAACATCAACATGAAGTGTGTCTGAAGATCTGCCGACTTCTGGACCACATCACACAGATTCTGCAAATATGATGCTTTATTCATGCAAACAAGGAGCATGTCTCTCAATAACAGACTATAGGGGGCAGCAGTAGGAAAACTACTAGATGCAAGACACCTTCCAAATCAGAACAAACAAGCATGCATGTGAGACTCCATGAGTCAAACTGAAGGAAAAGATTATGGAAACATTTTGTGTTTTACAAACGCCAGGGAGTCCTGAGTTGGAGATGAAATATCCAAAAAACAAGGTCAAGTACCGGAGCAACACGACCAGCCTCCGTTTACACATGACAAGAAGTTAGCAACAACTCAACTCAACTCCACTTCAACTTTATTGTCCCCGAAGGGCAAGAAAGTAAAAGGACAGCAGAACAAGACAGAAAAGCGAGGCTAGCTACACAGGATCGTGTGTGTCGTCCGAAGATGACTAAAGCACATTTCTGCGTACAACATGTTTGATAACTCAAGCTTCAGGCAGCTGCTTAATGAGTCAGAGTCCCGCTGTGTCATTCCACTCGTTTGTTCAGAACAGTATCTACGATGTTTCAGAAGTTCACAGATAAAAATCAGAAAGAGATTCTTGCTTTCAAGTGGACTCACAGTCGACTGAAACCAGAATATTACACATTATACAAAAAAGCAAGAGAGACAACATATATTGTAATTGCATGTAGTATATTAATATTTTAATTAGCTTCTAGGATCTCTGAGGACGTAAATGTGTCTGTTTTAAGTTGTAGGATCCTGAAGTCTAAAAACAACAAAGATCAGCTGTTGGAGTGAATTCTGTGTCGGTCATTATCCAAAATCAACGCATATCGTGATACGTGTCGTATTGTGAGGTTGTGGGAAATACCCAGGCCTTGGAGAGAGTGGGCAACAAGGTCCGATTCAAACCCACCTCGGACGATGCGATTAGGACTACAGCCTCTTTATATGGGGCGCAGGACATAACCACTAGGCCATCTGGCGCCCTCTGTTCAGATGAGTTAATGCAAGTCCTTACACCATGTGGTTCAGCAGGTTACCTGAACTTTAAATGAAACATTTTTACATGAAACCTGAGTGGAAGCAGTTCTCTTCAGCAGGCTTCTGCAGATAGTACAACACAACCCCCTGCAACCATCCCTCCACCCCCACCCCGACTGCACGCCCCCACGCCACACACACGCTCTCCCCCCCTCAGCTGAGTCGGAGCTGTCTGTCTCCCTGAGCTGTCAATAGATCCTGATGGGCCTTTTAGACACTTATCAATATTTAAGCAGCCTCCCCCATTGACTCAGCAATTACTGCCTAATTGATTTGAGATTGATTATCATCAGCAGCATAATGGCGGTCAGCGCCAAGTGCTGATAAAAGTCCTCTGTGTAAAATTAAATCATCTGTGTGTGTAAACGGTGGTGTGGGGCGTGGAGCGTGTGTGTGTGTGTGTGTGTGTGTGTGTGTGTGTGTGTGTGTGTGTGTGTGTGAAGAATGAAAAATGACTGTACCATGTTGAAGCAGAAGCTCCAGACTGATGTCATCCTGCTTCCAGTAAAACATCCTCTGACAGGAGAACAAAGATTCAGCTTCCAGCTCAGCTCTCGGCGTGAGTTCCCCGTTCTCTCCGCCTGAAACAAAGTTAGTGAAACAGGTGAGACATGGAGCGAATGACTACAAACATGACAAGGTGGTCATTATGAAGTTCCCGATGTGATCACGATCAACATAAAGAAACTCCGAGCATTTCTAAAAAAGACTTCTAAAACATTTCAGGTGGAGGACGCCTGTGTGTGTGTGTGTGTGTGTGTGTGTGTGTGTAGTGTGTGTGTGTGTTTGTTTGTAGATTTGATTATCAGCCATGATGTCATAACCAAGAATCGGGATCATTCGCAAAGGATTATGGGATGGGTAGTTCTTTGACTGGGGGAGAAATTATAAACAGTTTTGTTGTTTTTTGTTTTTTGGGCTGAATCAAATGTTTTATAGTCACGAGTGTTGTAGCTGGTTTTCTTAGATCCAGATCTGAGGATTTTTTTCACCAGTTTGTAAGCTGTCCTACCAGGAAGAACAGGACAATAGACCTCCTGTATGTAAATGTGAAGGACGCTTACACTGCCACCCCCCTACCACCTCTGGGGAAGTCTGATCACAACCTGGTCCTTCTGAAACCACAGTACAAGCCAAAGATTCAAAGGCAACCAGTAACCACACGCACCTTCAGGAAGTGGTCTCCTGAGGCAGTGGAGGCTCTCAGAGACTGTTTTGAGACCACTGACTGGAGTGCCTTGCAGGAGCCACACGGTGAGGATATTGAGGGGGTCACACACTGCACAACTGACTACATGAACTTCTGTATGGATGTTGTGGTTCCCCTAAAAACTGCTATGTGTCTTGCATGTTTGTATACTGCTACTGGATGCCTTGAATTTCCCTCGGGAACAATAAAGTATCTATCTATCTATCTATCTATCTATCTATCTATCTATCTATCTATCTATCTATCTATCTATCTATCTATCTATCTATCTATCTATCTATCTATCTATCTATCTATCTATCTATCTATCTATCTATCTATCTATCTATCTATCTATCTATCTATCTATCTATCTATCTATGAAATGTCTGGAGGAAATGTAGGCCTTTTATTTTTCTTTATTAACCCTTTAAATGAACAAACAGGCATAGTAATAATATATAACCAAAAACAACAATGCTGTAAGCCGAATGTAGACTATGATAACTTATGATAACTATGATAAATGGGAAACGTAGGCGTACCATCAGAACCAGAGCCGCAGACAAAGTGGGCGGTCACAGTTGAGCTCTAATCGTTGCGGCTGAGCAGTGGTTGAAAATGGTTTTATTTATTTTAATTTAAAACAAGTTAAAGGTATAATATGTAATTTGGTTGCTAATGTTAACTTTCAAATAGATTCATTAAAAATGGACTAAACCCATGTTATATATATGTTTTTTAGTTGAGTACTTACATCACCTCAAATATTTCCAAAAGTTATCAAAGCCAGAGAAATCTGTAATTTAATAGTTGTAATGGACGTGTCTTGTTGCTGTCCGCCATGATGAGCCGCCATGACAGACACAAAATGTTTATCGTTGCCGTGGAAACACCGGATGTTACGTCAAAGACCGCTGCATAAGCTAGCGCTAGCTGCTACTGAAAGCTGCCGTTCTGTTGCTGTACGTGCTGCTGTGATAAAAACGTCATGTAAATTATACTCGGATACATCAGCTCGTCTGTAAACAGATTCTCTTCCTCAGGTCGGTTTCGCCCGTTTGTACTGACTACGTTCAACACCGGAGGGGGAGGGGCGGGGGAGTAACAGAGAGAATCACTCCCATGATTCCCCACGAGACAAGACGTCATCTTCTGTTATTGTTTTGATTGAGAGCCCCCTGGTGGCGTATTTTACATACTGTGCATTTAATTGAAATTCTTGGTAGAACATGTTTGGCAGTAGATCCATCCAAGGGAGGGTCGCCGGTTCAAGTCCAGGTGCGGACCAATGTTTGGAAGTCGTTCTGGTTGCTGGAGAGACTGTCCACAGGTCCTGTTTGTGCGTGTGTGTTTTTCAGACCTATGTGTGTGACAGGATGTTTCTCAATAAGTGAGAGTACATTTCCCTCAGGATTAAAAACGTCAAATAAAAGAATGAAACATTCCTTTTCTAAACAACAGACAGGCAACAGGCTTCTTCTGCTTTAAGGGATAACAACCAGCGCCAACAGCAAAATAAAAGTTCTTATTATAAAGACACATAATGCACTCGAAATGTTTACTGCGTACAGTTTGTGGTTATTGTTGGCATGCACCTGATTATAGCTGATTCTGTATATAACTGTATATAACAGGTATAATGCTAAAAGAACAATGGGTGAAAACATTATAAATACCACTTTCAGAAATCTCATGGTACACATGTTCAAAGCAGATTTGAGAGCTTACATGAAAATAAATACTTAAAGACTTTTGTAGCTCTCTGAAGCAAAGCAGCAAGCCGAGCTAGCAAACAACAGAAATCCAAACAAACCGCAGTCTGCTCGCTTCTCTGCTGCTCGCTTACCAAACAGCCACAAGAACGGCTCCATACCTCAACGCACTCATCCAGGTCTACACTCCCTCCCACCCTCTACGCTCTGCCAATTTAAAAGAATCGTTTGTCTTTTAAACGGATTTTATATTTTAAAGTGTTTATTCTTAATCTTACCTTGTTTATTATCCTGTGACCTGCCTGTTTTTATATTTGTTTTGCTGTCTTTGTAAAGCACTTTGTAACTTGTTTTTGAAAAGTGCTCTATAAATAAAGATTATTATTATATTATTATAAGACGCTAACTAGACTCTTCTCCTCTGTCGCCCCCCGGTGGTGGAACGAACCACCAAACTCCTTTAATCTGCAGAGTCTCTTTGCACCTTTAAGAAAAAGCTAAAGACCCAGCTCTTTATGAACACCTACGACCTTCATGATGATAATGATGATGTTTAGGATGGTTATGATGCTGATTAGAACTCTCAAGAACAGCTGTCGATGTTGTGCTCTGTCTCTGGTCACTTCCTGTCGGCACCTCTGGCCACTTCCTGTCAGCACCTGTGCTCTGCCTCTGCTCACTTCCTGTCAGCACCTGTGCTCTGCCTCTGGTCACTTCCTGTCGGCACCTCTGGCCACTTCCTGTCAGCACCTGTGCTCTGCCTCTGGTCACTTCTTGTCAGCACCTGTGCTCTGCCTCTGGTCACTTCCTGTCAGCACCTTTGCTCTGCCTCTGGTCACTTCCTGTCAGCACCTGTGCTCTGCCTCTGGTCACTTCCTGTCAGCACCTGTGCTCTTCCTCTGGCCACTTCCTGTCAGCACCTGTGCTCTGCCTCTGGTCACTTCTTGTCAGCACCTGTGCTCTTCCTCTGGCCACTTCCTGTCAGCACCTGTGCTCTTCCTCTGGCCACTTCCTGTCAGCACCTGTGCTCTGCCTCTGGTCACTTCTTGTCAGCACCTGTGCTCTGCCTCTGGTCACTTCCTGTCAGCACCTGTGTGTCTGATCAGACTTAAAGCTGTTTGTTTGCACTTCCTGGCGTTGTTTCCTCCTCTCTAGATCCTTGCTTGTGTTGTTCTTACTCTCTGATGTTCGTCCCTTTAGATAAAAGCGTCTGATGAATGAATTGTATTCTTGTAGTCACACAGCACAGGTGTACACGTGTGGAGCTTAGTTCTTTAATGCAAACACGGATCAAGTGTTTTATGCACGCAGCGTCGGAGGTGAGGGACAGAAGAAGAGCTCTTCATCGCTCCTCACCGCTCCTCTTCAAACGTTAGAGCTCAGGAGAAGAGAGTGGCAGTGAGAACCAGAGCAGGTCGTTAGCCCGCTGAAATACCATCAGCTTAATTTAAATCTGATGTGATTATGACTGCACGATGGGATAATTAGCAGCTCCGCTTAACATTTCACAGAGACTGTTTGTGCAGCATTAACTTGTACTGATTAAACACTGAACCCTTGACGAGTGCTCGCCTGTGTGTTTGACTGAAGACCTTGTGTTAGCTGCATGCTAATTCAGACGCTGCATTCAGGTGTTTTATTGGATGATGAGCCGTCGAGTGTGCACGTCTCAATTACCTGAAAAACATCTATCATTAGAGTAGAGTGTGTGTTTGCAGAGAATACTGAGCGCACATCGAAGACAAAAAGGAAACGTTTTTTAATCTCATGTCATTTTTTGGTCTTTAACCTTTTCTGCTTAACCTCTCTGCTTACACTGATTTGATTTTGTCCATCCCACTGTCCTCATCCTCCATCTTTTCCCTCCATCCTCCAACCATCCCTCATATATCCGTTCTCTAAAAGTCATCTCAGGTTAGCGGGAATGTCACATCGCTCAGGCGTGCCCTCGGGGGCAGCTCCTGTTATTTTAAGGGGTCATGTACATTTATCCAAGCAATGAATAAAGAAGCACCAAAGAGGCCCGAGTGGGGCGAAGGCTGCAGGGATCAAAAACAACATTTATTCTGGAGAAGTAGGTTTCAACAAGAAACCTTTTTAAAGGTCAAAGACAGCCGCCACCCTTCATTAGATGACTTTTGGCCCGACCCTGTGAACCTCTGACTTGCGGCCGTTCACCCATGAGAGGAGAAGCAGAGATTTACAAAGATTCTTCAATGAGAGGAAATCTGCTGGAGAGCTTTCAGTAACAGCAAGCTCTTTCTAAAATATAGAGGGGGGGGTGTTTTTTTAAACCTTGGGGGACTAAACGATTAATTTGTCAAAAATGTTGGTAGAATTGGACTGTGTGTCTGAAGTGTAAAAGATGTTGTTTTTGTCACTGACAGGCTCATGTAGATATTTTAGGTTTCTGACAGAAAGGATCCCTCCAGAGATAAACCTTTTTATTAAAGACATGAGATCATTATTCATACTGTGACGAGCTGTAACATCACCCTTCTTAAAGCTACCAGACTCATCACAGGACACAGGAGTTTCTGCTCTTCTGCTGCCTTGATCTGAAAGTTTCTAGTTTTTTTAAGATAATGTTTGCCTTTATTCGACAGGACAGTGGACAGAGGGAGAGGGAGAGAGAGAGAGAAAGAGACAGAGAGAGAAAGAGAAGGAGAAGGAGCCACAGGTTGAACCCGGGCCGCCAGCTTAGGGGACTACAGCCTCCGTGCATGGGGCGCGTCCTGACCACTAGGCTTTCGGGGCCCTGATCTGCAAGATTCTTGTATCATTGTGTCTAACCCTGAAGAACAGGGACGGCGCCAGGATTTTTTTTCTCCCGTTGCTGAGGGGGAGCTTGACTAATATGTTTGAGTGCTAAAAAAAAGAAAAGAAAAATACCAAAATACGTGAGGGGACTTTTTATCAGACATTATTCTCGATTAGTAGGCTACCTATAATTCGAGTGGTGACCGACAGCGGTGTGAAAATGGTCTTCTCGTATCATAACAACAGACTACCGCCGCCTGCTGGCATGGAGAGTTATTTCCTCTCACGCATGCACAGAACGTACGTGGTGGTTGGCCGTCGGCTGTAGTCTTTGCGGTGTGTTCAAGTGCAACTTTTTGGCCAAGACGTGAGGCGACATGAGGCGACGCCACAGGCAGCCTTCGTCGCCACTAATTCTTTGCCGTCTGCTTGGTGTGTCAGGGCCTTTAACCGGGGCCAGACAGATTTGTGTTTCGGCTGGAGTTTGATACAAGCTATAAGATTAGCCCACCAAAAATCACAAATGAACTATCCGAACATGGCAGCGGTAGAGCAGCAGCATTACTTTTTTTGTCAATGGAGTCTGGTGACACGGAAGAGAGCGGCCTGTTTCAAACTAAGTCCCTGCGTTTGTTCGTGATGTTGTGTGACTTCTAAGTATTTTAAAAATCAAAAGATGTTTTTTTAATTGTAAAATACAAACAAGCTGACCAATCCAGACCGAGGAGGCACAGCGGCTCCCACGATTTTAAAGTTAAAATGATAACTTTTGTCAGTTGAATCTCGAGGCTTTGCAGAGAGTGATGTAACAGTGGTTAGAAAAGTCCTCTTCTTTGGGGCGCTGGATAGCCTAGAGGTCATTTCGAGCGCCCCATGTACAGTACAGAGGCTAAAGTCATCTTTGCAGCAGCTGTGGCATGGAATCCAACCACAGCCCCTTTGCTGCATGTCGACCCCAACTCTCTACTCCCATCCTTTTCCTCTTTAACAAAAGGTTTATTTCCGTAGGGATCCTTTCTGTAATGATCCAACACAATATTTGCATAACACACTTTAACCAAACAAATAAAACAAACTGTTCGAGGCAGTGTTAGACAAAAAGGTTCTTACAAATGTAAAATTACAGTTTAGGTCGATGGAGTCTGTTTCTGGATTCAAAAGATCATCTTCCTCTGTAACTAAAAGGTCTCTCTCTGTAGGGATCCTTTCTGTAATGTTGTCACAAACGTAGAATAACTATCGGAGCCTGTCAGGGACAACATTTGTGGATTTGTTTTTACCAAGCAGTAACCTCTGGTCTTGAAAAATGAAGTCGATGCTGAAGTGTAAAATCCTGCAGTTCCTCGAGTGTCCACTAGAGGCTGGCTGCAGAAGCACAGGAAGTCACATACACACCCATTCTAAAAAGCCTGTTTTTACAGCAGACATTAACATGTTTACAGCCTGGTTCAAAAAACCAAAGAGGTCTGATTAGCTCATGTCTCGATCAACACACACTGTACGGGGGGTGAATGTTTTGATGACTCATCAGTTTTGATTTGATGAAGGATAAGAGTTATTCACAATAAGGCGTGTAGCTGACCTGATTGACAGGTGGGCGCGGTGTAACGGTTTGTCAGGAGTCTTAAAACCCGCCTCAGCTCCAGCTCTCAGCCTGTCGTTAGGTTGCCTGAAAGTTAGGCTGAGACAGCATTTCCAGCATGGAGACCGCCATCGATGGGACTCCAGCGCCCCCTGCAGGAACAGACGGGTGACGTCACTCAGGCTTCAGACATTCATATTTAGTCTGTGGTTTTGATCAGGTGCATTTACCAAAAGGCTTAAATTGCGGCTGTTACAGCCTGTTCTTCTGCAGCAATTCTGACACACTTACCCTTTCTTTAGTTGGACTGCAAATAAACAAAAGTGTTCAGGTTTAAGATATGAGAATTAACCCCTCATGTGTCAGCGTTCAGACAATTAAAGCACTCAGTTCAGCTGATAAGCTCACTTTGAGCAGCAGCTCCTTCAGCTCTCATGATTTCTATTTAATTGTGAGAGGAACTCTGGAACGAGTCCAATCTGACTCTGTGCCATTTGAGTGCCATTTTCCACGGGTATTTAAACCTTGTAGAGTTATTATGACGGGAAACAATCACATCCATTTGCAGCATTTACAGGCTGCAAACATTTTAATTAACTCAGATTTATACTCATGCACACACACACAGAAACAAGCAGGAGAAAGAAAGTGAAGCTTTCTCCACCATTAGCTGCTGCCTGGGACGCTTGCAGTGGGTGTAGTGCTCATTAAGCCGTGATATAAAGCACAATCTCATAATGACTAAAGATCTGTTGTCTGGTAAGCACTAACAAAACGATTGATTCGTAAGCAGAGGAAGAGACGAGGCCAAGAGGAAAAGGAGAAAATTATAATGAGAGTGAGAGAGAGGAGGACGAGGAGGAGGAGGAGGAGAGGCATTTAGTTGGCAGACAGTTTCCTGATTCAGCCAGGCTGGAGAGCAGGGGTAGCTGTCTTCTTCCATGTAGCTCATCTATCACTGCCTATTTCTGGGAGACTCACCCGTTTCCCCCGCCTCACACACACAGATGGGAGGAGTGAGAATTCAATCTCTCCCTGCCTCACAGTCATCTGCAGAAAAGCATTCGTTCAGCAGGGCCCCCAAACCTGCCAATAAAGGTCCAGCAGGGCAGGAAAGCATCGCTGCAGCTATCCAGCCTTCCTCATGTGATCTATTTCCAATCTGTACAGTCCCACAGGTAGATTAGGGACGAGTGGAAACCGGCTGCAGGGTGTCGGAGGTCTTCAGTAACATGAATCCTGCGGCTCTTCAGCAATAACAAAGACACTGAACCATTCAGGAGCTCCGAAGAATGTGGAAAATCACAGGAGAATTATTGTTTTGTTTTTTTAAATGTTACATTAAAAAAGCTGTTTCAGTGTTTTATACCGACTCAGTCAATTTTAAAATGTGAAGACGTTTATTTTTAACACTTTGATCTCGCTCAGTCGAAATCTTCGGTGTCCAAAAAAACGACATTAACTCAAGTTTGGCCCCTCGGAGGGCGAATCACTGGAATATCATCGCCATCATAAAGGTACGATATGTTAAAACACAACATGAAACTGAACGGTAGAAAGGATAACATACAATACATGAGGTTATGAGAAAATGATGAGAAACCAAACAAATAGATTTAGACAATTGATTTGAATGAAAAACGATATGATGAGGTATGATACCCAATCAGAAGACACGATACCATGTGATACCATGTGACGTGATACGAAACAATACGATACGAACGCTACGGTACGATACGGCAGGATCCAGCACGATACCGTACGATACGATACGGTATAGTAAACCATTATAACACACGGTACGATACAGTACAATATGATACGGCAAGATACGGTACAGTACTGTATGATAAGATACGATACGGTGTGATGCGGCACGATACATTACAATAAGGTACCATAGGATCCGACACGGTGTAATAATACAGTACGATATGATACGAAGCTTTATGGTCACTGTGTCGATGTGCACACAACAACACAATGAAACTACGAGTTCAAACACAAACATGAATAATTTCATATGAAAATAAAAAATGTAAACAATGAGATTTTAGAGTTTCTTTATTTCCTGGAAAATCTTTATGACACTTGGCGCCTGTGCTAATTTAACATCCAATGAAATGCCTTGTTTGGATGTCAGTGTCTTTAGATCACGCTCATTCTGTGTCAGTTTACATGCAATGTGAAGCTACGAGCTAACTAAAGAGCGCTAACATTAGCATGCTAACACACCAATGCAGGACACAGCTGATTGCAGCTGGAGCAAAAGACAATTTAGTCCGTGCTTAACTATGGTGCGTTCTCCTTGATAGCTCCTTCGTGTGAACGCGAGTGTTGAGGGTTGGAGGTGTGTCGTTGGAGGAGAACGGGGGCTTCAGTATGGAGGAGGTGTGTCCTAGCAGAAGTTTGTTTTGGTTTCATGATGGTGCTCAAGGGCGACATCTACTGGATCAAAAAGTTGCACACTCTACCTTTAACAAAAGTCACCTGTTTAGTTAGTTTATAGCCACTTAAAGCCTCGGCACGATAGAAAGAGCATCACTAAAGTGAATCTGCAAACTTTAGAGAACTAAATATGTGGAAATGTCCGACCACAGAACCTTAAAGATGTTCATTCACAGATTTTCAGTTCTGTTTGAGAATATTCTCCATGTCACGATGCCAAACTATGAAACGTTAATCCAGATGTTTTACCTGCCTGCACGTCAACAACTTCCCAGGTGATGCTGGGAAACTGTGGGACATATTCTCAATGTTACCTTTGATAAAGACGAAATGTGTTAAATGTTGTTCTCAAAGACGAACCGGCGCCCTGAAAGGTAGCACGCAGGAGGTCATCATCTCCTCAGATGTTTTGGCACTTTAATAGTTCATCAGAATAAACGTCAGGAAAGTTTTTGGATGACGGTAAACTCTTGTCAGCATGTTGTGTCACTACTTGTTTCGTGTGTTTATGTGTACACTGTGCGAGCTGTCTTGTCGACATCTGCTGCACGTCAGAAATGCAGGACGAGCTCCTCAAAAAGGAAATCAATGTGAACGTTCAGTTTTTCCTCTTTGAAACAACAGACTCATCATCACTCTGACGGGACGAACATGACGTCGACCTTTTCCACCACAAACATCTGAAGCAGGTCAGGACGAGACGACGACACAAACAAAACTATCTCCCTCTGCTGAACACCAGCACGAGTCTGCTGACATCCAGACTCTTCTCTCGCTCCTCTCTTTCTTTTTCATTTGCATAATCCCTGTGACACTGCGATTAATAACTCTGCCGTGATTTGCATATCTATGCCTGAAATTGAGGACAGGCATTCACACAGTAAATACGGTCCAGCAAGAAACAAACTGTCAGATGCTGCTGCTGGGACGAGGAGGGGGGGTGAACGTGGAATATTCTGCCACACACACACACACACACACACACACACACACACACACACACACACACACACACAAAGATTCCAGAGTACTTGTTTCGAACTCTCCCTCTCCAATCCTTTCCTTAAGCTCTTGGCCTCAGTCAAACACAGGAGGGCTGGGAAAACAGAGACCTCACCACTCCAGCTGTTCCTGCACAAAAAACACAAGTTTGAGAAGATACGACCCTCCAAAAAAAGGGACCAGAGCAGAGCCCTGCTAAACCCAGTCCCTGGTTAGTGCAGATTAGACGTCTGTATTTGCTTCAACAGTGCCCCCTAGTGGCAGATAGGAGATGTGATATTCTTGATTTCTGCTTGATTTAGCATCACATCATTGCACTCTGCAGATCAACAAGTTACATCTCTATAAAGGTGTTAAAGCCAAATCTGTGCTCATTATTTAAGTGTTTATTTATTCCACATTTTATGTTCTACATTGCTGCAGACACAAACAAGAAGACGACAAGGTTTGAACCTGACATCGTCGGCCTGAACATTTCTTCTTCCTCATAAACTCTTCAGACATCTCTTCATCAAAGATCAAATCAGTCTCTGAAAACTTGATCCGAAGCTGTGATTGGTTTGGATTTATAACCATCATCTAATCTCTAAATATAATTAATTAGTTAATTATTCCAAAAACGTCAGAACACTGTTAATGACAGAGGCTGAATCCAGAGGGTCACATGTTTAAAAATCATTCATGGCAAAGTACATGAGAGGTTAGGTTTTTAAACTATACGATACCTGTAAGTGAATCTCCTGAGGGTTCAGAACAATGACCGTATGCGTGTGTGTTGATGTGTTTATAAGGGTTTATACCACAGACGTCCTATTATCTCGTGCTGTCGCGAGTGAATCTGTAAAATCACCGCGGGAGTTCCTTTGTCTCAGCACTCCAGCTGTCCGGCGCACGGAGCACGCAGCCTGAGGGTGTTGACAGGCGAGGGTGTATAATGCCGACGGACAGAAGCGGCCACACAATGCACACGTATCTGGTGGAAGTTCTGGGTCAGCCTTTAAGTTAGAAATCCAATCAATACCAAAGTTCCTGTAGAAAATGTATGAACCTTTCTAAGCCCGGCCTGCTCTCCAGCTCCACATACTCGGCCACAGTTGGCTCTGAAAAAACAAGATGGCGACCACCAGAATGGCTTCAAAGCAGCAGACGAAGAACCAACAGGTGACATCACAGTGGCTGCATCCATCTCGTCTATAAACTCTGATGTAAACACAATCTGAGCCACAGGATTCAAGTAAACCATGAGGAGCATATTTAAAGCAGTGTCAGATGTTTTCCAAAATTCATGAACGAAAACGTTTTATCACTTTTAAAAAATGATTCTGTGAAGATTTCCTGAAATGTAAATGTTTCAGAGATTCATGCCGTGCTTTCAGATCCAAACATCAAAAAACCCCAAAAGCGAATTCCCCTCCACAGTGCAGGCCTGGTGTGATCACTTTGGATGACTCAGTGGCACGCATGCACACACACACACACACACACACACACACACACACACACACACACACACATACCAATCCTGCCTGCCCCGGAGACCAAAGGCTGGAAATGACAAGCCTGCGATGAGGTAATGACATTTCCTCCTGCGTAATGTGGCCAAAGGCAGCTCGCTCGCTCAGACGACGACAAGACGGAGATATGTGACGAGGCGCGCTGTAATCTGCAGGTACAGCCTTCACTTCCTCGCTCAGGACCACAGAGCTGCAGCTAAATAATTGAACAGGTGCAATATGTGGAGTCAGGGCGGTGGGGGGAGAAGGACACCCAAAACGTCTGCAGTGTCCTCTGCTCCGAGTAAAAGTCATCAAATGTTAGTTTGGGGGAAAATGTCAGAGTACTCATGGTCCAGGAACATGTTCTCCTTCCTCCACATTCTCCCAGAGGAACCGGCTGTCAGCTGCTGCTTTGGTTTGCTCTCTGTTATTTCTCAGTTTTCACTTTTGGAGAGCTTTCCCGACATTTAAACACAAACATCTACAATCTCTGATCCTTACTTTTCAAGACAAGTTTGTTAATTTGCCTTTCATGCATTTGAAGAAGGGAAAGAGTTTTTTAATTTTGCATCATTGCACGCCACCTTTCAAACTTCAAGATGGATTTTTGGGACATTAATGACTTTCATAAATCAGAAGACAAAAAGATAAACGTCACCGTCTCATATCTAAAGACAACGTGTCAGCTTTTTAGTCACAGACTAAGACCGGGGTCACTAACTGCAGGATGACAACTAGATACCTTTTCAGATTATTTCCCATCATGCACCTGGTGGACATTTACAACTATAATTTATGAGCAAACACCGAAAAAAGGGAGACACTTGTGGAGTTTTGGAGAGGGCAAGAACGCCTCTGACGTGTCTTCCTCTTTTTACCACGAGAGAGAGGAGGAAAAAAGGAGGGACAGAAATCTCTGCGACCCTCGAGATCCAGAGAATAATTATTGAGTTCATATTCCCAGTAAGAAACACGGGAGTCACCGGGGATCTCAGGGGCCGAAATCCACGGTGAGGGCCGAGGATTTCCCCATTTAGTATTATGCTATAGCTAGCTGCTATCTAGTGCAGGATTTTGAGGGCGGCTTCTCTCTCTCTTAATACAAAATAGAGGACTCGTCAGAAAGGCATTCTTTCTCCTCCTTTACCACAGTCCAGGAAAACCGCCATTTCCTGTTTCCTGTTTGGTGCCGGTGAGGCCGCTCCTTTTGGTTGTTATCAGAGGTCACGTCATTCAACAACACAATTTACACATGACAGGACTAAAGACCAGTGATTATATTAAACATGGTTCATTTTATTGTAATGCCAAGCGGAGAAACAGGCTGCCTTAAAACATCTCGGATCGAGTTATACCGACCACCATGTTATATATTTGAGATCGTTTATTTCCCGATCAGACACGGAGCGAGGAGGATGTGGGTAGAAGACACGATCTGTAGGCAACAAAACTACAGAGAATATCAAACATTTGGAAAAGAGCGCCGGTGACGTCAACAGCGCCTTTCTGAAAAGGTGAAAGATTGACGCTCTTTACTCATTGAAAACAGAAAAAAGGAGCTGGCACTCAGAAACAAACGCTAGGTGGACACGGGGCTGAGACATCGGAGCAAAGTGAACCCTCTGTTGTTCTGTGATTTGAAGTCAGGGTGATTTCAGTTTCTCTAAATGTGATCTGAGCGTCAGTCAGCTTTGCTTACAAACAACCGATGGAAACCTCAGAGACATTTTAAACTTTGACACTGAGAGCACACTTCAGAGCCGCGACTGCAAAACTTTAACTGCACCAATCATGAAGAATCAGTATTTATACTTTTTTATACGCTGGTATTTGTGCATCCTCTTCTTGTTTGCCATCTCTGATGAAAAATCAGATCTTTTATTTCAAAGCTTCTTTTCCATCTGCTGTCGTGTTTTTGCTTCCAGGCTTATGATCGAGTCTCCAGGTTACCATGACAACAAATTGGGACGTCATGGTGGCATTTCACCCTTGTCTTACCTCTTGTGGACGATGACTCCCCTGAAATACCAATTCCTGATTTTACGGTAAAGGTTGTCTGCGGAGGAAAGTGAGGAGGGCTGTGTTTGTGTGTGTGTGTGTGACCCTGGCAGTGTGTCCCCGTGCAGAGTTTACAGAGTGGGGGTGGGGGTTCAGTGTAACAGCCACACATGGCCGCTGCCACAGCTGCACTCAGGTGAAACGGACGTGGCCTCAGTGTGAAGGCGAGCTCTGCCCTCTGACACGAACAACCGACCAGGTTTCAGCTACAGGTCTCTCTGTGGACACGGCGTTGGTTCAAAGATTTCAAGCTGGAGAGTCCAGAAAACGTCAGGAGATTCAACACAAGATAGAATGAGAAAATAAAGACAAAGTTAACAAGTAAATGCAGCACAATGCAGTAAACAATAAACATAAAAGATATAGAGCATCTTATTTTATTTAGTTTCATGTATTTCATTATTACCAAATGAACCACTCTGCAGATTAATCCTTAATGCAGCACTGAGACTGGCTCATACTGATTCCACGACGGTGTAATATTGGCGTCCCAGTCTGTAATCACATTGCATTTCAACGTTGCAGAAGCACGGCACAGCGGGAGCTCCACATACACATAAACATGTCCATGTCCACAGAGCGCCCTGGTTGACTGTTTTCAGCACTATGTAACTTTGGCATCTGGGGAGAAGTGCGTACGTCTTTACGGCGCTAGTTCACACAGCAAACTTCAGCTACAAAGCAGCCAGTTAGCCCGTCTCTGAACTGTTTGATACGACGGCTGAGGCTGAGAGGAAGAGGACGGAGACGGAAGAAGCTAAGAAGAGAAAAAGAGAGAGAGCAAGCAAGCGAGGAGCAGAGTGAACATCCCTGCAGATATTATTCAGAACAGACTGAGACGTAACGTTAGCCTGTATCGTTAGCGGTGTCTATCAACTAGCATGTAATAAATGAGCCTCTCTAAAGTAGACATTTAGCTAAGGCCTGTAGTCGTCATGGTAACAGTTGAACACACAAACACATACTCCACATGCTAACAGTTAGCTAACAACGACCTTTAGACGCTAGCAGAGTCAGATTTGATCTAATTCCTGTATTTTTCGACACGGTTCTTCAGCTTCTCATGACGTCTTTGTCGGCGTCTCCGCCCGCCGGTCAACACAAAGAGGAGTTAACAACACGGTGCTTGTTTATGACAGTGCAGTTGCACTCAGAGACCTTCGGTGGGCGCCAAAGTAAACCAAACCAAGTCGGGGTTAACATGTCTCATACATCACTTTATTTCTTCCTGTTTAAGTTTGTGCACTTTCTAAGATATTTATGTCTCTGGAAAATAAAACTTTTGAGTTTCACTATTTGGGATAAACATCAGGATTTATTCATCCAGCATGCATGAATCTTCAGTGGGACTCCTCAGAAAGGAAATAGATCGGTGTCAAAGTCTTCCTCACCATCTCTCTTTCAAAAGTTTGATTGTGTCAATCAATCAATCAGCTGGTGGCGCTGTGGCAGAATAATGTGTGTTTCCTCTCCAGAACGCCCGTCAGACGAGGCATTGTGTTGAAAACTCCTCTGGACCCACAAAGGTGTCAGAAGTAGAGGATGTCAGAGGCCTGTCACTGCCGGCCGCTCTGAAAGCATGAAAAATATCTTCCCAGAGGACCAGAAGAAGTGTGTGTCCGTGTGTGTGTGTGCGTGTGCGTGCTTGTTAAAGTGTGTGTGGAGGCTCTAACTCTCTTTAGTCTGTGGCATCAACCCGTCAGTCCTCCAGACAAAAGGTCTCCATCCACTCAGCGGACGCTCCTCACCCTCGGGGCTGACGGCTCGATTATTCAGCCTGACAAGCCGAGCCCAGAGCAGATCAAACTCTCTGCCTAATTGAAAGCTGACAGTTGAGCCTCACTCAAACTCTGCGTCTGATTATCGGACTGAATGGGATTATAATGGCGGGAAGTTTCCATCAGAAAGTAATTTTTGTCAGACTGAGTTTTCAGATTCAGCGTTACTTCTATCTGACAGATCACCTCTGACTCTGCTGACAGTTCTGACTTAAAGGAAATATCCACCTCACAGGAGATTTATCACACGCTCACTCTACATTTTTCTTCTTACTCGGCTTCACGTTTTTGGCAGCTCCGAGTGTCAGTGACTGATGACTTTGAGCCTTTTTAAGACTCGATCACACAGGAATAATGCAACGTTAGAGTCAGCCGTCAGCCTCCTGATACAAAGGGGGAAAGCATCTTGAAGGAGTATATTTGACATAAACTCTTTACTTGACATGCATTGTGTAATCACTCTTAAAGCCGCAGTGAAGAACGTTTGGTTTGTCTTGAATTAGCTGATGTTGTGCTGTACGTGTTTAAGGCTGTTCTCTGATTAAACATCTCGTCCTGCTCGTCAGATGTTAGAGGAAGTGCCCTCTTGGACGCCCCTGTGGTAAATAAAACAGGATGAAGGGTTCTCCAGGGTCCCCCCTCCAGTGGACAAAACATGATTAAGCGCCCTCTAGAGGGCACATGTCCTATTGTGTGCCCTTCTTTATTAATTCTGCCCCGGCCCCTCAAACACTCTGAGTCCACCAGTGTCGTGGGGACCATGGGTTGTGTCATTATGCAATAAAAGCACTTCAAAGATAAATGTCCATTCGGCTCTTCTGGTCTTTTAATTTGTTTTGTGAAGTTTGAAGAAGATCCTTAGAAACATCAGCGTTCAGTACGTCAGGGTGAGACATGCAGACTTCAGGAACCGCTGGTATCCTCTGATCCAGAAAGTCTTCAAGCACTTTTAAATCACCGAACAAATATCAACAAACTAGGGGATTAAGGCTGTGGAGCAGATGTACCCCCACTCTATTCAAAGCATGACATGTGCCCTCTAGATGGCACATGTCCTAGCTCCTTAAGTGCCTTAAGTGACTTGTTACCAAGTCCCACCCGTACCTTTAAGGCCCTGACACACCAAGCAGACGACAAAGAACTATAGTGGCAACGAACGTCGCCATGTGGCGTCGGCGCACAACGCCTTTTGTCTAGACCAAAACGTTGCACTAGAACTCACCGCAAAGACTGCGCATGCGTGAGAGGAAATAACTCTCCATGCCAGCAGGCGGCGGTATTCCAAAAAGGGGAAACCGAAGAGGACAAAGAAGAATGCGAATGCGGAGAATCTGATCCAGAAAGGTCTTCACAGTTGTAGAAAGTTGTAATTTTACCTGTAAATCAATGTGAGTTGACGGTCTACCTTTAAGAATCAGTATGAATAACAAGTTGGACCTGTACGTATGATTTTAAAACACCGAGGGGATGAGGGATTAAGACGGCCGTAGACCAGCTTGGAGCAGATGTACCTCCACTCTCTTTCACAGGAGCTGCTGGTCTAATGGGCCGCTACTGGTTAGTTAATCAGTGCTCATGTTTGACTTTGGTGTGTAAATTATTTTGGATTAAAATGCAGTTGAGTTTATTATAAATAAAAAAGATAATGATCTTGTCTGAAACAACTGAAGCACCTGGAGAAGAACTGATTCTCCTGCAGCCAGGAGCTATTTTAGTTCTTTTTTCCCTGTCAGCTTTGATAAGAGACCAGTGGAATAGATTATGCTTTTCAGGACTCTCGGGGGGTCGGCTCGGCTCCTGTTAGAATTCATTTAGTCAGATAGCCTCTGTGGATTATCCCTGTTTCCAGAGGCCTGCATTTCTGACAGGTCGTTATTGTACAGCACACGGGGACCTACTGCAGAGAGCACCACGCAGAGAGGCTCGCCATGCATCCACGGCCACGCACAGCGGAGTCTATGTACACACACACACACCATCAAACATGGCAGACGGGGGGTGAGAGATGCCCGCTCGTCTGATGTGTGCGTAGTTCAGCCTTATACCTGATAGATCTCCCGCCCCGGCTCTCCATGATCATTACTGCTGCTTTACAGACCCGGGGCCAAGGAGAGGACTCGGCTTGCAGAATGATGATGGAGAGAGCGACGAGTGCATTTAACTAACAGGAACCCTGTGTCAATATCACCGGCGGGGGGGAGAGGGGGTGGGGGGTGACCTCCATGTCTTTCACACATGTAATCACACCAGAGACAGAGAGAGAGAGAGAGAGAGAGAGAGAGAGAGAGAGAGAGAGAGAGAGAGAGAGAGTCATTACATGTTTCTGGTACATTGTTCTAATGCTAGCTTCACGATGTTGCAGCTTTGAAGCTAACACGAGCTAACTCTGAACATAAACTCTAAATCTAATTTAATCTCTGTTTACAGATCCGTGGAGAAAATGTAAAGTCTGTATGAAACGTTCTCTGGTTTCCGTTTGTAGTCCAAAACAAACATTTAAAAAGTTGGTTCTGGCCAAGTCTCGTCGAGTTCTCGTAACGTCGCGTTCTAAGCAGCAGGAGACCACGTCCGGGGATTACGCCAACAACTGTGTCTTTGTCGAGGTTTAGTACGGACATCCAACATCGTAACGTTATGTATTTAATTATGGATCAGCAGAAGATCAGCAGTGAAGAAACAACCTCCACAATTGTATTACTAAAATACAAAAATCCTCTCAGGAGGAAATCTAATTATAAAAACATCGACCTCTAAAGTTTATTCTGAGGTCAAATCTAACCAGACTTTCATAAATTGGAGAGATCTTCGGCGTCTGAACATTTTGGGTGACAAACTGGGAAGTTTAAAAAACACACAGAAGTTGAAGGATTTTATGAAATGGCGCCGCTGAGAATCGGCCGTGTTTGCTTTTCAGCATTGTGAAAAATAAACAGCAATTACGCCTGAAGAGGAGAAGAGAGGAGCGGAGGACTTCACATTCAGACGGCTCCACTTGACCTCATAAAGTGAAATGATTGAGGGCATGGACAAAGACCTGACCCGGCTGTCTGACAGTTTACAGACAGACGGACTTTAATGGAGAGTTCTTCACCTCCTCAAACACAGACAGACCGCAGACGGATCGTCGTACCCCTGAAGAAACCTCGACTCTATGGCTGCTAATGAATCAAACAGAGAAGCAGCCGGATTACTAAGAGTGCTCACGTGTTAACAAGGAGCGTTAGCAGCTAATAATTAGCGAGCGTGCGTCTGTGAGAGCGGCACAATAGAGCAGAGTAACAGAGCTGCAGTGGGGGCGAAGTGAATATCTGGAGATGATTCATGTAAACAAGAGAAAACGTGGATGATGAGCTTCCTGTCTGCAGAGGGAGCGCTCTGTGACAGACTACCCTCGCTGAGCACACATCCAGGAGTCGAGCCGCCTGTTGAATGTCGAATGGAGTCCAGACCGAGAAGCTCGCTCTGCAAGGTCACCGTGTCTGCACCTTCCCTGTAATTATTCTTGATACAAGGATTAATATCTCTTTCAAAGCGCGGGCTGGATGACTCTTTGGTTATTAACTTTGCTACACTACAGAGACCTCTCCGGATTATTTCAATTCACTGATTACTTTTGGCCTAGCGGCTGATTGCAAACTGTGCTGCTGCGTTTACCCACCGCATTGATTTCTCAGCCAATACGGAGGAGCGAGCTCCAGAGACGTACGACCCCGCTCTCTCTCCGCTCCACTCTGTAAATCTTATTAGAGATGAGGCTGATGGAAGGATCCCTCACTGCACGATAACGGAGAAGAAGACAAGGTGAAACGACGAGAAGAGAACAAGAGTAGGTCTAACTTACCTCTGAAACTAGAACCAGTCAGATCTGCACACACTGAGGGTGAACAGGCTCCACCGTCTTCATCAGGTTTATTAGCATCAGTCTGTTAAGATGTTGTCTTTAGTCTACACCCCGGGAGTGATCAAGAAATGGTCTTTAAAGGGTTTCTTTATTAATCCTTTCAAACAGTTATATCACGTGGAGTCCACGGCGAAAAACAAACAAGTTCCAAACTTCTTCAGTGACAACACTTTTCTGTGTGGTGGTCAAGAGGGAGGTAACTTTAGCTCTGAGTCAGTTACTATGGTAACCTTACCTGGTCTGGAGCAGGTTTTCTTCAATGAACGTTAGTCATACTATAGCGAACAAAACTAACTGTTTTGTCGAACATGTCTTTTAGTCGAGGAGCCTCGAGAGGAAGGGGCTTCATCACTCCGCAGGGAATAAGAGGACATTAAGCCGGAGAATACACTACGTTACTCCTACACCACTTCCCTCTCTACTTTGAGCTGCAGCAGTGTTACTGTTTTTTCCTTCTTAAAACCTGTTCATATTCTCCGTATGTCCGCTTGAAGATGTCGCTTTATTTCGAGATGGTTAAAGTACGAGGATCTCTTTTGTGTCTCCTGTTGCCATGGTGAATCGTAGTATCGGGGCTCCATTGATTTTGGCTTTTTGTAGTCGTGGTGCACGCGCTGAAAACCAAGTGAACCTACTCAGAGTTGACTGAACTCAAATCAGCTGTTCTGGAACCAGACACTCAGAAACCGGAGGGTAAGTCACCTCAGAGCTCAGGGTTAGACTGAGAGTTTCTTTAACCTTCTTTCTGAAACGATCCCCTGACCTTCACAGGCACCCGAGACGCCGATGCCGTGTAAACAAAGAGCTGAAACGCAACAAAAAGGTTACCGCTTTAGTCTGAAATCTTTGTCATGTAAACAGTCTGTGGCAGGACAGTGACACCCACAGTACAGTCAAAACATTACATCCACATGTTCGTATTAGAACTTGTGTGGCTCTCACACAGCAGCGTCTAACGTTGCAACACAATCCAGAGGAAGCAAACACGTTTAAAGTCCACGCACCAAAACGGGTGTTTTCATTGGACTTTAACGATGCTTGATCTCGTCTTTTGTATAAACTAATCCACAGGTACATGAGCACGTCTCACTAATGAACCTGTTTGCATCCAGCGTTTGAGACTGGAGTTACAGCACGTCCTCGTCCGGATTCAACTGCGAAGACTTTCCTCAGGTTGTCATGGTGACCATAAACACGGCTTAAAGTGAGTCCCGTTGTTACCGTGGCAACTTTTTGCTTTCACATCAACCATTAAGGTGTTTGCTTGTTCTGTAGTTTTCATGCCCCCTAGTGGCCAAAAGTTGATTCACGCAGCTTTAATGGAAAGTTCCACATGTCGGGTAAGAAACAACATTCCTACATTTTGGGATATTTGTTGCTTTTTACACTTTCTATGATTGTTTGTGCTGCTGCTATAAACTCTGAAGCAAGCCAAGGACATGCTGCAGACTGTAAACACACACACACACACACACACACACACACACGCACAAACACGCACACACACACACACACACACACACACACACACACACACACACACACACACACACACACACGCACAAACACGCACACACACACACACACACACACACACACACACACACACACACACACACACACACACACACACACACACACACACACACTGCTGAGTCAGGTCCCTGCTGGGTGCTGGCTAATGATAGCAGCTCATGGAGGATGGATTTCCAGGCGGTGTCTCGGTCGGAGGCGAAGGCCGGCTCGGCCGTATCACAAACACAGCGGCGTGGCCGGAGCGCTGTTTGGCATGCTGCTCGGCCTCCGCGCGTTACTCACAGAGAGTCACCCGGGGAATACTTCCCACCTCCACTGATCAGCGGCTGCACCTCCTGGCCCTGAGAAATCAACAGCCAGGATTTATAGATTTACCTTAGATTGGCTGTCCCGCATTTGTACCCCCATAAATACTTTTACAGCTTTGCTAATGCCACTGCTGGGAATAAACAAGGTTACGGTGGACGAGATGAGGCTGAGATTTAGTTTGCAAGTCGGACACAGAGAGGAGGTGTAATAATGTCAGCAAAGGGAGGAAGAAACTCGCCGCAGCGGGGACGAACATTTTATAGCAAAGCAGGATGAAGGTTTACATTCACAAACAGGAGTTAGACACCTGCGACAAAGATCCTGGGGAGAGGTCTCACTCCTCTGAAAAACTGGAAGAAGATTTTTAAACTCTGTATGTAGAAAGAAAGACTTTATCTTGAAATCTCCGTCTCCAAAAAAAAGCTAAACACACAATAAAGACGAATAAATTCACCTCCTGCTTGAAATAAACTCCTGACCTTGGTGATAATTCTCATCAAAGACATCACAGATTAATTATTCAAGCACATTTCTTCACTTGAGTTTTAAATGCTACTCATTCGGACAACTTCATGAAAGTTTCAGGGTTTCAAATCATGAAATATTAACGTGCGGGCCATCAGTCCGTTCATTATGAATAAGCCTACCTTAGAATTGACACATCTCGCTCTCAGACACTGACTAAGCACGTCTCTGTCGGGTCTGTTTGCTCCTTCACAGTCAGCAGAACGCCACAGGTAAGACGTTCCAGGCAGGACGGAAACTAAAGAGGGACATGAGCTGCTGAAGGTCAAACGGAGGTCATCAGAGGGACACGGCGAGGAGTGTGGACGTCATGAGCTCATCTGTTTGACAAACTGCGTCCTCTGTCTGCGTGGACTTAACTTAGTTTCTATGAGACAGAAATGTGATCAACCGTATAAATAATCTCATACAGGAAACACAGATGAACGACTCAGCAGCAGCTGCATCATTTCATCACGATTCTTATTCGATTCTTTACAAGACATATCTGGATGGTCTGTCCAATTACAATCACCTGGCAACCAAAACACGTTTGATATTTAGGATTTAAAATCTTGATGATTACGCCATGAAAGGGTCTGGGTCGTGTGACTACAATAACCACGAGAGACGAAGGAGGACAGTAATGGCGACCGGCGGCAGGACTCAAACCGTACAGGGACGCTGGACACCTTTACAATCTGACCTCCAGCTCTCACTGAAGAACAGACAAGTTGTCACCTCCGACATTTCTTCACCCAGAACGTGTTTGTTTCATTTTTTAATGTGTTTCTTTCCTCTCTGCACAAAACATTACAATCACAAATGTAACTGCCGGCTCCTTGTTTACGCTAGGTCACGTGAGCGTGGCACGATAATCTAATCCTGCAGTGTGAGCATGTTCAGATTCTCCTGATGTGTGTGATGAATCCCGAATTCAAAATAGGGAAGGATTTTTAAACTCCTGCAGTGCAAACTTGTTTAAAACCAGTTTTTTCATATAAAACCAATTAAAGACTCGGTTCTCTCTCCTCTTAAATCTGTCTCCACTCTCTCTCTCTCTCTGTATTAATCAATCTCGCTCGTCCTCTCAGGGCAGGAAACCCTCTGCTAACGTGACTTCACCGTCACTTTGAATATCCTCACAAACAGACACGACGCCGACACTCAGAAAGAAGAACGTGTGCATTATTATTATTCTGCCTCCACACGCTCTCAAAGACGCCTCCATGAAAGTGTCACAACAGATCACACACGCACAGTTTCTCATCTTTAATTCACGAGTCAGGACATTTCAGTTTTATGTTTTTTTGGGCTCATTACGACGAATAAATGTTTGTTTGGTTTGTTGGTTGTTTAACGCCATAACAGGGTTTCCTCCTCAAAGCATGCTGGGTAAAAAAACAAACTATCTCCTCATTCATGTTTCAATCCCACAGGTTGCTTCACCTCACTGGTTTGCTTCTAAATTTGTATAACATTTGAGGTTGAAGCACAGACTAAAGCATGAGTGACGTCAGCCATCTGTTCCTGCAGGGGGCGCTGGAGTCCCATTGATGGCGGTCGCCATAACGGTTTGTCAGGAGTCTTAAAACCCGCCTCAGCTCCAGCTCTCAGCCTGTCGTTAGGTTGACTGAAAGTTAGGCTGAGACAGCATTTCCAGCATGGAGACCGCCATCGATGGGACTCCAGCGCCCCCTGCAGGAACAGACGGATGACGTCACTCAGGCTTCGTCCATTCATATTTACAGTCTGGGCTCCCCGTCACTCAGATCTGCTGTTGCTTTAAATCCTTCTTTATGAGCCACATGTGCACAGGGAGCAGATTTGACAAACTCTAAAATTCTTTCTGAGGTGATTAGGTTTCTCAGATCGCTTGTTTATCACTTTGATTTTTAATTCACCTACATGACATCACACATTCATCATTTGATTTTCGTTACTTTCACCCCTCACACACGTCAGCAGTGAAGAGTAAAAACTGTAAACCAGTTTCAACATGTCAAAAACAAAGATTAACCTCAGGTCATGTATTTTCTTTTTCGTTCATTGGAGTATTTTGTCATTTCCTGTTTTATTTTGGACTTACCCTTGTCTCCGTCTTTTCCTGCTACATGTGTTTCCGCCTTGTGCTCCCCGCCCTGACTGTGCTCACCTGTGTCTTGTGACCTCCACCTGTGTCTTGTGACCTTCACCTGTGTCTTGTGACCTCCACCTGTGTCTTGTGACCTTCACCTGTGTCTTGTGACCTCCTGACTGTGCTCACCTGTGTCTTGTGACCTTCACCTGTGTCTCGTGATCTTCACCTGTGTCTTGTGACCTTCACCTGTGTCTTGTGACCTTCACCTGTGTCTTGTGACCTCCTGACTGTGCTCACCTGTGTCTTGTGACCTTCACCTGTGTCTTGTGACCTTCACCTGTGTCTTGTGACCTTCACCTGTGTCTTGTGACCTCCACCTGTGTCTTGTGACCTTCACCTGTGTCTTGTGACCTTCACCTGTGTCTTGTGATCTTCACCTGTGTCTTGTGACCCCCTGATTGTCTGTGTATTTAACCCTGTGTCCTGCCTCTCGTTGTCAGTTCGTTGCGTGGGCCCTTGTGTCGCCTCGGTCCAGCTTTCCTACTCGTGAGTCATCTGGTGTTTTTCTGACCACTCCCCTGCTTCTCGTTCTTTGCCTTTCGTCTGCACCTTCTGGATTTGTTTGCACCGCTGACTGCTTACCTGTATACCGACCTGGACTGTTATTAAAAAACCCTGCCATGTTTGAGGCTGGTTCTGTTACTACCCAAAAGCTCCATGAACGCTGTTTAGTACATTTGATTATTTTCTAGAGAGAACCAGATGTCTTTAAACCCTCGAAGTTAATATTCTGCAAAGATAAAAGGTTAACGTTCCCAGCAGACTTATTGTTGCTGTTCAGATTCTTTTGAAGTATTTGAATCAAATCTGAAATGGTCAAATCCTTGTCGAGAGCAATTTACCTCCACGCTGAAACAAGCTGAGAGTAACTTCCTCTGCAGCTTCACGGGGAATGCACTGACAGACTGACTGAGAGAGGATTTAAAATGCATGTTGGTTGATCGAAATTCAGGTTCAGTAAAATCAGAAGCCGGCAAATAAAACCTTGACATGTGTGCACGGAGGCCCACAGGTAGACTCAGACATCAGCGTCGTCATTGGAGGTGTCAGGAGATGCTCGGGGCATGATCATGATGCCGTCAGAGCTTCTTCTATTTTCTTTAACAGTCTGAAAAGTAAACATTCCCCAATTTCTGCAAGTCCTATATGCAGCATGCATTCATGAAAAGTGACCTGATAACACGCCACACGCCTCTGCACATGAAGCCAGCACTCCCTGGGCGCCATCCTGCAAACGGCACACCTGCTCTGACCCAGAATAAGAACCATTATCCTGAAATCACTGCTGGGTCTGTGCAGAATTAAAGCGAGACGGAGCGAAGGCAGAACATACATCTTTATCTGCGTCCACTTACAAAAGGTTACCGCTCATATTGCTCAAACGTTAGCTGATAACTGTCCCGCTAACTCTCAATATTTCCACGACGGGGGGCACATTTGTCATCGTTGAGATGGCGGGCAGAGTCAGGCACAGATGGGAACTCCTCCCTCACGCTGGCGTTGACGTACGAGCTGCAGGTCGAACCAGATGAGCACACGGAGATTGATAACTTCTGGATGTTAACCAGAGAGAGGCTCAGCTCCGATGAGACTTAATGAATCGGAGGCTAATTCGGTGGAAAAGTTGCAGGGAAGTAAAAGTTCCTGCTGCTGGAGAGCATCACCGGAAACCAACGGATTGAAGTCACGAGAGGAAGCGAGGACGAGGAGCTGCACGAGGAGGGACGGGGGATATTCAGGGGAACTGAAGGGAACACTTAGTGTTTCTTTGGGTATTTTTCAAACTGAACACAATTATTTGAAATCCTTTTCTCCTCCTTTCAGATCTGAACAGGAACATGTGTAAAACCGAGGCTACATGACAGCGAGCTGCTGAGAGTCTTGGTGAGCCACAGAGAGGTTCTGCCTTCTCACAGATACTTAAATTAGACGCTGGGTACAGGTTCAGGACATTAAATATTCAGGTGTTACTGTGAAAGCAAAACTTTACAAGCTGACAATTATTTCAAAATCTTAACACACAACAGAAAGCGTCAGAGAGTCAGAAATAGATCTGTTGTTGTTGAGGTCCAGCTCTCCTTAAAGTTTAATCTGGATCAGAATGATCAGGATTTATATTGCTATCCATGATCTGTTCATCTGAATTATTATTTTTAATTAATTATTTATTTTCAAAGAAAAACGGGATTGGAGACTGATCCAGATACAAACTTTTTAAAGAGGACAAAATCACAACATACTTTGTCCACAGGGGGCGACAAAATGAAAGATCCTCCTTTAAAAGGTCACATCTCCTCCTCTCAGAGCTCCTCTTCAACATGTGTGTGAAGTGTCTTGTTCTAAATCCACTCTGATCCTGTATTTGATCATGCCTATAAACCCCTCTATTTCAGCCCTGCTCAGAACAGGCTGTTTCTGTGTCTGTAGCTTTAAATGTAAATGAGCTGTGTCTGACCACGCCCCTCTCTGGAAGGGCTTGGGTGGCTCGGGCTTTCTCGCTCCATGCCCTATTGTTTACGGTGAGAAGGCAGACTCAGAGGGCAGAACAAACACCTAGCTGTGGGAGTGTCACCCACCTGGGGGAGGGGTTACTGCCCTTTGTGATGTCATGAAGGGAAAATCTCCAAACGGCCTGTTTGAGCACACATTTTCTGAAAAGTGGAGCAGGCAGAAGACGGAGAGGATGGACTTTTCTCATCATTGGGGGGTTTGTAGACGGACTAGAGACACATGTTAGTGTTAGAGGAACATGGAGAAGAGGATTTATTTGTTTTTATTATCTTATTTTAATTTTTGATTCAAAATAAAGTTGTTCATTCATTCATCATCATGTGACCTTTAAGTGAAGTTCTTTTTTCTTCCTGTAATCAAGTGGACTCCAGCCCTCTGCTGGGATCAGAACAACCCTAGACTCAATTCATGTAGGTTGATTCGTTCCTAATTTAACGTTTGTACTATGAAGATATCTGGTTTTAAAATCAAGTATTCCCTACCTGGAAGAAAAACAGATTTCCAATGCAGTTCAACACTTTGTCAAAGAAACGCGGGGGTTGCAGCAACATGCAAAGGACAATGCTAAAACTTTGTTTTACAGATCCGACCTCTCAATCTTTACCCGAGCTGTGACTGACATGAACCCTGAGCTCACACCACGAGGAGGAAAACCAATCAGACGTCCACATGTTGAGTTGTGATGGCTGCAGAGGTGAGAGGTTCGCTCTGAGGTTTACTCTCTGTAATCACACAGACGGGGCAGGTAAGCTAACCTGGCCTCATCATTCCCTCCAGACTGCGGTCTGCTCTCTTTGTTTGCCGTCTCCTCTGGACTCTGGATTTCAGAGCTGGTGTTGACAGCTCGCCATCTGCTGCAGAGCCAATCAGAGCGCACACACCCTCTCCTGTCTACATTCAGTCACCTGTCAGGACTTCCTGATCAGGTGTGCTAGTCTGACAGGAGTGTTTGAGGCAGTGATTGGAAGAAAAGACGGCTGAAGTCAGTTTAATAGAAAATATGTTTAATTTAGTAATAAATGAAGACGACGACTTCTCAACCCGTCAGTGAAAGAAGAAGAAAGAGGCGAGAGCACAGAGTTTAGAGTCAGACGTATTTCAGGGAACAACAGAAGCTTTCTGCAGGGTCCTTTACAAACGTAGTCTACAGTTCATGATGCATGGATCGTGCCACATCACTACACATCTTTTATTTTTCCAAAAGGATATTCCCCATTAAGGATACAAATGGTTCTGCTGGGCCTCAAAATCAAGCCTCTGCACCTCAACTACATCAAGTGTAAACACAAATGTAAGAAGAAGGTGTCAACACGGCCCGTTCTGCACACACAGTACACACTCTACAACACAGAGTATAATGTGTTCCCGCCGCAGGTCAGAGAGTGTCGTCCCGTCTCGCTCACCTGCAGAGGTCATCGTTGTTTCGCTCCTCTCTTGGTTTCTGTGTTGTCTGGTTTCGGTCGTGCAGATCTGGCAAATTGCTGCGGAGTTACAGTTAAGGACTGCAGACGGTGAACGTGTCAATTAAACAGGTGAAAGGTTTAAATTCACTGATCATCAGCTTCTTCTTCTTCTTCTTTAAGCTGGATCTTTAAACGTCTCTAAAAGGTTTGTTTTTCATTGACACAAATTTTGGGATCAAATCAACACAAAACATTTTGGGATTTCTTCAGCCTGCAGCCGTGAAACAGGCTGTGATGTCTGCACCATAATCCTTAATCAATCAAAGAACCTGCACTAAAGGTTGTTGGTTTTATCACCCACAGGCCCCGGGTGTCATTATTATTACAACTGACGTGCCTGTGACTTAAAGTTTCTGCTTGTGTCGACGAGTCTGGCACTTATTCAACCCGTTATTCATGGAGACCCCAAACATCAAACAGAAGGGTTTAAAAATACTGACATTAAAGAACCACAGATTCTTCACACAGAGTGAAACCTCATTAAAAACAGTGTCAGCTTCATGGACAAGTTCAGTCTGAACATTTAAATCACATTCATTCGGTACCACGTTTTCCTCCTCGAGTTATAGCAGCAGCTTAAAGCCACAGGGACCCTTCGGCTTCAGACAGGTGTTCTCCTTCTGAATTTAATTTAAGAGAAGGGTGACGCTGTTTGTTCAGAAATGCCAGACGGCAATAAACTGGACCTCATAGGAGGAGCAGGGTGTCTTGATTTCCTGAAGTTGAGCTCTCTAACTCAGCGCCATCTTCAGTCGCTCACACAGACTGAACTGCAGGTTGTTTGAGGATTTTCAAAGAGGTTTCATTCTGCAGTCTCCGGCCAGCACTGAAAAAATCATGACAGTGAATCTAACGTGGGATTGGCTGTCCGCTGTAACTGTTTAAAAAGAAATCAGAACCAGGATGAACCTTCACTCCACTTTCTGATGCCACAAACTGAAGAAAAAAAACCAGAGGACGTCCTTTAAACACACGCTGAGTTCTCTTTGTAAACGTTTAAGTGCCCTTTGCAGAGCTTATTGTTACACTGAGACAACATGAACGCAGAAGAAGGCTGCAAGTACGAGAAAGATATGTATCTGTTCCTGCAGGGGGCGCTGGAGTCCCATCGATGGCGGTCTCCGTGCTGGAAATGCTGTCTCAGCCTAACTTTCAGTCAACCTAACGACAGGCTGAGAGCTGAGGCAGGATTTTGCACTTCAACATCGGCTTCATTTTTCAACACCGGAGGTTGTCAACTGCCAATGTGTTTGTTGTGGAACCAATCACAGGGCTAGATGCCCAGTAGGTGCACGTCAGGCTACGTTCGTAGGCTTCTGTGTCGGTACAGGGCTAAGTAAACCTACAGCGTATACATAGATTAGACACAAATGTATAACTCAGGCTTTTTCGTTTTAATATTTCTGCACGATAGAAAAACAAATAAATGTTCCTCATCAGTTTGAAAGCCATCGAAGATTTGGTCAATCAGCAGAAGCCGTAATAAGACAATGCCCTCATGAATGCCAAAGCTCTAATACATCAAAGCACCAGTATCAAGTAACTATCTCTGCAAGTCTGAGCAGGACGAGCATCCAACACACAAAACCTGAAACTTCTGAAAACTCTCGACCCACGGCCTTCAGACGAACTCTTAAACAGCGATGTTTTGGTGTTTACAAGAGATGAAGCTGGAGATGAACACAGCTGTATACAGGACATCACTGCAGACTTCACGTTTCTGTCTTTGAACTCGAACACTAACACACCGTCCAAACCAGAGCTAGGAGGTCAGGTGGCGTCGCATTAAAATGCCATCACAGGACTAACCTTGTACCATCAGACAGGTTCAAAAGCTGACGATCAATTATCCGAGGAGGAGCAGGTGGTGCTTCAGGCCTGCCAGAAATTAAACCAAGCTGACGACACATCTGTGAGGAGAGGGGTCCAACTTCATTACCAACACGTCTCCACCTCTTAGCTGCCCCCTTCATGTATGATCAGAGACCTGAATACACATTTAGACTTTGTGTTTATATTTCTGGTTGTTTTAGAAAAACAGCAAATTAAAGGAGCAGTATGTAACTCTGACACCTAGTGTTTAAAATGGGTACTGCAGTCCAAACTCAAAACATTACAGAGAGCTGTCTCCCCCCCCCCCCCCCCCCCCCTCCTCTCTAGAGTGGATGCTCACGCAGGTCACCATGTGGTGGACACTGAAGCTTCAGTGTTTAGCCAGCTCTGCATCGGTCTGTAAACCTTTCTGCGTTCTAACCTCTCTCCATTTTTCAAAAGCATCTCCAATATTGATCCTAGTTTGAGCACGTTTCTGCTCGTGGAGCTTATTAGAAACATGCAGAGGCTTTTTAGGTCGGGTACAATCACTTCTATCTGAACCAGTTCTCTTGCCCGCTTCCATCGCTGCAACACCTGTTGGTTTGACCTGATAACTGCTCTCATATCTGGCAAACAGAGGGGCGTCCAAAACGGCCGTGTGGGGGTGCCTTAAAACCGCCTACCTTCTCTGGTCCAAACAAATCCAGAGCATTCAGGACCAGAATCTAAAGTTAGAAGGAGGACATACTGGCTGCTGCATTGTTGTCAGAGAAGCCAGCACTTCAACATAGCATGTTTCCTTAATGTCTGATCATAGAGTAAGGTCACTTTATCATTTCACTCACTACACAGCTCACTGATTGGACCTTTAAGACAGAATTAAGGATCTAAAGATCACCCAAAAGTTACTGGGCAAAGTGTTTCTATGTCCGACTTCTAGATTTAAAAATGGCCGTGCATTGTGAAACAGAAGAGGACCAGACATCTGAAATCTGTTTCCTGTGTTTGCCTGTTTTCTGCAGGTAGAACCAGTGAATGTTTTCTTCAAAGACTCTACTACATTTGCAAACAAGCATTCCTCTAATATGATTTTTGTGTGTGTGTGTAATTGATAATTAAATTCACACATGACATAATATACATCTATATGCTCTACACATTAAACCACCATGCTTCTGCTCCTCATAAATTCATCGACCTTGCTCCGTCTTGGTCGGGGGATAAAAGGATACCACGACGAGGGGTTTGTCAAACAGAACGTAGCCGTTGGTTTCCCGCAGGGCTTTCTCCGCACTCTGCTCACTGGGGAGTCCCACGAAGGCCTGTCCTTTCATCCGGCCCTCCTTCATTAACACAATGTCAAACCTGAAGAAAAACCAAAACAGGGACACGTCAGTATCAGAATCACCTCGGGCTTGTGGCTGAGCAGAGCCAACATTATACTGTAGCTGTTTAGATCTTCTTCTGCAACCACGTACAATATTGTTCGTCACTTAGTTTGTTTTTCTTTGAAATGATTGTTCAGAGTTCTTCCTTTATTTGATCCATCAGCTGAAGAGAGACAGGAAGCTTGGGGAAGAGAGAGGGAGATGACAAGCACCAAATAGTTACAGGCTGGATGTCAAACCTGCGGCCGATGCATCAAGGACCTTAGCCTCTTGATGAGGTCACAGCTCTATGCCGAACAAGTGTCCTGCAACAATCTGCATGTTTATTTTTTCTATTCACTAACTTTACTGATTTGTTACTCTCACGCTGTGAGGTGCATGTGTGAACAACCAGATCAGTCCACTCATAGAGATATTTTTAGGAGTGCATATCTCGCTTTTTTATCATTTAAATATTTGAATCAGACATTTGGTGTTTCTTCTTGAGTCTTCAGTGTGAAGAAACTAAAACATGTGAGGTACAAAGAGGCCACAGACTCTATTCCTCTGTTTTCCTTGTTCTCCACATTGTTAATGTCTGCATCTCCTGCAGCACAGAAAACTCTGTTCTATGAAAAGAGCATCTTACCAGCCGGTAACCACGCCTCTGATACGGCTGATTTTAGTCACGAGGATTTGTGTTTTCTGTTTTTGTTGTCAGACAACTTTCCAAGTCTGAAATCATAACTCAACCTCGGCTCGTAAATACTTTTCTCAAGCCGCCATGTTGACCTATACTTAACGATTGTGATGTCTGAGCAAACCAACACAAATACAGATTAATGACAGCGGCTGTGCTGTGGATCCGTCTGTATTGACATTTAAAATAAGACGTCACAATGAAGGTCTGACGGGACAGAACAATACTTTACTTTCCTGCAGCTTACGCACCATCCCTCATTTTGTAGTTTCAAAAATAAAATCTGAAGTCCTGGATGTCTGTGACCGTGCTCTTGGCCCGTATATGCCTCCGCCCTTCTGTCAAACATCTGGGTGTGATTTTAGACAGCTCCTTCAAATATGATGAACAGATTAGCTCAGTAATCAGGACCAGCTGAGGGCCCGATCACACAGAGTAGGCGCTGCTGCTCCAAAAACGCCCGAGTGCATCTGGGGAAAAAACAGCTGGGAGCGCCCGTGGAGCGGGGCTGCATAAAAAAGTTGGAAAAACTAGATTTTTGGCTTTCATAGAGCTCTCCCCGTTACTTTGCTCCGACACGAGGAGGGATAATGTCATAAAGAGCGGAGGTAAATCCTCCTACTTGATTTGATTGGCTGCTTTGGCCAAAAGTGACATGGGAGAACGCTGCAATTCCCAGCCTTGAGCTGAAAAGTTGAACATGTTTTCACTTTTATGGGTGCACAAAAAACACTAGAAAAATGCAGATCGTGCAGATCAGAAAAAAGCGCCAAGCAAGAGCGCTGCACCAGAGGACAACAATGGTTCTGCTGATGATGCTTTTCTAGTAACGCGTCTGTGTGATCGGGCCTGTAGACTTTTTGGAAAGGTAAAGCCCTCTCTTCCTCCAGATTAAGATTATTGTAATTGTCTGTAGTTGGTGTGGATCAGTCGTCTCCTCTTTGTTTGCAACTGGTCAAGAACGCAGCTGCACGTCGTCTGACGACGTGACCACATCACTCCTGTACCGGCTTCTCTCCACCAGCTTCCTGTCAGCTTCAGGGTCCAGTTTAAGATTCTCTCACTTGTTTTCAAAATGTTACAGGGGTTGGCATGGTCTAATTTATCCGAGCTGTTGCACCCAAACGCTCCAGTCAGAGCGCTGCGGTCAACACACCGTGTCTTCAGCAGCGTTTTTCACGGTATTGAGCGGCTCTGATGTCCACAGGTAAACTAGCACTGACATGCATCCTGGGACGTCCGAGGATGCAGACTAACAACTCAAGGGGACAGAGCCTCTGCGATGGCCGCTCCAAATTCGTGGAACAGTTTCCCCGTGGACATCAGAACTGCTCAATCCATTGAAAATGTTAAATTGCTGCTAAAGACGCGCGTCTTTGAGCTGGTTAAATACAAGTTGAGCTGGACATTTTCAAACGCTCCTGTTAATTGTGTCATTTAATGTGTTTTATTCGTCCTCTTATATTGTTTTTAAACCTGGACAGCACTTTGGTTGAACTGATGATTCTGCTTTGATTTCTGACTTGACCACCGCTGCTTTAATGATTCAATCTTTGAGACTCTGGCTTCAAACTTTTCCTGCAGTCTGCATTCAGAGTCTGTCCCTGGTCTCAACATGAGCCCGGTTTGATGACTCAGGTGGAATATTCATTTCAACTTCTGCTGATGCACAAACTTAAAATGTCCCTGGAGGTCCCTGCGTCCGGTTAGATTCTTATTAATATCACAACCCTCAGTCAGCACGAATCGCTAAAAACTCTCGAGGGAAAGGGACAAATTACTGGAGTCAAAAACAGCTCCTGACGGGGTGCCGGTGGCCTGGAGGTTAAGTCGAGTACCCAATGTATGGAGGCTGTAGCCCTCACAGCGGCCCGTGTTTGAGTCTGACCTGTGACTACCTTCCCGCATGTCATTCCCCACTCTCTCTCTCCCCAGTATCTGACACTATCCACAGTCCTGTCTCTACAATCAAGGCATAAAAAGCCCCCAAAAAATACATCTTAAAAAATAATCAGCTGCAGACAGGACGGAGGAGAGTGACGCCTGAGAAGTGTTGATATGTAATACAGTCAGGATGATCTGCAGTCTACATACATGTTCCTCTCCTCCTCTGACGACGGGTTGATGTATCGCCCATAGATGTATTTCAGGTCCTGGGAGAGGAATGAAGGACAAAAAAGCAATGATTCATTTTGTGCAGAAGTTGCACAAGAAGCAATCAATGACACAGAAGCGTCCACTTTCTTTTTTACTGGATGATGAATCTCTAAAAAAGGCAATAAAGAGCTCTAAGTGCACGTACTTTCTCCCCCGCTTGTTTGGCGATATTCTTCACGTACAGTCTGCAGGTCGGCTCTCCGGGTTCATAATTTTTATACACAGACATCCTTTTTATCTCTGTTGGAAAAGAGAGAAGAAGAAAACATTTTTTGATTTCAAAAACAGGTACAAAGTGTCACAGAGCTTCTTTTTTTAATTCCTGCTTGAAGAAAGATTCAAAGAGTGGACTGAAGAAGTGAGAGCGACTCAGAGAGACTTAAGAAGAAACGGTAGATCGTTTATATTTCACCTGCACATATCAGACGTAAGCTTCTGTGTCCTACATTTGAACAGAAACCTGAACGTTGAGTCAGTGGAAGGAAGAACAAGTCATTATCATCATTGGTGGCGCTGCCCTGATTGCGACCCGGACTCACGTGCTATGGGTCATGTGCAATATATGTTGTGTTGTCTTGCAATGGTACGTGCCTTTCTGTTAATGTTTGGATGTGTTTTTATTTATTGGTTCTAGTGGAAGCAGCTGAAGGTTTGGCAGCACTTTGAGTCCAAGACAAATTTCCCCAAGGGGACAACAAAGTGTTTCATTTTAAATATAGATATCCATTTCAGCTATTTCACTAAAAAGTGAAAAACTGGTATTAAATATTTGTCTTAAAGCTGACAAAGTGGGGAGTTAATATTCTCGGGCTATCGGGGTGAAGGAATTTCCACTGCAGTGATCCAGACTGGCTCAATATCAGGGTGTGCAATACTATCGCACCGCAGAAACTGGCTTTCCAGCAACAATATCTTATTTTGATAGTGACTTTGATTTATTACATTCATTTCTTAACAACGACGCAGTGACAATCAGTGACAGAGACATACACCACAGACGCCACAGAACAGGCTGCTAATTGTTCCGTGGTGTGAATCGTTGTCTGCCACTAGTTCAGATAGAAGTGATTGTACCCGACCTAAAAAGCCTCTGCATGTTTCTAATAAGCTCCACGAGCAGAAACGTGCTCAAACTAGGATCAATATTGGAGATGCTTTTGAAAAATGGAGAGAGGTTAGAACGCAGAAAGGTTAACAGACCGATGCAGAGCTGGATAAACACTGAAGCTTCAGTGTCCACCACATGGTGACCTGCGTGAGCATCCACTCTAGAGAGGAGGGGGGGGGGGGTGTTTAGATTTCTGCACTGTCTCCACTTTTTAAACGAGAAGCTGTGTTACTTTAAAGAACGACAAAGGGCAACTGGCAGCAGCTAATTAACACTTTCCCATAACAAACTTTTTTCCCTGCCTCTCTCCTCAATCTGTATCGCCTTGGCATGATTTAAATCTTAGAAAAGTAACGCTGATGTGAAAACTTTTCAGCCAAAGCTCCACTTCCTTTAAGGAAATTGGCTTTTCTGCAGTTGGAACTTTTTCTTTATCGTTCAGCCATGATGCTCACAATAAGTGCCAAATCTTTTTAATATGCTTCTCAAAGAGAAAGCTGTCTTTTCCACTCGTGTTGCATCGCTTACATGAAGAATAAAGCTGTAGAGGGAGGAAAAGAAAGTCAGAGATGTCATCAGTCTGGCACTAACTTTCATGTGTTTAGGTTGGGAGTAAATGGAAACATAACCCACGCAGAGATGGGAAACACTCCTCACAGAATAGCTCCAGTTGTTAGGACCCAGTACCAACCAACCGAGTTTGCCTGCATTATAGGTACCGTAAATCTGGTGTACAGGGCGCACTTTTATCTAAAAGTTGGCTGTGTCCTATATACTGGTGCAGCCAATACACCAGTGTAAAATACTGAAATCGAAGAGGCATGATGTTTACCGTCTCTTGACAGCCGCCCTTTCTCCAGCTCCTTCCTGGAGATGATGTCTGACGTCAGGTCGTGCTCGTCGTCACTGTGCTCCTCTGGCTGTTGTGACGTCGGGGCGCTGGGATAAAGCTTCCCAAAACCCTCGGCTTCTGTCCCCTCCTGACTGACATCCCTCTCGTCACCATCTGCAGGGACACAGAGCATGTTCAGGACGTACACAGCATCTGAAAATCTGTTTATCAAGCTGTTTAAATTTTGCAATAACAATGAAAGGAGCTGAAGTATTTCATATCATGTGCCACTGAGCTGAAAATGCTGATTTGGTTTGGGTTAGAAAACAGGAAGAAAGCCCCCCCCTCCTCCCTTCAGAACAAATACAGATGGAGGTCTTCAAAGTGTCTAACAAAAGCAGATGGAGAAATAATCGCTTCTACGCTGTTTATCCTCTTCAGAAAAACAAACAAACTCAAGATGGGAGAGCAGAAGCAACTTCTCCGGGTCCAATAAGTTTAAAATAAGGAGGATTAAAATCGTGCTCTGAGATATGACATCATAATAAATAAACTGGTTTATAATAATGATTTATTTCACAGGGTTTCATACAAAGGATGTTTCTTTTGGCTGAAGAAATTTGTGAGTGTTTTTTGTTCGTATTTTTAAACTTGATCCCTGTTTTTTTTTTTTTGCTTATTTCAGGATCTAAACATCATGAAAAGTTTTGACATTTATGCATGTCAGCCTGAAACTTTACCTCTCAGGACCAAATCAAAGTGCATCCAGTAAAAGTTGTTATTGTCCCCCGACAGGCTCAGATTTGGTTTGATAATTCTAGCTAGCTAGCCCCTGCCTAGCCGCTATCTAGCTAGCAAGCCGTGAAGCCGACAAACTCTTTGGAGACAGGCCAGAACAGAAAAAACACTTCCTTTGGTGATTAGCGTTCAGCAACAGAGGTGTTCAGTCTGTGAGCAGTTAAGCTAGTTAGCCTGGAAACAGGTACGGTAAGGTTTTCTTCTGAAGTGAGAAGAGCTGTTTGAACGATAAGTGACGCTGCGTCAGGGTTATATAAAGACAGGGGCCCTGGCGCAGACGTCACAGCTGCCTGCCACTCAGGGCTGGCGTACTGGTACAGAGCTTCTGTGAATACGCGCGAGGGGCGTACCCCAGAGTGAGAATCTGAACAGTAATTTTACCCTCGCAGAGCACAGCAGTTTCTAATCTATGACTGCGTCAATAAATTAGTTTGTTTCTGTGTCACACAAAAATTTTGCGGATCCAAACGGCCATCATGACAGCATAGCGTCCCACAGTAACACATAATAGACTACACAACTTCTGGTGCGTCTGCAGCCAGCCTCTAGTGGACACTTGAGGAACTGCAGGATTTTGCACTTCTACATCAGCTTAGACACATGAGGTCGCCGGGGACTTGAGCTTGTATATTTCTTTTCTCGTCTTCTGACGACTCAAAGCTATTTTACTCCGCAGGTCACACCTCCACATTCACACACTGATGGTAGAGGCTGCTGAGTAAAGAGTCCATCAGTATTAACTCATCCATTCATACACATTCACTCACTGATGGTAGAGGCTGCTGAGTAAAGAGTCCATCAGTATTAACTCATCCATTCATACACATTCACACACTGATGGTAGAGGCTGCTGAGTAAAGAGTCCATCAGTATTAACTCATCCATTCATACACATTCACACACTGATGGTAGAGGCTGCTGAGTAAAGAGACCATCAGTATTAACTCATCCATTCATACACATTCACACACTGATGGTAGAGGCTGCTGAGTAAAGAGTCCATCAGTATTAACTCATCCATTCATACACATTCACTCACTGATGGTAGAGGCTGCTGAGTAAAGAGACCATCAGTATTAACTCATCCATTCATACACATTCACTCACTGATGGTAGAGACTGCTGAGTAAAGAGACCATCAGTATTAACTCATCCATTCATACACATTCACTCACTGATGGTAGAGACTGCTGAGTAAAGAGACCATCAGTATTAACTCATCCATTCATACACATTCACTCACTGATGGTAGAGGCTGCTGAGTAAAGAGTCCATCAGTATTAACTCATCCATTCATACACATTCACTCACTGATGGTAGAGGCTGCTGAGTAAAGAGACCATCAGTATTAACTCATCCATTCATACACATTCACTCACTGATGGTAGAGGCTGCTGAATAAAGAGTCCATCAGTATTAACTCATCCATTCATACACATTCACTCACTGATGGTAGAGGCTGCTGAGTAAAGAGTCCATCAGTATTAACTCATCCATTCATACACATTCACTTGAGATCAACTTGAGGTTAAGTTTCTGCAGAATCTAGGGATCGAACCCCCGACCTTCTGGTCAGGAGACGACGACTCTACCACTGAGCCACAGCTGACCAGTTGAATGGATCATTTTTTTGCTGATTTAAAGAAATCATCTTCCTCTGTAACAAAATGGTCTCTCTCTGTAGGGACCCTTTCTGTAGTGTTGTCACACACTTAGAATAACAACCGGAGCCTGTCAGGGACAAAAACAACTTCTAGAGACTCACTTTGAATAGATGTAGGATTACGCTGCAGCCATTACAGCCTGTGTTGCAGCTGAATCAATCTACAGGAGAAATTCTTAAAGTTTTACGACTTATTTGCCACCCAGACCCAAATATGTAAAATATGAGGCCCAGGTTTTATAAGTATTACAGTTTGTCTTAAAGAAGAAATTGGTTATCTAACAAATCAAGGATGACGAGGCGTAAGCACCCTCAGTCTGTGTTAAATAAAGAACTGTAATCAAATCAAAATCCAGTCCTGTTTGGGAAACATGAGTATGAAAGGAAGAGGGAGGGAGCACTGGCAGACTTTGAAGGAACGGGCACACACAAACACACGCACGCACGTGCACACACACAGACACACACACACAAACGCATGCACACACACACACACACACACACACACTGTAGATGGAATTACTAAGAGCAGTGAGCCAGTTCAAATCCGAGGAGGAAGAAAAGCTTGTCATCCACATGAGGTGTGTGTGTGTGTGTGTGTGTGTGTGTGTGTGTGTCTGTGTGTGCGTGTGTGTGTGTGTGTGCGCGCGCACTGGAGCGAGAAGTGTGTGGGAGCTTTCCTGATACACTCTCGTGGAGAACTAGATCACCATCCTCCCCTTTATCTGTCCCCCACCTCCTCCCCCTTTTCATTTAAATGGCTTGTTTATCGGATCACATGCCCCCCCCCCCCCCCTCCCCTCCCCTCCACCTGCAAAACAAGACTAATCCAAAAAAGCCACCTGTCATAGTTTATCTTTCTCCTGCCTTTAGGAAAGCTTTTGTGTTTGACTTTGAGATCTATTTTACTCCTCAGGAAGTTGCCAGGCAGGGAAGTTGCAGCTGAAGAGAGAGAGAGGTGAGATAAGGAAAACAGGGAAATGCACAGATGACAAGTAACACTGACTCTGCCCCCCCCCGATGACATTTCCTCACAGATAGTCGTAAAACCTTTTCTGTAAGAGTCTCTGCAGTGACTCACGGCTGTGTAACACTTGGCTCTGACTTCAGCCATAGGAAGACTTCAATCACATCAAAGCAGCTTCTGTTTCCGTGTGATAATAAACGTGAAGCAATCATCCAATCAGAGACGGACTCCTTTTTCATTTGCAGATCAAGAATCATCTGTTTAATTTGTTTACACTCCTATTTTATCAAGAAGCTTTTTATTTTTTTATTTGTCTCTCAGCCTAATTTGCTTTGGCATCGCTTCCTTCCAGGCTGCGTTTAATCATTAATGGATAAATGTGGGGAACGGTGAATATTGATCGACTTTTAAGGAGGAACAAACAATTAGTCACCCGACAGAAGATCCATACACACCTGTTTGGATACTTTTATAAACATTTACAACAAGTTTTTGCAGATTCCAGTCACTATAGCATGCAGATGTGTACGTTACTTTGTGCCTGATATCATCGGAAATCTTTTTATTTATTGTTTTATTTATGGACAACGGGGGAAATTTAAGGTGCTACCCTGGACGCCTTTTTTCTGATGTTTTGAAAACAAAGTGATCCGTTGTTCTCAGAGTCACACTGCCACATGTAACCCAACAATGGAGATAATTAGTTGGAGTTATTTTATTATTAATGTACTCATTTTAGTGCTTAAAAAAGACTTGTTTAATAAATCTGTGTGGGAGAAAAAGACAAACTCACCACTTTTCTTATTCTGCAGAAAACAGCCAGAATCGTAGTTAGAGTATTATGAATTGTGCTAAAAACAACATGATGGCGATATATCGTCATGTACTGCTTTTAAACACGTTCATCAATGCCGATGTTACAGAAACGATACGGCTGCAATGCTGGGACTCTGCCTTAATTACTATTCAGGGGTTTTAAGCTGCAGGTCAGTCAATGTAAGAACCTCAAAGACATCACCTTTGGGGTTTGGAATATTTTGATGGACGGTGATGTGACGACCCTGCTGTTTCCTGGTTCCTTTGTTTTGTCTTTTCTGTTTCAGGTGCCAGTGGGTGTGGCTGTAGGTGTGGGATCTTGGATTGAGAACACCTGGGCCCGGTGTTCTCAGTCCATAAGAGCTGGCCTCACTCACTTCTCGGGGGAGACTTGGAGGAAGAGGTTGAGGAGAGACGCGGTCCTCAACGCTCTGTACCATTTTGTGTTATATCGGTGCCTCGATTAAATAAACTTGTGTAATTGTTCAACTTTAACTCCTGGTCTCCTCCATTCATTTGTTACGGCATTTGAGCCGGTCGTAACACTGATGAAAACATTAGTGAAATGAGAAACAATCACAAACCGTCCAACAGAAAACTAAGAATGAAAAAATCCTAAAGCTGCTGGAGGGAATAGGTGAGGTAGAAATGTGACAGAAGACCCTTTACCTTTGCCGTCATCATCAGGCTGACCCCGCCCACTTCCCTCCATCATGGCTGCCACCTCAGGAACCGAAATGTGGAACTCGATTTTCTTGGGCCCGGCGGGGTGAGGCTGCTCGAACACGTCGGAAGGCTGCAGCACCGGAGCACTGAGGACAGACACACAATCAGCACGGCAGCCTCAACACAAACCCACAATAAAGCGGACACTGAGCGGCTTAAGGGCCGGATATCGTGTTCTGGTCAAGCACAGATATTTCCCAGTGTGCCAACATGCAGTCAGCAGACGCTCAGGTGTGTGTATTTATAGTTAACAGAGTTTGTGGTCCGTCATTAAGGGAGTCTGTGCATGTGTGCTGCTGAGACAATAAGTCTCTGAGCCACCCCGGGCTGTGTTTATGAGCAGGACTTAGTGTCTGGAGGTTTTTTGTCTTCCTTTTTTAGCTGCCTGTGATTACTGTCTGGATGAGCCGTGCGTGAGGCCGGTGACATGCATGAGCGGCTCGCTGTACCTCTGAGAGTCTGGTTTGGGAGCATAGAGTAGATCCTTGATCTTGGGTTTCTTTCTCTTTGAAGCTGTTTTTGGTCTCAGGGGTCTCTTGCACGCTTGGTTGACCAGACCCATCAGACGAACAATCCTGAAATACAGCAAGCACGGGGATAAAGGGGAAAGAAATGTCTGCTTCAGACACAAAGAGTAGAATTTAAATACATTCCCCTGAAAACCAGTCGTGTCTCTAAAACAGTAAAGTACTTCTGACAGATACATTAAATCCTCGATTTGACTAGAAAATCAAAATGCCATCAGATAACTTGAGTGGTTTCCCGCTCCTCACCTCTCCTTGTCCTCATCGTCCTCACTCTCATACTCTGATTCTTCCTCACTGGACAGCTCCATCTCCTCCTCAGGTAAAGGGGGGAAGTCGGGAGGGAAGGGGGGAGGCATGGGGATGGGCGGGGCAGGCGGCAGGAACTCATACTGCAGAAAACAACAGTTTGATTAGAAGTGCTAGGTGGTTAAACCGACTGATTTTGTTTTTGCTTTATTGTCTGGACAATATTTGGATTAATTGGTCTGCAGATTAAGTTATCATTTTTAAGAGTTTAACGTCAGACGGCCTCATTTCTAATATCAGAGCAGGGATAATTAGTGCACGTTTCAGTTAACTCACAACATTTTCACACTTCTGCAAATTACTCTGACATGATGAGAGCAGTCAAACATCACTTCCCGCTCGACCACAGCGACCATGCCCTCATTAGGGTGAAAACAAGCCATGCTAACACTGTTAGCAGCGCGATTGAAACGCTATGACGGCGCGTTTTTGTGCTTCAAACTATTAAAAAAACACAATTCACAAAATATTTGTATCTAGCTCTGTGTGTTTGGGATGAAACTAGAGAAGATTAAAGTGGTCAGATGTCGTGTTTTCCTGCTGGCTTTAAGGGCGCACTCACACTAGGCAATCTGTACAGTTCCTAAGAACGCTTCACCTCCAAAGTCCAGTTCGTCTGACCAGTTCTACGATCTGTGCTCAAGCTCGGTACACTTCCTCGGCCCTAGAACGCTTTGAAGGTGTGCTTCGGCCACGAGCACGCGGGTACACAACGTGGACAGCCTTCATTATGGAGAAACCCCGGAGTGTTCTGTCTGTATCTGACTAACATGACGTAAAATAAGCCAGAAAGTCAGTAAAGTAGCTGTCATGGTCTCTGTGTTGTTCTCTGTCTTGTAAACTGAGCACGCTTCATGATCACGTAAAGCCATGCATGTGTTGTATTACAACGTTATGTACAAGAGGTAACCGTGCTCAGGCCCGGTTAGTCCTGGAGCAGTGTGAGTGCAGGCCAGGGGGGCCGAGTGTGAGTTCGCCCCAAGTCAACGCTTGCTCTGTGACAGAATGAGCTGTAATCTGTCTGCCTGTCACCCGGTCTTCACACATTCACTAACGCAATAAACACCTTGTGCCTTGCTCAAGGGCACCTCGACAGTGCTCAGGAAGTGAACTGGCACCTCTCCAGCTACATTATATTTTATAACTGCACTCTTCTTTACTGCTTGCTGCTATTAATCATACAAGTCACTTAAATCCTCACTTTAACTCGTCATTCACTGCACATGTCTAAATAATCCTGAATAGTTCACCATTTATATTCTCCTTGTATATACGTCCTATTTTATTTTGATTGATCTTATCTATTCTGTTTAGATGTTTATTTTGTAAGACCGACTTCTACCGTCTTTGTGCTGCTGCAACGCCTGAATGTAAACTCTGGGAATCCATGAAGTATGATCTTATCTTAATCACAGTAATGACGAGGTAATCCTTCCGTCCAATCTGAGATTGAGACAAGACCAAATAAAAATGCTTTTGATTCTCAGAAGAGACCTTCATCTCAGAGCTTTTCATGTACTCACATGGCCCTAATGTACATATATGTGAGGGAATAGTGTTTTTGTACTTTCATTTATAATCCCCACTCAAATATCTGCACTGAATGATTAAAGTAAAAGGCTTGTAGCTTCATTTTTCTAGAGGCACAGGAGAGCAGTTTGAGGTAATGAGCATAAAAACTAAATCAATAAGCCGCTGATCGCTGAGGGAGCAGCCGACTTTCTTCACTTTACACCATTTCTACTGCAGCTCTAAATACCAGCCTCATTTAGCTACACGTTATTCTGGTACTTTAAAGGTCCAACCAGTGAGATGTGTAGTGAGTGAAATGATAAAGTGAGCTTACTCTACGATCAGACATTAAGGAAACATGCTATGTTGAAGTGCTGGCTTCTCTGACAACAATGCAGCAGCCAGTATGTCCTCCTTCTAACTTTAGATTCTGGTCCTGAATGGTCTGGATTTGTTTGGACCAGAGAAGGTAGGCGGTTTTAAGGCACCCCCACACGGCCGTTTTGGACGCCCCTCGGTTTGCCAGATATGAGAGCAGTTATCAGGTCAAACCAACAGGTGTTGCAGCGATGGAAGCGGGCAAGAGAACTGGTTCAGATAGAAGTGATTGTACCCGACCTAAAAAGCCTCTGCATGTTTCTAATAAGCTCCACGAGCAGAAACGTGCTCAAACTAGGATCAATATTGGAGATGCTTTTGAAAAATGGAGAGAGGTTAGAACGCAGAAAGGTTTACAGACCGATGCAGAGCTGGATAAACACTGAAGCTTCAGTGTCCACCACATGGTGACCTGCGTGAGCATCCACTCTAGAGAGGAGGGGGGGGGGGAGACAGCTCTCTGTAATGTTTAGAATTTAGACTGCAGTACCCATTTTAAACACTAGGTGTCAGAGTTACATACTGCTCCTTTAATGGAGCCAGAAATTACCATATGTGGACGAGAGGGGGGATAGGCATCGCTACCTCCAATCTGTCGACTCTAGAGAGGAGGAGGGGGCGGGGGAGACGGCTCTCTCTCACCTTGGCCCGTTTTACATATTTAGTTGTCTTATTAAAAATATGAGGAGTTTCAGAAAACTCAATTTGAAGTGAAAAGCTCTCGACAGAGAAAAATCTTTTTCTTAATGAAACAGCTTCTAGACCGATCTTTTTAAAGCCACCAGACTTCGTTTACAAAAGAACACAGAGTTGTACTTTCTATGTTTCTGTTTATTTTAAGCTGTTAACATTTTGTTTCAGATCTGAACTCTCCAGAATAACCCTTAAAAAATCCATTAACTGATATCTAAATCCTCTAAAAATGAATGAAGCCAGCAGTATGCTCACCAGGGGGGGTCTGTTAGTGACGGGGCCAAACGGACATGGTAAATTCATCTTGTTCATCAGATGGAGTACCTGTGTAAATGAAGATATGAGCGTTAGTACAGAGATAGTTGTATCTACAGATTCATCCCCGGAGCTGCGTGGGAGCAGCTCGTATAAATACACTGCCTCCTCTCAAACAGGCAGCCTGTAACTCGGGCTCCATATGCAAAACAGATTGCAAGGCTTTTTGCATTTTCACTCAAAATACTAGGATCAAGGTGAGATTGAGGCTGGAGTGAGATAGCAGCAGTGAGGCTGAGCGTGAAAACAACCTCTCTTTGCGGCACTCCAGCACCACCAAGACGCCAACGCTGGAAATAGCAGCGCTGAAGATCCAGGCAGACACAGCACAGCTCCCAGGGAAATGTTAAACTCATAACTCATGCCTCCCACTTATGGTTTATTATTAATACTTGCTCCCCAAATTGAAATTTAAAAGGCAAATGTTTGCTGTTTGATCTTTAGGAGGTTGGATGCAGTTCAAAAACCTCTGGGACATTTTTTCAAGATTCATATTTCTGTTTTTACGACGTGGATCTAAAGGCGAGAGACGCTGGCACATTAACATCTCTGCACACACAAACAGAGAAACGTGGTGATACAGGGACACACAGGACAAGCAGGTAGTGTGGGATAAATACATGATCTAAGGAGAAGCAGAATTCACTCACTTGAACATAAAACTTTGGCACACTGATGAGAGCATGTGTTATATTTGTCAGGACGCCATTAGAAGGAGGAGGATATAAATATTTCAGAGTGGGACTGGATGGGAATTTCAGCCTGTAGGAGAGAGAGAGAGAGAGAGAGAGAGAGAGAGAGAGAGAGAGAGAGAGAGAGAGAGAGAGAGAGAGAGAGAGAAACTGAATTACTTAAAAGGAAATTCTGCAGCTTTAACACAATATTTAGTTTACTTAACAACACAGCGAATATGTCAAATTAATGGAGACATGTTCATGAACAGAGCGGCGGTGACGCTTCAGCTAGAGACAGTGTTTTTTTTTTTTGATCACTGCATTGCTCAAGAGCACCTCGGCAGAGCTCTGTCTGTGAACTTGCACCTCTCCAGCTGCAAGACCAATTTCCAGATTTGGTCCGCACCTGGACTTCCTTCCTTCCTGTTCCCAAACCAAGTCCCTACAGACTGAGCTTCTGCCGCCCACCTAGATTAATCTTGATTACTCTAGGTCATACGCATCAACAATGTGACATTAGCTGTTTTCACATATACACTCCTGAAAATATCTAGATAAATTCAGTTGGACTGCCCTGGATATTCCCCTGATCTGGTTGTTCACCCATGCACCTCATAAAGTCTGAGCGGAAAATTCGGCTGTTTGCATTCACACATGCAGCTCCGACAAATATCAGGAGTTATTAAGGAGTTGTGAAAGCCCATATTGATTCCAGCACAGGCAGGACTCACTCCATTCTCCATTGAATTGCTTCATAAAAGTGCTGGATGGTCTCAACAGGTGGGCTGATTAAATATGTGTTCCTGAAGTGCTGCTTTTCAGTTTTTTGCGACCGAGTCTGTCATATCAGGAACTGAGAACTTCCCTGTCAGGACAGACTGTCAGTGTTGGAGGGAGACGTATCAAAAACCACCTGGTTTCACCAACTGGCAGTACAGACGGCCTGTCAGACCTCAACAGAGGCCCCAACATCTAATTGGACACAAGACTGCTGACAGCTCCAAACTACAGCTCTCAGATTCACATCCAGGTTTACTGTCAGCCTGCAGGCAGCCTCTCCACACCTACAGAGTAAACACCTTGACCAGGTGTAACAGCATGCATCACGTATGAGTCAATGATTGGAAAAGTTCTCTCTTTACACTTACCCGAGGTCAGGAGCGACACCGGTCTCCATAAGAGGAATATTTGGCAATTTGGCTTCTTGTTTCTTCTGCTCCGCTTTAATATTTTTACCACTGTGGAAACAGAAAACACGTTACAGAAATTATAAATACACAGCTTCATGTTTATGAGGATTGTTTACATGCTTATAGTTCTTATTTATATGTAACACCAAATCACAATCATCAGACCGAGTCAGTTTGACTTTAGCACTGCGGACAGGTATTCATTCAAAGCTTGTTTTAAGTCGAGTTAATATTCTGCTGATCCCTGTTTTCAAACTCTCATATAGTGTCACAAAGCTGGATGTCCAAACTAAACGTGGGCAAAGTTTCAGATCATGAGGTAAACGTATGTTGAGTAATCCCAGGATGAGTCTGCAGAGGGCGCTAAATTGCTCGTTCTGTAAATCACGCCATATTTCCCCAATATGAAACCAAGCCTCTATGTAAGCCGCTGAAACCTTTTACGTCGGCCCTGGCAGCGCTTAATCTGAACTGTGATTGCAGCTACTTGTTGTGTCTTTAGCCCACAATTTAGCATTCACGGCTGCTAACTGGGTTTACATTTTTACACCGGAAATTGAAAAAACAATGATATCCAGTTTTGACGTAACAGGATAATTTTCTTACTTGTCCAAAGTCTGCAGCGTCTGTTATTTACACAGGGCCTGAATTTCAGGACAGGATTGCGGTTATAACGCAGACATTATTAAATTACTGCATGTCTGGCTCTCATAACGAGGAAAATCCTGCATAAATTTACAAAGTAGTCTACGATCCTCCCGTATGTCACACAGCAAATGTTTGCACGGTTAAGTACAGGACAGACGGGTCAGGGAATCAACATGAGTGACATAAGCCTGGATCAAGTGTGCTTCATCATCGCTGTCTGCCCCTTTCCTCAACACGTGTGTAAATACATACAAATGCATTTGGACAGGTGTGCAGTGAAGAGCGGAGGCAACTGCATTGCCGTGTATCCTACACAATGTGGTCAGTCCACCCAGGTGCATTTACAGCCGCTGCAGTAAAGTTTCCAACCATTTAATCATTTTTATTTTCTTTATCCGCTCATTAACGAGGCTCGTCTGCAAATGGATCAAAACAGACCCGCTTGAAACCTTTCACGAGCCAACACACAAAATAACACAGCCCCCTTCATTACTTGCCTGCTCGACACTGGTGGGTCCTTTAATACGGTCACATGATCCTGTCCTTTTGCAAACTCTACAACAAGCGTACGATCAAGAACCTCTAACTGATGGAGCCTGCTGAGCGCCTAAAACAGACAAGAAGGGGGTTGAAACGATACAGGGCAGGTTAGGATCAACCCATCACTGTAAGAAAACCTTTATTAATTTGTTTTTTTATTACACACACTATGAAGATAACTCACCTTTGCTGCAGACTTCTCACTTTTAAAGCTTGCAAAGGCTGCATGTTTCTGTGGAGATGGAAAAACCTGTTAAGACTGGACTGCAGAGAAAGTTAATTTTAAGAAGATGTCACTAGATATCAGCGATTCCCGACCTACCAATCGACCTGTGTTTGAGAAGACCCGGACTGAATCAGCTCCAAAATACTTCAGGAGGTCTTCCTTCTCCTCCTTGGTGAGCTCAGCTGGTAAATGGCGGACAAGCAGCGTTTTGCCGCTGTTAGTTTGGACCTGCTCGTCATACTTCTCCATTTCTCTGTGAGCAAGAGAAGGGACAACACAGGTAAGAAAACACACGACTCAGAACAGGGATCAAATCAAATTTAAGACTTTTAAAATATAGTATATATGTAATTTCTGCCACCAGGGGGCTCTCAATCAAAACAATAACAAAAGACTAGTCGAGGCTTGCGGGGAATCATGTGAGTTCTCTGCTAAAATACGGGTTCTCCCTCAAAGTGTTTTCAGAGGATTTGAATGAAATAAATGATGAGGATGAAAAGAATCTAACGACATTCACACCTGTTTCGATAACATGGCAACACAAATAGAAGTCCTAGGCACCAATATTGGGACATTTCTTGGTTTTAATCACCAAAAATTGCAGGCAAACTGTCTAAATTGCACAAATAAGTTGGCAACGTAGCATAGTTGTGTATTGTGAACATTGTGGAGTTGGTTGCGATTTATTTCTCAACTGTCTGATGAAATAACACATTTCTTCTTCTCAAATCGGCGATACTTATCGATATTATCAACCTTTAAAATAACAGACTTACACAAATAATTAGAATATTCTCGTGTTTCTATATTTAAACAGAAAACAAGAAGACTTAAAATGTCTAAAGATATCTGAAGTCATGCTCTTATAAATATAAATCTTTGTAAAACCGCCATAACTTTAAATGTAGCACCGTTAGCTAGCTCAGTGCTAACACCTGAGCGAAGGTAAAGAGCGGCGAATTATTACGTTTTTATACATTAATTTACATTTCAGCTTCCCGCTCTCAGTTACCCTCTCACTATAAGAAATAACTACAGTGTCTAATATGTACAGGTAGATATATAACAGCTTAATTTAAAGGTAAAGTGATTTCTTTGATAGCATACCTGCTCGAAGCAGCATGTAAACATATCCACTTCCGCTTGTTTCTTCTTCTACGGCGATTTTGGCCAATAGGCAGACGCAACGACAATTAGCGCCACCTGCTGGACCGGAAGACGCGTCTGAAAAGTATATAAAAACATGTGCAAATGTTTTGTTTATGACTTTTCTTTATTTTATAAGTGAATTTCTTCATCCAGCAAATTAAACAATTAAATACAAACTCAAACTTGAATGAAAAGAAGCAGAAATAATACTATTCTTAATCTGCGACGCCTTCATTCAGACATTAAAACAACATAGTTAGAACAAATTAAAATAAAATAGCGGCAGGCCAACACAGCCTCTCACATCCCGCTCTCTTAAGTTACATCTAATTTTATAGCATTCAAAGATCACAGAATGAACGTCTCCCGTGAACTCATTATGAACAAAAAGAAGAGTTGTTTTCTGGTGAACATTATTCTCATCCTTGGGAAATCTTACAGGTACATACACAAATCCAGGTACTTAAAGGTAAATCCTAGCTTGTGTGATTAAAAAAAAAAGTTTCTTACATAAACCCCTTAAAGTCATGACAAATTAAAATTAAGTAAACCTTTTTATATAGCCTAAGGTCCTAAAGAGAAATTTTACACAGTAAATACTGTTGTTCTGTAAATTCTTCTGAACATTTTACAGGAAAATGCTGCGTTCCAGTTGAACTGGGAAGTGGGAAATTCCGAGTTCCCAGTCGGAAATGTCAACTGGAACGCCCCCTGAAGTCGTAATTACTAGTCGGAAACTCAGAGAAGTCGGAGGAGCCCGAGTTAAAATCCAACATGGCTGCTACGTGCATCAACCGTACGTTAAAGCTGTAACTAAAGTGTTTATTAGCCGAATGTTCCTCTTTTTGTGTGATTAAATCAATCACACTGATAGTATCATGCAAGTTCTATCTGTGGACATGTTGTCATGTTATTTTTGTGCACAAATTATCACGTAGTGTGTTGTTATCGTCTGGTATTAGCTAACAAAACAAAGGTACTCCTGGAGGTGTCCATGTTGCTTTTCCGACTTACAACAATAGACTGTACGTATACAACTGGAACACGCTCAACTCGGATGTGACGTCATTCCCAGCTCCGACTTCCCAGTTCCGAGGTAACTGGAACGCAGCAAAAGCCCTCGCACTTTAAGTCATTTATTTAATTTAATTATCTGTCTGTCCTTTTATCCTTACTGTTCTGGATATGAACCTGTCCTTTTTTACATGCCGTGTAGTTGATGTATGCATTCTTATTTATAATTTATAATAAAAATAATTTTATTATAATAAAACGTTTCTTTAAACAGGCTCGGTTGGACCACTATACGGGTCTGGGAAGGGGTCCTTCGCCGTCTTTTGAAGAAAATATTATTCGATTTTTTTCTATATGAAATTACTTACCTGGCATTCATCACAGACTGAATAAGTCACAATTAAACAATATACACTTAGCCGTCTTTTTAAAGCTATAAGAAAGACCCCAGAGAGCCTCTCTAAAGTCGACCCCCCCCCCATTATTAAAATGAAATGGTTCAGTCCGGCCGTCAAATTTAGGCGCGAACAGTTTAAGCTACTCTACAAGTCAAGCTAGCAAAGAAATATGAGGAGAAAAAGAAAGGAGACAGATAAAGCGACCTGTGTTTCTAAAGAAAGGTGGGTTCAGTCCATGTGGCTCAACAGGGTGGTTCCGGAAGTAAAATTCCCGTTCATTTTCTCCGTAGAGGATTTGATTATTAGCCATGATGTCATAACCATCACATGTAGACTGACCACGAGCTACTTGAGTGTGAAACGATGGTTTATGTTCCTGTAGTTTCACTAGTGATAAAAATGAAACTGTTAAAGCAGTTTAGTGAAATTAAATATGTAACGTTCACAGAAACAGACAAAAATGTGTCTCCTAATTTAGCCGTTTAAATGAAGGTAAATTAGCATAACTGTTATAAAGATTAATTCAAATAAATCCATTGAGAGATACTAAATCAGTTGTCCTTGCCCCTTCATGTTGCCAGGCCCAACAGATGCATCCTCCCTTTACACATCCACCTCTCCGCTACCATCGAAGAGTAATCAACGTTATAATCGATATTACTCCTCACCGAAGAACTGGAGGTGAGCTGTGTTGTGTTGTGTTACAGTTAAATGCCAGACGGCTGTTGAATTTCTTTATTATTGGGATCAAAATCAGCAGCAGCCCTTAAAGAGGACATATTCTCCCCCCTTCTCCACCTTTTCAAACAGTCCCCTGTGGTCTAAATGAAACATCTGTGCTGTGCTTTGGTCCAAATATAACATGAATCAAGCACCAGAGGAGGTTTGTGCCCCTGTAGAAACCAGCTCTCTCAGAACGCTCTGTTTTGGTGTGTGTGTCTCTTTAAATGCAATGAGCCCCCCCTCACCCCGCCCCTCTCTTCAGCCGGGTGTGCAGACGAGTTCAGCTTTGAGCTTCCATGGCAACTTGTCAGCGTGCACCCTGGGAAAAACATCGCTGCCGGAGAAACACACAAGAGGGGAAGGGATTTTTTTAACCAGAGTCCCTCTGTGATGTCACAAGGAGAGCAAATTAGAAACAGAGCATTTTTCTCTGTGTTGTAAGACTTCTGCAGACCACAAACAAAGGACTGGATGGGTTTATTTCACATGTTGTGGGTCAGTAGACTCTCAGGTTACCCAGATAAATGTTCAACAACACTGTAGAAGTGGATTATTCAGAATATACCCCCTTTAACAGAAATGTCTGTCTGTATCGGATGTTAAGGCATTTTCATTTCTATTTTGTTTTTCATTTCACTGAAACAACTTCTGAAAACACGTCTGTTTGTAGTTTTTGTAGTTTTTTTAAATATAAATGTTTAGATTATTTTAAGATCTGTATTAATGCTCGGAGAATTTCCATTCATGAATGATTTTTTGAATGATTTGTTTTTTTAAACTATGTTTATTAAAAATATCAGTCAGTGACATTACAGTGGACGGACACGTAAGACGGAAGATTTAAATTATACAAAAACACAAATGAATCAAATCAAAAAAATAAGCATATAAATACAAAGAAGTAATATAAATAAATACATACAAATAAAAAATACAGATTTGTTAATACCCGTTTACAGAATCATAAATAATATAAATACCAATATATGCAGTACAAATAAATACCACTACACTCTGACGTAAGATGCAAATAAAAAAAATACAAACACCAAAATAAAAAAAGGAGTACAAAACAGAAACCAGAAATGTATTACAGATTTCATTGGCATTGGAGCTTGAATGCCTCCACGCCGTGAGCACAGCAGGGAAAGAGCCCGGGAGGTTTTAAAACATCCTGAACACGGATAAATTAAATGTTTGAATCTCTAACCTCTGGAGAGGTTGATCTTGTCAATAATGAATTTTAGATGAATACAAAGTCATGTTAGACATGTTGATGTTAATTTTAAGGCCATCCTCACCACACTGATACAGTTTTGCATTATGTAATGTGTGCCAGTAAAGAAAGTCATTTATTGAATGTTTGAATGTGGTTCTGTCACCAGCAGGTGTCAGCCTCGTCACATGACTCAACAGCTCCTGTAGCAGGGAAACAGCTGACACTTCAAACAGCTGTATCTTAGGTTTCCCTCCCTTATAACAGTATATAATAAAGTTAACCAGAGCCAAGAGTATCATGTCTTTACTCTGATTAAAAGCCTGTAATTGAACTTATTTAAAATGGAAAAGGTTGGATTTTTATTAGATTAATAGTCTTAGAACAATCCCACATCAAGAGATTCAAACCTCGGGTGCTGAGGTGATTTTTTACTCTCGGTTGAATGTGAATTAATAAAGACCGCAGAGGATGAGTCTCTCTTTGAGAAGCTCTGTCCGGCGTCTGTCCAGTCTTATGAAGGTCTCTCCAGCGTCCCATCCCCAACCCCCGAGAAATCTCTCCTATACACTTCTCGAGATGCCTCCAAATTCCTTGCCAAATGAAGCCTTTTCTTTGAGGAGCGACGCAAGGGCATTCCTCATCAGGGGGACACAATACCCCCTTTCACCGTGGCCAGGCTCTGAAATTTCACAGGTGATGGGAGGAACGGTGGACACTCGATCCTCCTTCCTCTCTCCGACGTAACACACCAGAGCGAGGGAGAGGAGAGAGAGAGAGATGCCGAACGGGAATGTGGTGGAAGGGGAAAGAGGAGGAAAAATGGTGGAATACTTCAGCTTCTGTTGATCCTGCTTTGGATGATAAAGCTGCAAAAATGGGGCATCTTCCAAACACAAACGACATCCGCCATACCAGAAGATTCGGATTCTGTCAGCAAGACATTATAAAGAACAAAGCAGTCACCAGGACGAACATTGATGTTTGTATTTTTAGTCATTAAGCTGATGAGCGATGAGTGTGTACTTTCTGAGGATCAGCAGCCTCTTTGATAGTTCATTAGAAATAAGGTTTGATTCTTTTCTTCAGGTTTCTTAGGCTGCTTAGCTATAAAATTAATCTCAATATTGAGAGTAACTTCCAGGTGGAAAATCCCTGCGTCAGGTAGAGACAATTTAACGGTGCAGAGCTAACACTAGCCAGGAACAAAGAGAAAACTGTTAATCCTCGGAGGGTATAAATAGAGTGGAAAGATTTCTGTTTGTTTTTTAGAGCAAACACGCTCAAAGTCAGATCTGGATTTAGTAACAAGGGCGGAGTGTCAGGCTAATGTGACCTACTGTTGAGCATTCAGGCTGGCAAGCCAACACTCTTTCAATCAGTGCGTGTGTCTTATGGGGCGGCTGTGGCTCAGTTGGTAGAGTCGTTGTCTCCGGAAGGTCGAGGGTTCGATCCCAGGCTCCTTCAGCAACATGTCCGATGTGTCCTTGGGCAAGACACTTAACCCTGAATTGATCCCGCTGCTTCAGCTGGACATACTCCCTGCAAATCTGTGTATTGACCAGGGGTTACATGAGCAGTTTCTCATGGGGCATCCAGTAATCCTTCCCTTCTCAGATTTGGATGAGGAACAGGGGTTGACTAGGGTGCTTCAGAAAACCTTGGAGGATCTGGTTACCTCTCATAAGGAACTGTTCTTAGCCAGGAAGGGTCTGGGGTGGTTCCAGCCATCATTGCGGGCTTACTAGATGGAGTTCACCTTTGGGGAGCTGGTTTATGGTTATTTGAAGTCTCCAGCTGACTTCAAATACAGTGCATCCTTGGGGACCTGCACGGTGAATGACAAAAGCTTGACACACTGCTGGGGCTTCTTGGGATTAACAACCTTTAACAGCACATCAGTTGGGGAGAGCCCCCTCCATTGTCTTCTTGGACACAGGATAACCTCCAGGTTGCCCGTGTAACCAGGGTTTCCCCCCTCACGGACACCCTTGAGGTAGCACCATCAGTAATCGGTGCCTGTATGCTTCATGTGCTCTTAGGAGACCTGTATTGAGTTTGGAGACCATATGTCCCACATGCCCAGCTGAAGGCAGACAAGCTGCCCGAGGGCAATGAGCATGTAACATCTGGCAGAAAGAAAAAACTCAATTTGACTTTTAATAAAATAAAATTTAAATTCTTTATGAAGATCATGATTGTCCTGAGCCTTTCTGCAACCTATAAAAAATACACACTGAATGATACCGTAGAGTCAAAGAACAAAGTATACAGTCTGTCAGAGGTTTTCGAGAATGTCTTAACAGGGTCCTTCAGTCCTCATCCAGTCCCCGTGGCCTGTCTATTCCCTGACTGGGCACTGAGGGAGGGTTAATGCACTGTAGACAGTAAACTCAGGTCATGTCCAGCCTCTGAGGCTTTAAATGGACTCTTTCATGGTCAGGGCAATGAATGAGGCGGCGGGGGCCTCTGTGGTGGGATAGTGTGTATTTCCAGCCGCCTGCATGGAAACTACATTGAAAAACTTCGGTCCTGAGCATATCATGACTCCATTGTGCCTGTACAAATATGTCACATACAAGTTTGGGCTTAGTTCACCAGAAAACTGGGACTTTCGTTTAGTTTTAGTATTCCTACAATATGCGTCTTGTTTTTTCTTACAACTGCATACAGACAAAAAAAAACACACACCCCCGAGCATAACTCCATGTGACTTTTTCACACCCTGTTCTTTTATTTACCAGACATGACAACATTTTAATGAGTAAGCTTTAAAAGTTGTGTGAGTTGAAATAGCTAGGATTCCTGTTTCCCTCTGTTTCAGGTCTTTGTGCTAAGCTAAGCTAACTTGCTGCTTGTTGCAGGTTTGGTTGAATCGATAGATGTTAGACGAGTATCAGTTTTCTCATTGCAAGAAAATAAATCCACACATTCCCTAAATTTTCTTTTAGGAGGGACTCCAGCCTTCCTAAGTGTTGTCAGTACTGTTTGGAAGAGGCATCCCGTCCCCGTCCTCTCTGTCTGTTTATACCGTGCATGTGTGTGTGCATGTGTGTGTGCATGTGTGTGTGTGTTTGACAAAGCCCATCTCTCAGATTGGTGTGGAATGCCAGAAAGTAGTGACTGGTTTTGAGTCTGCACTTCCCTTTCGAGCCAGTGATCCTGCAGTCCAGACATTCATGGTTACAGAAGCACACAAGTCAAACTAATTGTTGGAATAGGCTAATCTTGAGTTTGCATAAAAGTTTGCCATATTTTTACACTGACATTCACAAATACACCCCCTGAAAAAAACTTCTACTTCTGTTACTTCCTTAATTTATTGTATTTGATGGTCAGAACTTGTAGAAACCTCTCAAACTTTGCAGACTTATAGGATATAGGCACAGTGGTGCTTTGACTGTTAAGTTATTACCTCTAAACACAAAGCAAAACTGACGCTGATGAGTTATACGTTTTGCAGGTATTTGGTTTATTCATATGTTTTCTTCTGCTTATCCCTTCTGGGTTGCAATGGCGGCATGCTAACCATGTTGGTTCAGATATCATTCACCGCTGCATCATTTTGTAGCTCCTACTTTGGGATCTGAAGGTGATCCCCGATGAGATACAGGATGTTTTGGGGTCTCCTCCCAGATGAACATGGCTGGAAAACCTTGAGACGCCCAGCTTTATCTTGATCAGATCAACAAACAACCTCAGTTAGCTGCTGTCGATGAAAGAGGAGCAGCAGAAGAAATGGACCTATGTTTATTTTAGACCAGATAAAAGTAATGTACGAGTTGGTCTACATGCCAACAGTCTTTCTTTACATGCTGCCAAAGCCAACCAGCTACAGATAAGTGAAAGAAACTGGATAATCCTTCCAATAGTAAGCAAGATTTTAACTCTTGGCAATAAATGTCAACCTCATTGTTGCCATAGAGGGAAATCATGAATGCAGTGTAATGGAAGCTCATCCAATAGTTTGGACCAAAGAAGTGGCTGACAAACCACTGTGTCCATTTAAAGAACTGCGGTCTCTGCAATCCATAAAACAAAGTTCATGTTCCACTTTGTTCAATGTTGATTTTGTTAATACATTCTTTAAAACACCTCAATGGAGCTCATTTAACTTGGAGTAACTAAGGATAGGGGGCCAAAGAAAGCTCAACAGTGACCGCCCACTTTTTCGGTGGCTCTGGTTCTGGAAGTAAATTTCCCCATTCAGATCCTCCATTGATATTTCACTAAATCCTTATATCAAGAGATTGAAGCCTGCAACTAAGACAACCAGCAACCGCAATACTCGTGACTATAGCACATTTAATTCTGCGCCAAAACGGCATTGAAAAACAGAGAAAAGGGCAAAGGTACAAGGCTGTGCACATCATTTTCGTCAAGAGTCAAGGAACTACCCATCCCACAATCCACTGCGATTGATACTGTTTCTTCTTAAATGTAACTTTAGTCGTTGTTATAGTTTTATGCTGTTCATGCAAGTGTTGTAATATCCTGTAGTTTGTGTTGTGAAATATGGAAATTCACTGAGGATTAACAAGGTTATCAGTATATTTGATTTTAGCTAACTAACTAGCTAGCCTGCTAGCGAAACTATCTGTTCACATACAGCGCCTCAGGGCGGGGAACATTGCCATGGTAACAGCAGGCTCAACCAATCAGAGACGTCCCTGTGACACTCTATGATCGTGAGTAGAGTGCTTAATTGCCCCGATATCACAAATAAATCTTGTTTTTCTCTAAACGAGGTTGATATCAAATGAACTTGTGTCTCCTACAGGAACATAAACCATCGTTTCACACTCAAGTAGCTCGTGGTCAGTCTACCTGGGATGGTTATTATGACATCATGGCTGATAGTCAAATCCGCTAAGAAGAAAATGAACAGGAGTTTTACTTCCAGTACCACACTGTTGAGCCGTATGTCAAGAGCACACTAAAGAAGCAACAGAGCTGCTTGACATGCCAGCGTCTGCTTCTGCTTAAATTACTCCAGACAAATTTGTTCTGAAAGACGAGACAAAATGTCCCTCATTCATGTTCAATCACAGTGCTCAACGACCCAAGCCCACTGTAGAAATGAGTTATATTCCACACCAGTCACAACATGTTGTTAACATGACACCATTAAAGACTTGAGTAAATGGACTGTGTTTAATTCATGTCAGCACAGATTAAAAATCCACCCTGGTGACAGATGTATTGTACCGAAGACCCACGTGGTTTACAGACGTGCCTCGCCGCGGGGATTCGGTTTCTAAGTTTTCATTTTCTGATCCTGTTGTCAGAAAAAGAAAAGGTCAGGGCCTTTTTTGAATGTCGTCTCTAACATCTGCACTGAAATCCCTCACTGGAAGGAGTAAAAAATAATTGTTGTTTTGCACTTTAATCTAAACAATGATTTCTAAAGGGAGCCGTAGGGTTGGAAACTTGAAGCTGCAAATTGTCGATGGCACAGAGGATGATAATAATGGTGAATCTCAGGTGCAGAACCTCTCATTCCCAGGATGACCAGTCTGAGACAAAGCAAAGATGATTTTGTGATGTTTGATTAGCTCTTGCCAGCGAGCATTTGATAGATAGATAGATAGATAGATAGATAGATAGATAGATAGATAGATAGATAGATAGATAGATAGATAGATAGATAGATAGATAGATAGATAGATAGATAGATAGATAGTAGATGATAGATAGAGAGCAGTGGTGGCTGGGCACTTTGTTCACCAGGGTGGGCACAATTTCTCACATTTGGACCCAGATATATTTTACAATTCTACATTTCACTTAGCAGACGCTTTTATCCAAAGCGACGTTCATCAGAGAGTAAGTACAACACAAGCAAGGATCTAGAAAAGAGGAAACAACGTCAGTAAGTGCAAACGAACAGCTTTAAGTCCGATCGGAGGCACAGGTGCTGACAGGAAGTGATTAGAGGCAAAGCACAACATTGACGGCAGTTCTTAAGAGCTAAAGTATAGAAAAATCTTCGTTATCAAACAAAACCATCGTCATTACCATCATCATCAATAATATCAAAAACCATCATCATGAAGGTCGTAGGTGTTCATAAAGAGCTGGGTCTTTAACTTTTTCTTAAAGGTGCAAAGACTCTTCAGATCGAATGGAGGTTGGCTAAAAGAATAGAATAGTTTGAACTTCTGTTTTAGTACCCAACAAACAACAACATACGCACTCGTACTTGCAGGTATATGTTTCGGAAACTCTGTGGAGACAAACTAAAAAACTGCCGACTCATGCTAGTCGGGTCTGCTGCTCTGATCCATCTTCATGAACAGTAAATGGACTTGAGCTTGTAGCGCTTTTCTAGTCTTCTGACTATTCAAAGTGCTTTTACACCGCATGTCACACCTACACATTCACTCACTGATGGTAGAGGCTGCTGTCACCTGCTACACATTCATACGCCGCTGAAGTGTCTTGCCCAAGGACACATCAGACATGTGGCAGCAGGAGCTGGGGATCGAACCCCCAATCTTCCGGTTGAGGGACGACCAACTCTACCAATTGAGCCACAGCCGCCCCTCAAGTCAATGCTTGGATCCAGTGACGCTGCATGACTCGCTCTTTATGTCTCAGTTCATGGGACGTGTCCCTCTGCTGCCTCCTTCTGGATGATGGTGTGCAAAGCGCATTATTCCCGCACTCTTGTATTGAAGAGGAGCAAATGAGCATGTGCAACTTATAACACGAGTCTGGGGAGGCTGGGAGCGCTGGAGTCTAGCGCCCAAGACCGGACACACGTCACCAATCAGTAACTCTAGACACGTAGAACATTTTTAATCTACATTTTTTATTGCAGATAAAACATTTTACTTAAAAACTATGGAATATTTACTTTGCCCCCTTAAAATTGTACATGAATTTACAGCCTATATTGAAAACTTATTTTGAAAAATCTTAAGTGTCGTCTTTCTCCTTGTGAGGAGTGGTGGGGCAGCACCCTATCGCCCTCGGTTGACCAACAGCCACTGATAGAGAGGTATTACAGTTATAGACAATATAGTTACATTAAAGCAGCTTCTAATATCAGACATCCTAAACTGATGCAAGCAGAAGTTACAGTCACATCACAATATTTGTTGTGTTGCCTGACGTGGTTCTTTAGCTGAATTGCAGATTGAAATCCGGTTTTCTGTCTTTGTCTGAAACTGAGTGAGAAAACAGCAATCTTCTCTGATTCTGCAGGTGAAGCCTAACGTCACATTCCTCCATTTCAGGATAACAAACTTCCAACTGGAGAGGTGATTTACATCTGGCCTGTGCACACACTTCTGCCCTTCTCTCCTCTCTATGATTAATGATAATGAAGGCCCTGTGTTAATGCAAACTGCGTTCTCATTGGACAAGCTTAAACCAGTTCACATGTTTACTTGTCGACTCTCTTCCTGTCCACGTATGGAGAGGGCTCGGTGGAGAAAGGTAAGAAGTGTGCATGGATCAAACAAGGTGTCAGCCACTCGGGAAAGAGGCTGTTGAGGATGAAGGGGGGTCAGAGATCCAGGGTTGAGGCAGAATGTGAGGAATGTTGCCTGCAGACCTGAACACTGAGAAACAGCGACAACAGAGAGATAGCATCGAAGGATTTGCAGAGTAATGGCTCAGGGTCAAAGTTACAGGATGAGTGATATTAGCGAGAGTCCGGGTCCAAGAGAAAATTCACGCCAAATGCATGAAAGTGTTTAGAGGAGTGTCACTCAGAGAGCTTTGAAGAGAAGAGGTTTTGCAGTTCAGAATCAACAACGTTTTTCATCACATACACTTGAAGAATGTGCAGTGTAATGAAAAATGACAATTCTAAAAAAAGTGGCATGAAAGATCCCAAAGAAAGCTCAACAAATACTAATGTTTAGACTTTCTAATGCTTAGAGGAAGCAAGGCAGAACTTCTCTGAAGTTTCTTCTTTTATTTTTAAGACCATCAAAGCCCTGACTGGTTGTGTTCTTCGATGGCTCGTTAATGGGAGTTAGATAGTGCCACCTGGATGTCCATGCCAAGCTAAACTTTGCAAGGAAGACAGAATGGACAACACAAGACTTCTAGATGCTTCAGACGTCATGAACAAAGATTGGGGGAGAATCTCATAGCCTTTGGGTTGAATCAGTTGTTATTGACCATGAAGCAAAGCGCTTTAACCTCGGATCCACCCAACTCCTCTCCACATGAAAGCTAGAGAAACTCAAAGGGTCAAAGAACACAATCCAGCATTAGCGGGGTCAGCCTTTGACTTTCAACCTTCAGCTCAACAAACCTATCTCCAACAGATTGGACATCACTATAAATGATTAAAGCCATAGTTAGATGTTCGTTTCTTCCTCTACTTTTCTTTATAGTTGGTACATTTCTCATAACAAAAATATGACTGCTCAAATAAAAAAGATGCTCCACCACAAAACTCAAATAACGTGTCGTGCAGACTTTTACTCCAAACATCTCTATCCTGTTTTATAGATTGCCTTGACACCTTTACACGTGCTCAGTCTAATCTGAGGTTTGAGTTTAGTTTACCATGTCCAACGTCTCTGTTGCTGATATTTGTTAATTGGTACAAAACTGAATCCGTTTTCACACATGCAGTACTGAAAATTTCTAGATAATTTCAATAGGACTGCTCCTGAAATTCTACGTGTAGTTGAACAGAATCACAATCTGACCTAAAGAGTGGAGAAGAACATACCGGAGAACAGGAAACAGAATGCAGACTTTTAATTACGTGCGCCGAGATCGCCTGTATACATTCTATGCACCGTGCAGCAGTCACAGTATACACATGTCACTCCCCCTCCTATTGGCTCGAGGTGAATTCTCCTGATTATATCCTGTTGCGTTCTCACATCAGCTCACTCGGACTTGCTGCGGAAAAAATATTAGGAGGCTGGAGGAGAAACTCCGGGTGAAGTCCGAGCGAAAAATGTGTCTGTTTGCGTTCTAACATATGCAGCTCCTCCTGCAAGTATCAGGAGATTTTCAGGAGATTTCTGCAAGTGTGAAAGCACTAATAGAGTACAGTCGTTCAGGGTTGATCAACCTCAGAGAATTGCAACCTGAATCTACTACCCACTTTAGCTTTAGAAAGTTCCAAAGCAAAGTTGACCATTTTTGCTGAATGCCATAATCAACATCAAGTTTGTCATTGCAAACATGTCAATATTTTGACCAAAAATAATCAGTTCCTGCAGATATTGAGTTATTGATGGCACATGATACAAAGGGATCCCCAATTTATTCCAATACATTATGAGTGGAACCGAAATGTCGTACTTTTGGAATTCCTCCCAACAGTAATTCAGAGAAATTGCAAAACCACAATTTAGCCCCATACCTGTGGATGACACACAATAACTCCTGGTCTCAGACGTACCAACCAGTTATCTGGATTTATGATATCCTGTTTGGGTCCAGGACATCCTTTTCTTTCCACTGGTCATTGTTTACAGCCTGACTGTCAATTTGTCTTTATGTCTACCTGCTGGCTACATCAGAAACCCGGATAGTAAGCCACAGCTGACTGTGTTGTCTTTAGGCTGTAGCTGATGGGTTCTCAAATTCAGAAATGTCCTGTTTGTCCAGATTGAAAAGTTTTACTTCTACAAACATTCTCTGGTTCATAGTTGGTATACAACATATATAATTGCCTGCTTTTACATTCAGCTGGTTTCCAGTCTAAACTTTACTTCCTGTCCCTGAGAACAGGGATCAAACAAAGTGAACCCCTGGAGTTGCCAAGTGTTGTATATTCTTGGACACAGCTGTTATTTCAGCTCAAAGATCCCTTAATCATACTATTGCTAAAGAGCCTCGTACCCTGTGTTCTACTTTGCCATCCTGATTGATGTTTCGTCTTTATACCTCGCCGTAATCTGCTGGTTCAGCCAGGAGGCCCTCCAAACTGTTAATTATCTCTGGATACGGGCACCTCCCTGAGCTCGGCTGGACCACATGGTGAACGACGGCACACAGCTGGACTACAGCCGGAGTCTTTGACTTTTTCTTTGGAGAAATGTTCTTTTCTGTCGACGTCATAGATCCTTTGAAGTTGGTTTTGCTAAGAGATGGGTTAACTGCAGTCGCTGTATGCATGCAACAGCTTTGGTTTGTGGGGCCACAAATGTTTGGCTCTGGGTGACAACTTCACATGTAAGAAAGAAAATAAAGCATAATACTGTTTTATCTCAAGTCCTTTGGGACCACATGCCTCCCAGAAACATGCTTCAAACATGTCAACACCTGAAACAGGCCAAATGATGCCTCAACATCCTTCAAAGATCTCTCTGACTGAGTCTCAGAGGGACACTGCCTGCTCTCATGTTAATCCTAATAATCAAGAAAGAGCCACATTGTTTAATAAGGTTGGAAATCATCTGGGTAGACTTCATAATATACCAGCTGAGGGGGCAGGGGCTTTGGTATCAAAAGACTGTCTCACATATGGAGACCATTCCCACATGTAAGTGAATCCATTTGCAGCACAGATTCAAACCCCTGCACACATACATCATGCAGAGATCACTCTCTGTGTTGCTTTAGAGATACATTTTTATTTTAATGTTATATTTTCTTGCTTCAAGCTTCCAGCTTCAAATGACCTTAAAGCTGCTTTCATTTACCTTTTTACTGCAGCCACCTGCGGCCTTTACTGACATCCCCAACCTGCTGAAGTATTACGTCCAGGTTTGCAGTGCACCAGGGTTTAAGTCAGAGGGCCATTTAAGTTCAATCCTTTCATTCTAATGTGAGGAGGATGTAAGAATATGACATTAAGATTACCTCTACTTCCAGAGTCTCGACTGCCAGTCTCCACCACCTCTGTTGTCTGGCTGCAATTCTTTAATTATAGAAGAGCTGCCTTCACAGGTCTTCAAAATCACAGAGTACAAACACTCAGCCCACAATATCTGCTACTTATTCAATAACGTTAGCAGACTTTTTTTAGCTTTCAAAACCGTAATATTTCATGTAGTGCATTAACTTAATTACTGTACTTTACAAAAATGATCTGCTACACTCTCTGTGAACTCCACAGCTTTTAGAGGAAAATACTGAATGGACGTTTTTCCTGCACTACATTTATCTGACGACAGTTTCAACTGTACAGATATAACCATTCTCAGAACCCATCAGCTGTGATCGTCTGACATTGATTTATCCAGCTTCATGCAAATATCCGTAAACTAATAAGGGATATCCCAACAAAGACTTCCTCCTCCGAGCGCTGGTCATCGTTTAAAGTGACTTATAAAGTGAGAATGGAGTTTAAGTGGAGAAACAAATGTTTCAACTGAAGTTTATCTGCATTCATGTGCAGATATCAGTTTATAGAGATGATACATGTCTGCTGTTCTCCGATGACAAAAGCGGATGGGTGGGGGTTCTGGGATTGAATGTTGGCAAACGTGTTCAGCCTCTTTTGCTCTTCTCATGGACTGTTTCCCTACAGACGAAATATTTCTAAGGGCGCACTCACACTAGGCAATCTGAATCGTGCCTAAGCACGCTTTGCACCAAAGGTCCAGTTAGTTTGACTAGTGTGAGTGCTCCGATCTGTGCTCAAGCACCGTACACTTTCTTGGTTCTCGCACACTTGATAGAGGTGTGCTTCGGCATGGTGCAGGTCATGCACAAGCACAGCACGCGGGTACACAGCTGGCAGCCTTCATTATGTGTGTGTGTTCTGTCTGTATCTGACTAACATGACTCAAATATGCCACAAAGTCAGTAAAGTAGCTGCCATGTTCTCTGCGTTGTTCTCAGATGTGCGGACGCAGACTCGACCACACATCCCTGTTGTTTTTTTATTTAAAATGTTCAAGTCCGTCTGTCTTGTAAACTGAGCACGCTTCATGATCACGTAAAGCCATGCATGTGTTGTATTACGACATTATGTACAAGAGGTAACCGTGCTCAGGCCTGGTTAGTCCTGGAGCAGAGTGAGTGCAGGCCAGCGGGGGAATGGGGAGGGGGGACAATCGTGCTTAAACAAGGTAGGGGACAACTGGGCCAAGTGTGAGTGCGCCCTAACAGAGCAATGGGAGACCATAACTCATCAGACACCAGAAATGATGTCCCTAAATTACAGAATCTACATTCAATCTGTTTCATTTTTACTGATACCATAAAATAAGCAACAATGGACCAATGTGTGGAGAAGAAGTTGAAGTCTCCGACTTCAATGAGTCCTCATGTCGGAGCAGCTGCTGCTAGTTACGATTACTCCATTACCATAAAACCTTCATGTGTTCCTCATCAAACACAAGATTACGCAAGAGCTAGATGGATCCCATAATTGTTTGGGTGTCTGCTAAAGCAAAGTTTGACCAAATGTTTTGTATTCTCAGCCGGTTGTTGACAGTCACAATCATGACGCACATTCTTTCTGAACCATTCACACCTCGATACCAAGTTTGGCTTTAATCATTTAAAACTGTCAGAAATGAAAAGCAAACAGATTAACTTCATGGTTATAGTTACATTTTCATGCAGCAGCATTCCCAGTTCAGCTAACTGGTAAACCTGCAGGACTGAAGACACAATTCAGACTTAAAGAAGTGCAGCTCTGTGTATGACGGACATTCAGAGTCGTTTATTTAGGGTCAAGCTGCTGTAACATTTGGTTTTGTTACAGCTGGAAAATCAAAGGTAAGACAAACGAGACGAGTGCTGCTCTACCTGTGGTCAAAATTACAAATTGCATTTTTAGACATAAACATGCATTTATACAGCAGACAACAAAAACATAAAATAAAAGAGGAAATGAAAATCATTACTTGATATAAGTTGGTTATATTCTATTCTGATCAACCCATAGTCATAGTACCCTTATGTACTTATGAGATCCACAGGAAAAGGTACATAGCCTCATTTAGAGGAGGAGGAAGAAACAACACAAACAATCATGTAACACCTTGTGTAAACAAATACAGTTTCAATTTGATTTTAAAGTCCATCTTACTTGTTTCATTAACCAAAAAAACGTGGTAAGGAATTCCATGCTACCATTGCTCTGTAACGCAGTGTTCTCTGCCCTGTTCTATAAGCAGGCAACACAGATCTCCTCTCTGATGACTGCCGTGTAGAGTATTTGTGTCTATCACAAGAAAACATTCAACTATGAAATAAACTAACAGGACTCTTTGTTGTTATTATGTTTCTCACAAAACTAACAAGAGAGTAGTGTAACCTACCTTTAACTGGTTAAGCATCTCACATACTCTAGTTCTGTATGAGCAGTTCAGCACTATACGAGCAGCTTTGTTTTGAGCTACCTGTAGCCTATTAAGATTATTTTCAGATGTATTGGACCATGTGACTGTGCAGTAATCCAGCTGAGATAGGACTAAGGCTTGCATTAATTGTTTAATCAAGCATCCTGGTAAATATGTCCTACAATATCGAATTGCAGCCATCCCTCTACCCATTTTCTTCACCATTTCATCTACATGGCTCGTCCAGGACATTCGGCTGTCAATCAGCACACCATAGCTTAACTTCTGTGACCTGTTCTTTTTCTTTGTCATCTAGTTTTAACTTCAATTATATATATATATATATAGGTGAGTTTGAATCACTCCAGAGTAACTATTGATAGTTGTAACCATGTCTGCATTCAGTACATGTTTCCAGGGAGAGGGCCTTTGAATTGTGCACAATGGATCGAACGTTTATTTGCATTTCTAAATGGAACCCAGCCTTGATTCAAATCTTATGTATTATTTTTCTGAAGTAAAAAGTTTGAATGCCTGCCGTGAAAAGGTACAAACAAGTACTTCTATAACTCTCTGTATTTTTCTCTGTATTCTTGTTAGACATTGAAGCTGAGAAGTTTTGTGTAATCACCCAAATGTTTGCTCCCTCTTCTCTCTGCTTTTCTGCAGCATACCTGAACACCGAGGGTCTGAGCTGAAGCTCGCCTCGGGGGGGCTGAGTTGGATAACTTGCTGCAGCCTGACTGGGTAAAAAGAGGCACACACACACACACACACAGAACAGGAGGCTCTGCTCTGACTGGAGGTGAGTGCTACATGACTCGTCTTGAGCTGCAGTTGTGACCTCTACCAAACTCCCTCAGGAGTCAGAGGTCCTACATGGCAGCTTATCAGCAGCATGGTTCTCCTTTTCCCGATCAATCTCCTGACTGTGCATTATTGAGTGAACTGGCCATAAACCAGAACTGATTACACAATCGGGAATAAAGGAACCTAATGAGATTGTGAGTTTTAATGTAATTACTCACAGTCAGCTGGGCAAAGACTCCATCGGGTTTAATGAGGAATGCGTTACAGTCATATTCTCTAAATATGCTGCTCACAAAAAACGTTTTGCAGAAGCATGGCTGTAAGGATGCCAATATGGTCGTACCAGGAATCCACCCCTTCCATGTATTCTTTCATCTTTAATCTAGTTTGAGTGAAATAGTTACAACTATTGCACCCATTGCTCCCTCCGGGAGGGGAGTGAGTCCCTGCCTCAAGTGAAGGAGTTCAAGTATCTGAGGGTCTTGTTCACGAGTGAGGGTGAAATGGATCGTGAGATTCACAGACCGATTGGTTCAGCGTCAGCAGTATTGTTGTTGTTGCACCAGACCGCTGTGGTGAAAAGGGAGCTGAGTCTGAAGGCAAATCTTTGAATTAATCATCGATCTTCGTTCCAGCCCTCACCTGTGGTCATGAACTTTGGGTAGTGACCGAAAGACTGAGATCACAGATACAAGCGGCTGAAATGAGTTCGCTTTGGAGGGTGCCTGGGCTCAGCCTTAGAGATAGGGTGAGGAGCTCAGACATCCGGAGGGAGCTCGGAGTAGAGTCGTTATTCCTTCATATCGAAAGGACCCAGCAGAGGTGGTTAAGGCATCTGACTAGGATGCCTCTTGGTCGCCTCCCTTTGGAGGTCTTCTGAGCATGTCCAACTGGAAGGAGACCCCGGGGTGGACACAGAATTCACTGAGGATTATATATCCCATATGGTTTAGGAACGACTTGAAATCCCATTGGAGGATCTGGAATACGTCGTTGGGGAGAGGGATTTGGAGCAACTTGTAAGTCTGCTGCCACCGCTAACCGGCCCCGGATAGTGAAAGAAAATGGATAGATGGATGGATATTTCATTGACTTCCATACATTGAGTTAAAAATTCTTGTGTCCCTTAGTGAGTGATCCTGACTCCTCATCTTAACACATCAGCAGTTAAAGATTTAAAATACCTGCACAAAACTAAAGGCCTTCCCATTAGCTTAAGCTCCTTTTGTTATTAGAGATAAGTAGCAAATGTTAGCATGCTAACATGCTAAACCAAGACAATGGATATGGTAAACAGTGATATTATATCATTACCATTGTCATTTTGTGCATGTAAGCATGACAGCATTATCAGCACCACTGTGTGCAAACATTTAAAGGGATACTTCACCCACTTGCATTAAGCTTTGTATCATTAGAAACCTGGTAGTATCTTTGAATGGTCGTGCATCCCGCCCTCATTTTCCCCTGAGACGGGAAAGCTCCGTATTTCTTTTCTGAAAAGGAGCCACAGCAGCCTCTGATGACGCAAAATGATGATTTTTGCGTCATCGGAGGCTGCTGTGGTTAGAGGGGATGAAACTACATCGCTAGTTCCTCATGTTTTCGACCCACTGAAGCTACAGACCTATTACAGATCAGTGGGTGGGGCTTCACTGCCAGAATCTAAAAGCAACGTCCGCCATCTTGCTAGGAAGCTATGCTAACAGGCTCTGTGGAGAAAGCTGATAAGAGCCGACAATGGCCAGAAAGTATGTTTCAACTTCAAACTGATATGGATGAAGGGGATTTTGAAGGTCTTGTGCTCCAATCGGATGTTCGTGGCTATCTCTACGAGCCGCAATATAGCGACGAGCAGTTGAGGCTACAGGAGGCGGCTGCTGCCTGTCGGCGGCGGTGAGGACGAGGAGCCCGGGCCGGCTCGAGCTGGGGCGGACTGGTGGTGTCGGTGCTCTCACTGTTTGTCTATGGACGCAGACAGAGAGTCCGTTTGCTGCCAGGAGTTTCTAAGATGCCAATTCCTTCTGGAAGAAATCTCATAATCATTTGAGGAAACGGCCGTATGTGTTGTAGACAGACTGTAAATAGAGCGTAGCTTCAGTGGGAGTAGCCTGTGGTGCTTTGCATTCTGGGAGTTGTTGTCTTTCATCCACATGAGCAAAAAAGACACTTTCTGCCTTTTCTCGGTCAAGAAGGCACCAACTTCAAAATGTATTTCACATTTCTACTAAATATATGACCCAATGTCAATACAGATTCATGTTTCAACGGGTGAAGAATCCCTTTAAAGACATATAGTCATGGACTTTTCTCAGGGACAACAGAATGATGCTACCTTGTAACTCCAACACTGTTGAGCCAATACATTTTTCTCCACATCAGTGGAGCAGTTTCTGTTATCTGTTGTCATGACAACTTGCAGGAGTGCGTAACCTCCTGTATGTGAGGGAGGTTGCTCTACAGATCTTAACAGATACTCACAGAGAGAAGATACTGGAATATAAGTCTCGGTCTGTTTGGGAGTGTCTCAGAGGGGAAAATGGTTTTAAGTGTCTTTCTGTGTGATGATTTCCTTTGTGTTCATCAAAGTCACATTGGTCAGTTAGCATGCAGCTGTGTAGCTCTTTTAGCAACATCTCTTTCCACCAGGTGGAGTTTATAATCCCGCTAGTCGAGCTCTCAGCCTGCGCTAACGTTGATAGCTGTGAAGTACAGACCCACAGCCCGCGAGTCTTTCTGCCCACCTCCTCTGCTCACTTGTTGTCTTTACCTGAGGAGTCTTTTCAGTCAAACCAGAAACTCCACAAGCTTTATGTACTGACCAGTATACCACTGTTTGCTTTATACTTCCATTATAACCTCATGATGGACAAAAAGACCTGACTGGTCTGCGTCGCCATGCGTCAGGTCAGGTACAGTGTGTTATGTTGGCGGCTTCACATGCCTTAATGACGGCGTGTGTCTCAGCATTTTAACCTGATATATTGATCACATCGGTATGAAGAACGCAGCCAACCATTTAGATAGATCTTATACACTGGGTTTTACATCTGTCACATCCAGAAAAAAAGTTGTTTTTAGTGTAGAAAACAATCTAATTACATATTTATGTAAAGGCTAGGCACGTTTAATTATAGAGCACCATGCATACACAAAACCATTCATCTTTGTCATTTAGGTCTGTAGTCATGTCTTCAAATATTCTGCTGTAGAAACATTAGTCTTTGCATTTTACAACATTCAAAGATTGTTTACATGGCAAGCAGGCTTATTTCCATATTTGATAATGGAAGCATCTCATTCATCAGGCTTTTATATTTGGCTTCTTGTATAAAGACATCTCTTTGAACTGAGGACTTAAGCTGTATCGAGTTCGGACAGAATCTTTAAAAAGAGTATTTTAGGGTGGTTTCACATGAGGGGCCCTGGCTCAGATCCGAGTACGCTTGAGCCCAAAGTCCAGTTAATGTGATCAGTGTGAACACAAATGTACCGTACTCAGGTACCGTGCCCGAGTCTTCTTGAAGAGGTGGTGTCGGGCACGATTTATGTGTACTTGAGTACGCAACCGTGCTCAAACAAGGAATTGGACCGCTATATGGCGTCATTCTAAAAGGCTCCTGTCGCTTCAAAAAACGTTTTATCCTCTGAGCTGCACGGTAGATGTAAACTTAGGAAGAGGGTATTTGAAAATAACAAAAATATCCATTGTAAGCAGGATGGACTCAGCCCACGAGTGGTTGCCATGGTTGTTTCTTCTTCTTTCTGCTTTTTGGCGGTCTTGCAAACCAACTATGTGCATACTGCCACCTGCTGTATCGGACTGTGTGGGAGGGGGCAGCAATCGTGCTCGGGCACGGTACGAAACAACCGTGCCTAATGTGAAAATGCCCTTAAACACATTTAGAACCAGGAGGAGCTGTGTGGTTTGTCTGACTCAGGATCTGCATGTAGGATCCGGTATCTGGTCTAAAACAGGGGTCATGTAAGGCGACAGGAACAAGGACCTTAAAAAAGATCCTGAAAAAAGAAGCTTGGCCGCATGCTACCTTACAATCAAGCAGCAGTCACAGACAGACAGATCTGCATCCAACAAGCTTCCAAACACCACATCAGATGCGCTCTGTAGCACACACCCTGTCATTTTGTAATATGAATAGTGAATACAGCAAACCTCCTACAGTGCATCACTCAGCCAGTCTGCTTCATGGGCTTCATTTAGAGGCCACAGTATTTTAGTGCCGCCCCCATGAGTGCACGCTCCCCACTGCAGCAGCCCCTCAGTCCCAGGGTGGGAGGGGGACACAGACAGTTATGAAAGGAGCTCTGTGAGCGAGGCTGGACTTCCCCTGCACGCTGAACACACCAGGAAACGAGAGAAAGAACATTTAAGTCAGGACCGTCTAAGAACAGCTAACTCTGCTGTGTAATCCTAACATTTGTGCTGCTAATGCACTTTATGAATGTATTTAAACTACTTTGAAATAGGCTAATATGTTACATCCTAGAATTTACTGTGTGTATCACAAGTATAAAGACAAACATAGCCTACAGTTACGGATAAAAATATCAGTTTAAGGCAATGACTGCACCACGGTTGAATTAGCATTTCTGTTATTTCTTCTTCTTTTCATTTTGAATATGTGCAGGACTGCGGATTAGACCGTTACGTCCCTCTCTTCAAATCCACCAGACTCCATACACAGTTATTTTACCTCAATGACAGCAGAAGTTGCTGCTGTTAAGCTGCCTCAGTTGGTTAGTTTGTTAATTGTGACACTTTAGGGTTTTAGTAAGTTATATTAAAATCCAACACACTATTTGTGTAACACACAGTAAGTCAAAATAGACTGACAAGATAAGTCAACTGTAGATTAGTATCCTGTGTGACCTGTGAGGTAAAAGTCCTGTTTCTGTCAATGGTGTCTGGTGTGTTTGACGGGGATGTAACAGGACTTTATGGCCCCAAAAAAACAATCTTCCTGTGTAACAAAAAGGTCTCTCTCTGCAGGGATCATTTCTGTAATGATGTCACACACTTAGAATACCAACATGAGCCTGTTAGGGACAAATACAACAACTGTGAGTGGACACACTTTGATCAGCACGTTGGCCTTGCCACGAATAGGTTGCCAGCCAAAGCAAATTAGATTAAGTCCAAATGTTTTTTAAAGATCATATATTCTGTAAAATCCACTTCCCCATGTTCCTCTAACTCTAACATGTGTCTCTAGTCTGTCTACAAACCCCCCAATGATGAGAAAAGTCCATCCTCTCCGTCTTTTGCCTGCTCCACTTTTCAGAAAATGTGTGCTCAAACAGGCCGTTTGGAGATTTTCCCTTCATGACATCACAAAGGGCAGTAACCCCTCCCCCAGGTGGGTGACACTCCCACAGCTAGGTGTTTGTTCTGCCCTCTGAGTCTGCCTTCTCACTGTAAACAATAGGGCATGGAGCGAGAAAGCCCGAGCCACCCAAGCCCTTCCAGAGAGGGGCGTGGTCAGACACAGCTCATTTACATTTAAAGCTACAGACACAGAAACAGCCTGTTCTGAGCAGGGCTGAAATAGAGGGGTTTATAGGCATGATCAAATACAGGATCAGAGTGGATTTAGAACAAGACACTTCACACACATGTTTGGGGAGCTCTGAGACTTATTTACGCTGATTGAAAGATCACATGCAATCTTTAAAGATATATTTTGTTGCGTATTGCCTTGATTTGATAGGACAGTGGATAGAGTAGAGAATCTGGAGAGAGAATGGGGAATTACATGCAGGAAAGGAGTCAGACTCTGTGCCCCGGGTCAAAATGTCTTTAAACCTATTATTCATTTAGACTCCAAACATATAAAAAAGTACTAAGCTTTAATGAAACTAAAATTAACCTGAAGTGATTTCAGTGCCTGTCTTAGAACTTAGTCCATTTCATCCTGCTGAAAATGAAACCTGTGTTAAAATCTGATGATGAGGGGGTCATGATAGATGGTTCCTTCACTGACCCACCAAAAGGTTTGTTGCTCTACAAATGTCTGAGACCACCAATAGACTCACAGATGCACACACACACTCGCACACATGCACTCACACATACCTAAAGCTATTCGAGGCCACCCACCCTCTCTTAACAGTAGCTCCTCTATCTTCTCATTCGGCCGTGGTGATTCCCTCTTTTCCTCACCTCCGTCAGCAGCTCACCATCTGGACACCTGAACTCATTTCTCCACGACCTTTTATCGAACTTTCTCTCTCAAAGACCCTAAATCTGTGTCACAACAAGCTAAATTTACATCATGGACCTCTGACTTTCACTTTTGTAAAATGGATGTTGCAACAGTGGCCGTACAGTGCATTTCCTGCAGAATACGTCTGCTGAATGTCTTTTTTACTGCTGCAGCCCTGCATACCAAGGTCATGCAACCCTCCTAACTCTACACTTTCAACCTGAGGGCTCACAGGAGATCCGCCCCGACCAGGTGGTGCGAACACACAGCTCTAAGTTCAGCTCTTTATGATTGGCTGAAAGCATTGCTGCACAGTGGGTGATAAATGGTTGCATTAAGGGAGTGAAATCAGTGAAACTCTCAAATAGTCCATGAAGCCATCACACAGCTCTCACATGATGTGCTCCACAGCAATTTTGCAACCTGAGAAAAGCTCTATGAACTTGTCATAAAGTCCATTTTTGAGTTATGGCTGAACTTGCCGTATATGAAATCTTAAGTGAGGCTGATGTAGCTACAAAAAGTGTTAACATATTTGGCAAAACCAGAAACCCTTCAGATGTGTTTCAGGGACAATGTACTCAGACAGAAGCACATTCCTGACTCACTGAGACATAAAAGGTTTGTTGCATTTCTGACTAAGATCACTGCTTCCTGAAGAGTCACGCTGCTTCCCATTAGAAACACCTGTAGTCCAGGCCAGGCTGACTGAAGATATTCGATTGTCTCTGTCATGACTCAGACCTGGGCCATCTTATCAGTATGAACAACAGAAACATGGTGGAGAAGCTGTTGAACTGCACATTTAAATGTCACATCTAAATGCTAGCATCAGAGACATGGAGACAGAGTTTGGAGGAACTTTGGTGAATGTTTCAGGTATTGTTGATTAATTATGTTTAAGCCAATGACCTACAAGTTTATTAATAGCAGCTTTTTCATCCGTTGTTTTCAAATACGTCAGTCCTTCCTCATTCAGCAGGCTTTGGGGAATGAAGGACAAACAGTCTGTATGAAGAGCAAATCATAATCCACCGTAAAAACATCACCGCTACTATCAGCAGTAATTTGATGACAGTTTGTGTATCTCTATAAAAAGATATCTGCAGGTAAGTGCAGCTAAACATCTGTTCTAGAGAAATATTTCAACTTGATATTTTACTAATCTGCATCATGATGTCGTTTTTTCAGAAAACTTAAAGGAGTAATATGTAACTCTGACACCTAGTGTTTAAAATGGGTACTGCAGTCCAGATTCTAAACATTACAGAGAGCTGTCTCCCCCCCCTCCTCTCTAGAGTAGATGCTCACGCAGGTCACCATGTGGTGGACACTGAAGCTTCAGTGTTTATCCAGCTCTGCATCGGTCTGTAAACCTTTCTGCGTTCTAACCTCTCTCCATGTTTCAAAAGCATCTCCAATATTGATCCTAGTTTGAGCACGTTTCTGCTCGTGGAGCTTATTAGAAACATGCAGAGGCTTTTTAGGTCGGGTACAATCACTTCTATCTGAACCAGTTCTCTTGCCCGCTTCCATCGCTGCAACACCTGTTGGTTTGATCTGATAACTGCTCTCATATCTGGCAAACCGAGGGGCGTCCAAAACTTTTTCAGTTTCATACCTCTGAAGTGATCCAGAGTGAAGCCTCTGTGTAACTTACTATTTACAGTTAAACTGAGACTCACAGCAAACAGTTGAACCGGCGCTCTTCCAGGTGGATTTAATGAACCAGTAAATTACAGTTTATTTTGCAGACAAATCTGGAGGGCAGAATATCACTTCTCTTTTGATCTGATCACACGGTTGCTTCTCAAGTTGCTTATCGGACTGTTACGTTTGAATCACACAAAAAAGAAGTCCTGGAAGTTGTTTATCGTTTACCTCTGGCAAAACTTTGATATTTGAAAAGTTCTGTTCTCGGAGCCAGATATCATCATCAAACAATAGCTGATTGGTTTCAAGAATGCTGCAGTGTAACTAAATAGTAATGTAGGTATGTTTCTAACACGAAACCTCAAAAGAGTCAACCTCGACGAATTATCGCACGAGTGTTCACTGCATACTTTGACAGTTTTCTGACGTCACCTGAATTTAAACAGATTGCTTTATAATACCATTGTATTGGCAGAGTCATCTCTTAACCGGAAGGTTGGGGGTTTGATCCCCAGCTCCTGCAGCCACATGTCTGTTATGTCCTTGGGCAAGACACTAAACTCCAAGTTGCTCCCACTGCTTTGTCTGCGGTGTGTGAATGTGTATGAATGGATGAGTTAATACTGATGGTCTCTTTACTCAGCAGTCTCTACCATCAGTGTGTGAATGTGTATGAATGGATGAGTTAATACTGATGGACTCTTTACTCAGCAGCCTCTACCATCAGTGAGTGAATGTGTATGAATGGATGAGTTAATACTGATGGACTCTTTACTCAGCAGCCTCTACCATCAGTGTGTGAATGTGTATGAATGGATGAGTTAATACTGATGGTCTCTTTACTCAGCAGCCTCTACCATCAGTGTGTGAATGTGTATGAATGGATGAGTTAATACTGATGGACTCTTTACTCAGCAGCCTCTACCATCAGTGAGTGAATGTGTATGAATGGATGAGTTAATACTGATGGACTCTTTACTCAGCAGCCTCTACCATCAGTGAGTGAATGTGTATGAATGGATGAGTTAATACTGATGGTCTCTTTACTCAGCAGCCTCTACCATCAGTGAGTGAATGTGTATGAATGGATGAGTTAATACTGATGGTCTCTTTACTCAGCAGCCTCTACCATCAGTGTGTGAATGTGTATGAATGGATGAGTTAATACTGATGGACTCTTTACTCAGCAGCCTCTACCATCAGTGTGTGAATGTGGAGGTGTGACCTGCGATGTAAAAGTGCTTTGAGTAGTCAGAAGACTAGAAAAGAAATATACAAGCTCAAGTCCATTCACCATGGAAATAGATTTCTGAATTCCTCATTGTTTCAAGTGACTGTACTCAGTTTTGGGTTTGCAGCTGGTAAACACATTTATTCAGGTCATATTTCTGTATTTTCATCTGAATAAATAAGCAGCGAGCCCGTCCACTTCCATCATCTCCATATAATTGTATATCTCAGGCCTGCACGTGCTCTCATCAACTGAAGGCAGTATTTCACCAGATACTAATTCTGGTGTGCCACATGGTGTACCACATTGACAATGCATGGTTGTTGATGGCAGGGTGTAATGTATGACTGGGAAGAGTCACTGCAGTGGCACAAATACATCCCCCAAAACACACAAACAAACAAAAAACCTGGAAGAAACCCTCGAAGAAACAAAACAAACACAGCTTTCATCAGATTACCTCAAATTACCTAAAATCGGGTTAAGCTTCTAATAAAAGCCGTTTGGTGGCATGATGACTTAACCCTCCAGTTGATACTGGATTATAAAAAGTGTTTATTCTCATGAAATACTGCAGTAGCCAGAAATAAGGTTTGGGAAGTAAGGGAACTTTGTCTTGGTTGTGTGAGACAGAGGAATGGAGCGAGTGTGGAGAAAGAGCTCTTTATACCGTCGGTGTGTAAACAGTGACAGACGGTGGCGGCTGGTTGGCTCGAGTGTGCCTGTGAAAAGTGCTTGTGTTTCGAAACCATGTCAGGTTAAACTGAGCAAGTCAAGGAACTATTCTAATTATAACACTTACACAGTTATACATATCCAATAGCATACTGTTAAACAAATATCAGATTTTGATTCAAGGCTCGTTTTTCGGATGGCTTGGTACAAAACTCTACAAGAAAACAGAAAAGTCAGCACGCTCAATGTCCTTTAACGTTTTATAATCTGAGTAGAGCAGCAGCGTACAGACCCACTCGTCTCAGCACAACGCCTTCATCAGCTTTGGGACAAAACCTGCCTCCTTAGTTCATGTGTTGTACAAAAGCTTTACCAAAAGGAAATCTGTATCGGTTTTGTGTCGTGGTCATAAAACTCAATCCGAGCTGTTTTAAGTCTGTTTCTCGTCTTGGTGTTACGATAAAACCAAACATGTTTAATACTATTACAGCTCTTTAGTCTGGTCTTCTGCAAACTGTGTTGTTCAATGGTGTGACCATTGTACACCAAACAGGAAGCTGCAAACTAGGTAACATGGCGAGGAGGTGAAGGAACATGCGGTTCTCCTGGACTGTGGAAAAGGAGAAGAAACTGGTGGAGTTGTGGAGAGAGGGAGGACGCCTCTTTGATGTGTCCTCCTCTTTGTACCATGAGAGAGTGGAGAAGGAAAAACGGGGGACAGGAATTACTGTGTCCCTAAAGATCCCGGGTGAGTATGCTCAGGCTAGCTAGTAACAGCATACGCACCGAGGACATCTGCAGCAGTTTCTGTCCCTCTTTTTCCCTTCTCCACTTGATTGTGTTACAAAGAGGAGGACACGACAAAGAGCTCGCTCTCTCCACAACTCACCAGCTTCTCTGCCTTTTTGGTTTTCTGCTCAAAAGTTGTACTGTAGTTGTAGATGTCTTCCAAGTGGATGATGGGAGTTAATCTCAAAATGAATATAGTTGTCGTCTTGCAGTTAGTGACCCTGTAAGATCCCAAATCTCAGTCTGTGACTAAAAACTCTGAGTTGCTGACACGTTGTCTTCAGCTGTGAGGCCGTGATGTTAGTCTTTCAAAGTCTTTTAAAAGTTCTTTTTAAGTTTACAAGTTCATGGAGAGCAGTATTCCTCGAGCCATCAAGGTGTATTGATTCTTAAAGTAGGTATTCAATCGAAATGATGAAGCTGTAAACATTTGAACAAAGGGGCATATTGTCCCTTATTGACCTGGTTCCATTCAGTAGCCTATATATAGACATCATGGAACAGTGTGGGCGGGTAGTAGTGAAAACATTGAGGCATTAAACAGCTCTCGACCTGCTTCAGGTTCTGCATTCCTCACCAAAGCTGCTAACCTGTAATCTACACGGTGTGAAGATGTCTGCTTTATAGAAGAAATGAATGTTGTCACAAAGGCGAGTGACGTTACTGTGGACTCAATCCAAAGGTTTCTGGAGGGCTTAGGACTGAATTGTATTTTTATTTGTTAAAAAAAGATGTCTTTATTAAATATGACATCGTTGGCACCTGTTCTAATTTTCTCTTGGAGATGTAAAACAGAGGTTAGCCAATAATGGCCTTGCTCCATATGGTGACCATTACAAGGATCTTTGTCTAGAACCAGAACACTTACTGTCCCAAGTCCCAACAAATATCTTAGCAACACTTAAATGTCCCACTTTTAACCAGGGCCCGACCGATATGGGATTTTTGGGGCCGATACCGATATTGGGGGGGGGGGGAATTCTGATACCGATAAATCGGCCGATATCTTCTGTGTTCGATCTGTAGAGAGGTATAAATATACGTACATATTTATTGTTTGATCCCTCAAATGCAGCTATCAAACACTTGAGGTAAAGATATAGTGTATAATGAAGACAAGACGGTCACTCACCTGGAAAGTAACTGCGCATGTTCGTGCATCACTGCTTGTCAGGCTTGAGGGTGATAATGTTTGTTTTAATCCATATAGCGCCCTCTACTGGTGAAAGACAACTGCTAGTAAGATACGATGAAACTCGAATGAAATGCTGTTTGACCGGTGAATAAATCAGAAATATCGGTCAATATCTGCGATAAAATTAGCCGATACTGATAGTCACTGGATATGCTAACATCGACCGATTTACCGGTCGGGCTCTACTTTTAACCACAATAAAAATCTAACTAATAATATTTGACTTGTTTTTAACAGTAAAAAACAAGAATCCTATGCCACATATCTGAGTTCAATGTTCATCTGTGTTGTGTCCAATCAGTCGATGCCTTCTTGTCGAGGCTGGTCCTTGTCTGAGTCATTGGCACGTGTCCTTACGACTTCTCTCTCTTTGACACAGTCTGTCATGAAGAGAAAGACTGTTTTCTGTCTCTTCTTTGTCACATACCTGGCAAAAAGAGTAGCTGGCAAGGGAAAAGCTGTGTTCATGGTGTTGACAGTTGCCATCAAATGGTGCCCCTTGTAACGGTTTGGGTCGGTGTCTCTTGGTTAACAGTGTTTTGGAGAGCGTTGGAGACAGTATAGTTAGCCAAAGTGTCATGGGTTTCCACAATGCTCATCATTTATTACAATCTACACATCAGCCTTACTAAGCCCTGTTGTATGGCTACTGTTTTAATCAAACATGAGCGACATGGCGTCCACACGAACCCTCACGTCACTGTTGAGTTGAGAGGCTAAAGGAAAGTAGGAGCTCGGTTACAGACATCCATGTAGCGCTGCTCAAACTTAACTTTAAGGATAAAACAAGACGTCATGTAGTGATGTCACTCCCCTAGTTACTTAGCAACACAGCATGTCTTAAAGGTACATTCCACAATTTCAACTGATACACCTTGAATGATGAAAATGCCTATTATCTTTGCATAAGTGGGTTTATTTGCATGTGCATGGATGAATGTTGAATGGTAAATGGACTCTTGCCCAAGGACACATTGGACATGTAGCTGCAGGAGCTTGGGATTTAACCCCCGAACTTCCGGTTAGGAGACGACCGACTCTACCAACTGACTTGGCAGCTGAGCTGTCTGAGAGTTTTTTAAAGTGAAATGAGACATTCAAAGATGCAGCAGTGTCCGTAAAAGAAACCCCTCTATTTCAGCCCTGCTCAGAACAGGCTGTTTCTGTGTCTGTAGCTTTAAATGTAAATGAGCTGTGTCTGACCACGCCCCTCTCTGGAAGGGCTCGGGTGGCTCTGGCTTTCTCGCTCCATGCCCTATTGTTTACGGTGAGAAGGCAGACTCAGAGGGCAGAACAAACACCTAGCTGTGGGAGGGTCACCCACCTGGGGGAGGGGTTACTGCCCTTTGTGATGTCATGAAGGGAAAATCTCCAAACGGCCTGTTTGAGCACACATTTTCTGAAAAGTGGAGCAGGCAAAAGACGGAGAGGATGGACTTTTCTCATCATTGGGGGGTTTGTAGACAGACTAGAGACACATGTTAGAGTTAGAGAAACATGGGGAAGAGGATTTTGTATAATATGTGACCTTTAAAGAATGAATTATGTTCATGAGTTAAAATGTTCACTGTGCAGTACGTTAATCTGATACTTTAAGCAATGCCATGTAAAGAATATCCATGTGTCCGTATAACTTGTCATCATTTTGCAGACAACTCAAACTGCTTAAGCTATAAATCAGCTCCAACCGCTGCTGCTATAAATACTGCAGTTTCTTTGTCCGCTCTGCTCACTCAGCAGAATTAGTCTAAAACCCAACAGATTACATTCCTAAAAGCTTCTAACTGTGTATACAGTTTAATTCTTCTTTACTGCTGGTCACAATGCACCTCTAACAGGGTTATTGTGATGGGAAAACCTTCTTGATCAGAGAATAGTGACTTGCTCATCGTCCAGATTGTGCCCATCCAACAGGAAATGTACACCAGAAAACTTCAAATCATCTGCAAGCCTCGATTTCCCCGAGGCAACAATCTGCAGCTGTCACCCTACCATCTGCTGACTGCCTCCCCATCACTAATGTCTCCTTAAGGTGCACACCTGACTGTCTAAAGCAAAGGGCGTCAATTATTTTATGAACAGGTACGTGTTACATAAGGCGGTACTTCTCATTACCCTCACTTGAGTCTCAGTCTCTGACACTAGACTCAGAAGGGTTCAAGAAGACGCACAAGGAAACATGCAAGGAAAGGAAACTGAGAAATGTGTAAAGTTTCAACTGGCTGAAAGTCTTAACATCATTGTTGATTATTTTGCACTCATATTTATTACTCTTCTGAATGTGAATTGTTTAACAGCCCATAAGATTACCAATATGGTGCTTCCTAAACAACTTAATCATTTTGGCAACATTTTTCACACAAAATTCATGTAAACAATTTCAACAGTGGAATCCTCCCTCCGGGTGGGGAGTGAGTCTGCCTGAAGTAAAGGAGTTTGAGTATCTCAGGGTCTTGTTAACAAGGTTAAAATGGATCATGAGATTGACAGGCGGCTTGGTGCAGCGTCAGCAGTAGCCCTCACCTTTGGTCATGAGCTTTGCGTCGTGACAGAAAGAACGAGATCACAGATACAAATGGCTGAAATGGGTTTCCTCCGGAGGGTGCCTGGACTCATCCTCAAAGATAGGGTGAGGAGCTCAGTCATCCGGAGGGAGCTCGGAGAACTGCATCTCTTCACATCGAAAGGAGCCAGTTGAGGTGGTTGGGGCATCTGATTAGGGTGCCTCCTGGACGCCACCCTCTTGAGGTCTTCCGGGCACGTCCAACTGGGAGGAGATCCTGGGGTAGACCCATGCAGAACTCACTGGAGGGATCATTTATCCCTTCTTGCCTGGGAACCCTCTGGATCCCTCAGGAGGAGTTACAAAATGTTGCTGGGGTGAGGGACGTCTGGGTCAACTAGCTTAGCCTGCTGCCACTGCCACCCAGCCCCAGATAAGAGGAGGAAAAAATGGATGGGTGATCCTGAAAAACTTCTAGTTCAAAGAACACGGATACAACAATAAGGAGTGTGAAACTAAAGCTAAGTTAAAGTAAAAACAAGCACATATTTATTTCATTGAAATAATTTCCTGTAAACTAAATGTTAAGAAATCTGTGAATTATTTTACATTTGAGTACTTGAAACTCCACAGAGTGGATTGAACACATTGGATCCCACGTTGGGAACCAGTGCCCCTGCTCTCTGAACCGTGAGAGGACAAGATGTATCATGAAACCGTCTCTGCCCTAGACACCAATTCGTCGCAGAGATATGGCTCTACTCTCTGCCGCTGGGCATCCAAGGGGAGCATCTGATACTGTTTGGCTGTAGAGAGGTTGGGTCTGGCTGGCTGGGCAGGATGAGCTGGCTGACAGACGGAGCCTGGTTGGGATCCGTGCCATCCCTGGAGTGAGCCAAGAGATACAAGGAGCTGACTGTCCTCTGGACTGACCTGAGCTTCCAAAAGACCATTAGATGAGAAACCGGGAACTCCTCTCGCTCCTGCAATCTTTCTGTTGGATTCTCCAAAGAGTGTGTTACGTTAAGTGTGTCTAGTTTCAGGATATTCACTCAGTGATTTAAGGAGAACTCTAGAAACAGAGGAAACCAGTGGGAACAAGGGCATTTGTCAGAGGTTAACATTTGTTAGTAGTGCAGGTAGCTTTTAAAAACTGAATGACTCTTTAAGATAACCTTCAATCACAGAGCTCACCAGTTATCGTCTGAAGATTAATAAGCAGAAATACACGCCAAGACTTCATTTTGCCGTCTGCGGGTCGTTGATTTTCAACTTAAGTTGGAAGTTGGAGTCAGAGAATATGTCTATGACCGAGCTGATATCTGGACTCCTCTTGAACAAAACACACAAGTGTTGTCCTGTGTAGCATGCAGTCATCCTGCATATTTCCAAAGCTGTGTCAAACATGATTGGACAATACTACTCAATCAATCAAACTTTATTTGTATCTCGGGACACTTTACAAAGAGCAGCTAAAAGACCTTACTCATTGCTAGATTACAAAGACCCAACGTTAATCCATCATGAGCACTTAGCACTCATGAGTACAGTGACAAGAAAAAACATCCTTTTAAGAGGCAGAAATCTTGGACAATCCAGACTCGTGATGAACAGACATTTACTGAAACTGAGCCGGGATTTAAAGATGGGATAAGATGCAGGAAGAAGGATAGAGACAAACTGGTTTCATGCAAACTAGAACTCCTCCAGCAGCAAATATCCAACAGATTCAGCGTTCACATTCAGATAACTGTTTATAGAAATCAAAGTATCGTCCATATATTCTTTGGCCATATATTCAATATGGTGAAAGTTTAGAGAGGACATCTCTATGAAGGAGTTGTTATATGTTTAACAAAGTTTACCTTTACATGCTGTTCTGATAGCAAGCCAACATATGTATTATATAAATCTGATGTCATAGACATTTCATGGAGCGGATAAACGTTTCAAATCCACCACGAGTCAATGGAAAAGCTTCCATCTTCGAAACTCATCTGGACTTTAAAGAGGACATATTATCCTCCTTCCACCTCTTCAAACAGTCCCCTGTGGTCTAAATGAAACATCTGTGCTGTGCTTTAAAATATAACATGAATCAAGCACCAGAGGAGGTTTGTGACCCTGTAGAAACCAGCTCTCTCAGAACGCTCCGTTTTGGTGTGTGTGTCTCTTTAAATGCAATGAGCCCCCCCTGAGTTTTCCCAGCAGACATCACTCCTTCGCTAGAGAGAATAAAAATGGCGGACCTGCACAAAGGTTTTGCTCTAGGCTGGTGGTGGAGTCCATGGGTGGAGATACCAGGGGAGGGGAGGGGATTTCTTTACCAGAATCCCACTGTGACATCACAAGGAGAGCACATTTGAAACGGAGCATTTTTCTCTGTGTTGTAAGACTTCTGCAGACCACAAACAAATGACTGGATGGGTTTATTTCACATGTTGTGGGTCTGTAGACACTCAGGTTACCCAGATATATGTTCAACAACACTGTAGAAGAGGATTTTTCAGAATATGTCCCCTTTAAAAACATAATTTCTCAATTAGTAGTTTGATGACAGCGATGGAAAACGTATTCTTCCATGAATGTTAATCCGGGACAACATCTTAGACCATGACTTTGGCATTTTGCCCAGCGCCATCTTGGTTTTGGGAGCCAGATATGACCATATTTGGAAAAGATGGTGGCCAGACATATAGCTAAGCCTCCCTCTGTGTAATCTGTTTGACTCTTAATGGGACCATAACTCACTAAATGAACATCAAGCTGTGTTGGAGAAGACTTAGAACTAAAGATTGAGATCATTACCTCATCAGAAGAAGGTTTACTGAGGGGGAGGAGAAACATGTGATCTTAGACTTCTATACAAGAACATGTTGTTTTTACATCATCATTTAGTGTATAAGATGAGCTGCAATAACATTGACTGATGAAAGAGTAGCCTACTACAGAGAATCAAACACGTGTTGCCAAACATGTCTAACTGAATAATCTTGTCTCACATGTTTGGCACATACATGTGGTGTAGATTCCTACAGGCTGATGTTTGGTGTCATTTGGGCTTTAATGGTTTGAGTTTGATCAGATGAAATGTGTCTATGAAGTGGTAAACGTTAAGAGGACACGTGGATGAGCAGATTTTACTGAATCGGCACCATAAAATAATTTTTACTCACAACTAACTTTATTTGTTGCATCTCACTGTGGGGGCTCTGAGCAGCTCCTTCAGCAGCAGACTGAGACACCCACCCTGCAGGACTGAGCGCTACCGCAGGTCCTTTATTCCATCTGCAGTCAGACTGTTTAACAGCATCACCGCCTCATGACTGTATAATAATCATCATTATCATTAATGCTACACACTGTGTGTGTTTGTTATAATATCTGATCTGTCTTTCCACAAGTGAAAGTGTACATAGTGTTTATGCCTGGTATTATTTAATTCTATTGTATTTTTACTTCCTTTATTTAATTCATGTAAACATGCTCATAGCTGTTTTTTCTTAACTTTTTGCTATTGATGCTGTTTATATTCCTGTTTTTGAGCTGCTGTAACATCTACATTTATCCTTAACCTTATCATAGCTCCACTCAGTCGGTGTAAGATTAGTGCACAGTGGATATGAATAGTATTTTGTATATCATGCATGTAAAATGCTTATTTCTCAGACTTTATTCTTTATTCATTAACTTGTCCCCCCCCAGTCTCTCCGAGTGCGTGTGAGGGGGGGGCCAAGCTAATGGGTGGACCCGAAGGAGAATTTCCAGCCCCGTGATTTGCTAATCGGGGGCTGGTTCCCTTGTCATTTCCCTGTAATCGTGGCTCTGGTTTGTGGAGCTTGCCCTGCCCTCCTGTCCGCGGACGCTCCAAGTGTAGCGACTGCACTCAGCGCGCTTTGGTTAAAGCCCGACTACCTTCACTGTGAAGGCTGGGCACTGGGAAGGAGGACCGGGGGCCTCGGTGTGGCTGAAAGAAGAGGCTGAAACTCCTCACTTATGGCTTTTCTGTAGGACGCTTTCATCATTACTTGGGATTGTGGACGGGACGTCAGTAAAAAAAATCATCTGAAGTCGCGCAGAAGTTTCTGTCACTTTGCGGGCGCTCGATCATGGAGATGCAAAAGTGGTCCACAAGGTGGAAAACGAAAAGGTGGCTTATGGATTCCACTGTAACTGCATTCATCTCTTTAATCCTGGTTCTGCAGGCTGCCAGTGTCAGAGCAGGTAAGATTGTGACGGACGAACTTCTCTAATTAACTTTTTCTCACCGAAAGGGGGATGGAGGGCCGACCGGTCCGGCTGCGAAAACTCGGCGACCGATGATGGAGATTGGGGAATATTACCTTGATACAGAGGCTTCGTGTTTCTTGGTCACATGAACGTGTTCGTCCCTGGTTCACAAGCAAATAAATAACAGTACATCGATATTAGCCCATATACCTTTGATCGCCATGTAGAAGCCACCAAACAGAACGGTCCTAACTGTAGCCTACTACAGCTCATTACTGAAGTGAATTTAAGCTAGAAATAATGTGAACACTACATGTTCCCGGGGGGTAATTCCTCGAGGTGCACTTATTCTTTTGGCCAAAAACACCGAATTCATTAACACAGTTTACCTCGAGCTACTTTTACGCATGAATGGGAAGCGTCCGCTCCGAAGATGAAACACCTCGCCTAATTAAATTCATCCTAAGCCGCTGGTATGTGCTTACAGAGAGATCAGCTAAACAGAGCAGCAGTCCCTGCTTTTTTTAAGATTCACTCTGGCTGAAAGAAAGAGAGAAAGCTCTTTGTTTGGCCTGTGGTCCGCTGGGTGGATGTGGACACGGTTAGCAGGGTGGATGACTGGACTTTTGTCAGACTCAGGACTCTGATGAACATGTTTGAAAAGTTAAACTACTTTTCAACATTGAAAGCACTAATTGAACTGTAGCCTTACATGTCTTGTTAGGATATTCTGGACAGCGATATTGTGAGGTCCTCTTTGTTTTTAGTTGAATGTGTTCATAAATTCAGTGGATACGAGGAGTGGGACGGTTTTGTGGAACACAGATGTAAGGTTTTCTGTTACATGTGTCCAGCATCTGTGTGGTTATCAATAAGTACCTCAAGGTTTGCAAAGTGCATGTGTCAGTGCAGGGTGCAGAGTCCCTGTGGGTCTGCAGGGGGCTGAGTGGGCAGGCAGGTTCACCCTATCTCCACTCTGCCCTGCTGGTCCACACTGAAACCCAAACGCTAGATCTGTGAACCCCCTCCCCGGTGCCCAACGCTTCCCCTCAACTTTGCACTTAGATGTTTGGCCGGCTGCAGGACAAGGCTGTGTGCTGTGTGAGCGGTGGGAATGTTTCCTCTCTAAGTACTGAGCAGTTATTTGATGATGGTCCTTGTTGCACTTCCCTATGATTTCGGAGCCTTCAAAGAGCAGGCCTGCATACGGGCCTAGCCTGCAGCCATAATGGCCACAAGTCACAGGGTTCAGGGTTACACAGGCCTCACACCTCGGCCTAAAGATGACTCTGTAGAGTCGATTGTTGCAAACAGATACAGGTAAAGAATCAGGAGACTTCTCCAGTACTCTTTTTTAAAGAGATTAAATTATCTTTAGACTTTAAGTCTGGAGCGGTTGCCTTAACATGAGGATGATTGACATCACAATTAAAACATCAACACAGTGTCATTTCAGACCTGATCAGTCTGATCAAAGTGATTTATGACGTGTTGTATTTGTTTATGTTTCTTTAACTGTCATTTATTTTATTTCCTGTTTAGATTACAGCCTGAAAGTTTAGAAGATTCCAAAAATAATGTAGAAATCCCTCATCAGCTCCTGCCTCTCTCTCTCTCTCTCTCTCTCTCTCTTTTCAAACTGAAGTATTCTGCTGCAGGCTCTGTGTTCAGGGTCTCAGTCAGTCAGAGCTGTTTCTGCAGGGTGTCCTCTCCATCGAGCAGTGTACAGACACGTTTTCTCAGCCCCCAGGGCGCAGCTTCAGATGTGCATTCCAGCAGACAAAGCTAGCATTTTCACAGCCCTCTCCCTAATGTGCTCAACTGGGAACATCAGTTCATCAGCTCCTCACTGGACCTCTGTCCAGTGAGGAGCTGTCAAATATTTATTCAAGCATTGCTGGAGATGAGTTTGTCCTCCTCCACACAAATGCACAAAGGGAAAATGTATTCTAGCTGCAACCATGTCTTAAAGTTCTTAGTTTGTTTTGTATTTCATGACATGTTTGGATTTAGAAAAAAGGTTTAACTGGTGCAGCACCATGAGCATTTCCTTATGTTGAAATACAGTAAAAGAGTTAATTGGAGGCAAAGCAGAAGGGGGAGAGGGGAGGGAAAACTCGCTTTGAAAATCTGGGTAGGTCTCAGTGAAGTTTCTCTGGTATGACAGCAGCATAAAGCTGTCTTGTTTTAGCCGGCAGCGTGGTGGAAGTGGAAGGAAGGGAGAGAGAGAGAGAGAGAGAGAGAGGGTGGGGGGATATATGGAGAGAGACATTCTGGCTAGAGAGATATTATTAGAGTCTCAGGGAGCTGCAGGTGAAAAGGTCCTCCTCCGTTTACGGGCTGATTTCACCTTTCTGTAAAGATGTGTGGCCCAGCAGGAGGGGGATTAATGCTATCAGCTGGACTCTTACATTCAGAGTAATCAAGGATGAGCTGAGACAGACTCCACTGGCGTCTGTCCAGAGTGTGCTGTTATGTTATCTCATTGAACACGCGCTTTACATCCGTGTACACCTGTGAACATGATGGAGATGATATCAAATGAGTTGATCTCTGTCTTATGCTAATGTTTCTCACCCCTCCTCCCTTCCTGCGTGCTTCTGTCTTTGGCATAATGATATTCAGATGATCCAATAACTGAGCATTAGAGGCTGTCCTCCCTGATTTTGAGGGCTTGCTGTAGTGTTTTCTCTTCTCCAGTCAAAGAAGGTCCGTGCCTGCATGCCACCTGAGCTCAGCTGGTAGCTATGTGGCCTGTTTGCTCGGCCCCAAAGGGCAAACTCACACCAGCTCATCACATGCACTCCTTTAAAACCTGTGCATACTCATTTGGCCGTCCTTAATGGATTGGCCAGTATTGACGTTTTCTCAGCACCTCCGTGTGAGGGGTCGCAGCCTGGCCAAACTGGCACATCTGGAACAGATGAGTCCTGGAGTTTGAACTGAACGCAGCTCTGCAGGAACTCACAATGAGCTCCTCAGTTCACTCTCCAAAGTAAGTAGCTGGTTCATCCTCCTGAGCTACAAAAAAGGCCAAGCTGTCCTCAGTGAAGGCATTCCCACAGAGGAACAGTTTGCTGATTTTACTCTCCACCGCACATTTCTTTTCTGCTGTTTTTAGATCATTTTGTTTATCTTTGTTTCCTCTGTGTTCCTGGTAAGAGTTGGTTTAGTTTGATCCTCTAAGGCACAACAATATTCTTAGAGGAACTTTTTATTTCTTTTAAGGGAAACAAAGTGGACGTTGTACATGAACTGGCTCGCTGGGGGAGTTGTCATTGAGAGCGTTTTCTTCTTGGCTGCTCACAGTTCAGAGTTTTTGAAGCAAACCATATCTCTTTGCCGCCATCTTTACATGCATCTGGTCCATTGCAGGTGTGGTATAAGGTGCTGAGAGATCAGGAGTCCAGATGTAGAGAGGCGCTTGAAGATACTTTCTGCAGAGAAAACAGTCATCCAATGTGTTCTTTTACTTTCCTCCTTAAAAATGCAATCCTGGAGGGGGGGGGGACAAACTCGCAGTAATAAGAGGATGTTTGTGCTCAAACAGAGGTGTAGCACTCTCTGTGTCCATCATAAACAAAACATCTGTGCCTTCAGAAGCTTTATGATAAGTTCAAATCCATCCACGCTGAAACCACAAGCTTTCCGAGCAGAATGAAACAGCCTCTTAATTTGCTTCTCCTCGTCACGTCCTGAATGTGTTGAGAACCACAGCAGACAGTTTTTGAAGGCCCCCCTTTGTATTGAGAAGTTAAAGGAACTCTGTGAGTGGTTCGACCTCCTCGTGCCAACCAAAACAGTGGCTTTAGAGGCGTCAGAAAGGCTTTGTGATGCTTTCAGACACCTTGGCATGCTTGTTTACCTAACAAAAACAGATTAGTGTTATTACATTTAACAGTCTGCCATTGTGCTGCCCGTTTCAATCGGATATTGATACGCTCTGTGCAGAGAAGTGAGGGCCTGGTGTTACTTCAACATATCGATTTAGCTCTCGTATAGGACTTTATTTACAGCGCTCATTCACTGTTTGTCCTTTGAACTCTTAAAGCAAGTATGTGGTCTGTAACAGCAGAATCATGTCTGCAGAGTAATAAGTGAAAACCCCTTTAAGTCACTATCTGTTCACTTCTTGGTAACTGAGCTCATGCCCCATTCAAGGCTTCAATATAAAGAAACGAGTGTCGAGTCCACAGTCCAACGATTAATATCAAGCATAGTGGCGTCCTCCAAAGAAAGTTGGCAGAACTTTTCACTGCTGAGTTCACGGATGATAAATGATTGTTGATGACACACAACTCCAAAAACCAGCGCAAATACAGAAAAGAGGAAGAAATCTGCTTTCAGATAAAGTTAAAGACTATAACGGTCAGAGTGGACGCTGTTTGGATCGCTGTTACCAACAGATTCTACAGCATCCGTGTGCGCAGCGCTCGATCTCCGCCGTGGTTTTACTCCAGCGGTGCGCGCTCTAGCCCACTGGGCCCGTTTCTGATGTTGATAAAGTGATGGGACTTACGATCGGGAGTCCATATATTTTGTTTTAATATATATTGCGACTTCCTGTCCAGGTTGATCTGCTCTGTTCAGCTTGACACGTGATTGCAGCCGCCTTCGGTCAAAAATAGCCTCGGCACATATTTGGAGCGGAGTGGCGCCAGAGAAGTACCGCGGCGCGTGCAGTTAAAACACTAGCGTTGGCTAAACAGAGAAGTGTATCGGGAGTGTGCGGCGCAGTTCGAACCCAGCACACACAGATTCTTTAAAATATCCCTGTTACAGTTAGGTCCAGAAACACACCTGCAGTTACAGCTTCTCGCCAGAGGGGCCGCCAAAGAGAACCAAACTGATTACTTCTTTAGGTTTGCATTGAATATAAATCATGTTTATGGTCACAGTTCATCTTGCTTCAGCTTAAATAGTGAAACATATCCGGTACAGACGACCCGATAACAAGAGGTCAGTATTCTGCTGCACTCACGTTAAGCAGGCTAATGTTTTAAACTGAGACGGTGTCATCAGGCCACACAGCCTCCTTTTTGTAAAGTGCATCAGATTGAAGAGAATGGAGCCTCTGGGTGACCCTTATCAAGGTAAACCTACCCAGGTGTTACAGAAGCAGGCCGCTGTTAGCACACTGGTCATTTTGTTCTTTGGTGTCCTTGACGGAGACGCTTCCTGTCCGATGAGCCTCTAGAACCACAGAGAGCGTTTCCCAGCTATAGAGACGTGTGTCGCTCCAAAGAGAGTTTATCTTTGAGTAAAGTTCTTTGAATGATATTTCAAACTCCCATCGAAGCAGAATAGACGTTCAGGAGTTCAGTTCAGGTAATCCTCGTTTGGATTTTACAGGATAGAAAACTTAAAACATGCAGAAAGAAAGAAGTAAGAGTCAAATCAACGCTTTCTTGAATGTTTACGTCCTTTATACGGGTCATTGTGTCTGCGTTTGAATGTCCTCACATTCACAGTTTGGCTGCTCTGAACACCAATCTGCAACAAGCATTCTGTCTCTAATGGAAACAAGGAAATTAAAGAAACAAATGGCCCTCTGCTAACCAATGGGAATGGTGCGTTCCATTTACCTCTGAACTCGGATCTCAGAGCTGGGAATGATGTCACATCCCGCGTTCCAGTTGCGAGTTGGCAACAACACTACCAGGCGATAACCACACACTGCGTGATAGTTTGCGGGCGAAAGTCACGTGAGATAGAACTTACAAGATACTTTGGGTGTGATTGGTTTAATTCATTACACAAAAAGACGACTACGTTACTTACAAACACAATAGTTACAGCCTAAACGTTACTGTTGATGCACGTAGCAGCCATGTTGGATTTTAACTCGGGCTACTGAAGGTTCTCCGAGTTCCTGACGACGTATCAGACCGGCAACTTGGACTTTCCGGCTTCTGAGATCTAATGGAACGCACCAATGGGATCTGTGGTTTCAATAATACGATGAGAAATGTGTCACAGTTCCACTTTGATTCCATGTAGATACAATGAGCAGTAGCCTTGTTGTCTGTGATTGTGATGGAAGTTACTCGTCTTCTTGTCCTGGACTTCGTGCCGTCTTTGTTTCCCTGAGTTTACCACCCACACCTCGAACAGGAAACAGAATTATGCCATACATTGCTTTCAAAAAGAAAGTATTCTGGTTCAGTTGGCATTAAAAGCTGTCATCCATCATCCCTGCACTGCTTCCTTTTAATCAACCAACTCTTAAACTGTAGCCTTGATAAACCGTTACCATGACCTAACTGCTGTTTTGTCTGCTCCCCCGATCAGCAGAGCCAGTGGATGTGCTAAAAGTATTAGAATTTCAAAATTACCCCGAAGGAGTGACGAAAACATCAGGATTTTGCACAAACCGAAGAGCGTCAAATCCGGACTCCGCTTTCAGAGTCGCCAAGGAGGTCCAGATCAGCGCCCCCACCACGCAGCTATTCCCTGGTAAGAACCTTTCCTTCAATTTTCAGCTGCTGCTATCCTGTGAGAAACTGTTGGTTTCATCTCAGCACTCTGACTTTTCTGATTGTTAGTGTTACAAAAGGCAAACGTTTGTTTTGTTGTTGTCTTGTGTTTAGGTGTGTGCAAGAAATCTGTACGTATATCTACTTTCTGCAGCTCAAAACACGACTCAATTTTGAGTTGCAAACCACTTTATAGACGTGTCTCTTATTTATAATAACTCTAACCCTTTGTGAGAGATCACAAATGTTCAAAGTTGAGGACCCAAATGGAGGAGAAGATTTATTAAGTGCTAAAAGGAGAAAATGTTTACTAAAGAATCAAACATAACAAGTCCAAAAGAAACAAAGACAAAGGTCCAAACAGGTGAAAAACAGAAGCAGCCACAAAGAAAACCGAAGTCTGACAACAAACTGACACAGAACTGAAGAAACACAAAGGCTGTTTCTAAACCTCCTACTATCCTAGTAGTTCACTCTGATTGGTCCAACATGCAGTATGAGAACAAATGTGAGGTCTGCAGTTTGACAAAAATACCTGGATGTCGTACTGATTCTGTATCAGACCAGTCTCCTTTGCGCCCACAATGCAAAGCGGCAGGTCAGAGATGGAAATGACGGACAGCAGCGTCCATCGTAACAGAGGAAATAATCACAATCAGACCAAACCACACAAAGACTGCAGATGTAAACTAGCTCTAAGCTAACTCTGGTACAAAGCATCAAATGGCAACATTTATGTTTAATATTGTACATGGTCCCTTTACAAATAAAAAGTTAAAAGAAAGAAGATACCAGCGGTTATCTTTTTGAATCTCTAAATCATGAAAATCTAAATGAATCTACTTCCTCATGCAAAGACCAGAAACCAGCTTAGCCTGGTTTACTGCAGAATAACCACGACTGGAGCTCACACTACAGACTACTGTCCAACACAGTATGTTGTATGTAGTACAAACAGCATTCTATGTTGGATAGTAGTCTGTATTAGGCGGTCTAGAAAACAGCCTAAAGAGACTAAACACACCGGGGGTAATCAGACTCAGGTGTGAGAACGAGACACAGGTGACACTGATAAGACAACTAGACATGAAACTCTACAAAATAAAGCAGGAAACACTGAAGACTAAACTCAGGAGTAAGAAGGGGATGCACACAAGGACTAAAGGAACAGAAGGGTGAATGTCAGAATAAAACAGGAAGTCAGGTCTAAACAATGAAATGATAAAAAACTTAACTAAACAAGAGCTACTCATGACACCTGTCCCCCTTTCTCTCCATGTCCTCCTCTCTCGGCCACGCAGGAGGAGTTTTCCCTGAGGACTTCTCCATCCTGACCACAGTGCGCCCAAAGTCCGGCCTCCAGTCCTTCCTGCTCTCCATTTACAACCAGCAGAGAGTCCAGCAGCTGGGCGTGGAGGTGGGACGCTCACCTGTCTTCCTGTATGAGGATCAGACTGGCAAGCCAGCGCCAGAGGACTACCCTCTCTTCCGTAGTCTCAACCTCGCTGACGGAAAGTAAGTCAAAGATCTTTGGGCATCAACTGAGACAAATACGAATTTCAATGTGTGATTTTCATTCTTTACGCAGCAGCAGTTAGAATCTTCTGACGTCATCTAGCGTCAGAAATGGGCAGACCAAACTCCATTCAAAAAATACGCATTTTAAAGGTTTTGTTCTCGTCGTCCTGCACGAAGACTTGACAAATCATGGATTCAGACGTGCATCATGATGTAGATATTTCAGCATCCTTTCAGCCTCTTTAGTGTCATTAAATCTAATGAGATATTTTTTTATTTTGGGTTCATGTTGCTGCAGTCAGACAGATTTCAGCTACTTTAGTGCGACTTGTTAGATTCAGGGAAACTGTCACTCAGTGGAGACAGATAGAGAGGAACTCCACAGCTGAACCAGAGAAATCCTGATCCAAGCTAACAGGTCATCAGACTGGGACCTGGTACTGATCCTAGCTAACAGGTCCTCAAACTGGGACCTGGTACTGATCCTAGCTAACAGCCAAGATATCAAGAAGCCACATATCACTTCTCTTTAAGTCTGAACTCAGCGGTTACAATTCCAACAATCGGACCAAATAACTGCAAACACAGGTTCTTAAAAACATGCTTATCATTGATCTTTGGGTCATTGGATCGTGTGTTTTGCAATATAACTCATGAAAACATTGATAGGCTCATTGTGATAGTTTCATGAATATTCGTTCTTACTACAGACGGAGTGATTTCTGTTTGCTTTTTCGATTATTTTAAAACTACTTTAATCACCACTCAACTCAAAAACAGTCACAAATTCTATATTTTCTGATTTCCTACTGACTCTCTCTTCATGATGAAAGCAAGAAAACAACCCAGATCTTCCCAGAGTTGCTCCACAGGTGCTCAGGGCCGGATTATCCGTCTCATTGGGGGTCCGCGGGCACAGAGGCAGGTCAGAGACGGGGAGACACTGGATTATTGGGGCACAGCAGGGACTGCTATGGGCAACCTGACCTCATCCATGAACTCACTGCCTCTGTTATTTTAGAGAGGGGGGTGGGAGGAGGGGAAGGGGCAGTCGTAAACTTCCTCTTTACCTCCTTGGATGACCTCACCCAACCAGAAACCTTTTAGCATAAACCTGATTATCTGCTCCCAGGTTCAAATCCCAGAGTTCTCACACAGAGCTTCAGCTTAGCCGACATGAGTCCGTGTACCGGGGGCAAGAGGGGAACAAGTAAACAGAGAGGATGCTGGGAAGAGCATTTATTTGGTCTCCCCTCGTTATCAAGTGTTCTTGCTCACATTGTTGTTTCAGCTTTCAAAGGAAGTCATGACCCCAACACGATATTGTTGTGAGATCCAGAGAGAGAGCAGATATCAAGATAAAGGAGAGCTCATAAGATCCCCTGAGAGTCTCAAATCCAGCTTCATGTCCGTGTTGTTTCATCCCGTATGAAGTCTCCGGAGCGGAGATCTTCAGCCGGTCGCACTCGAGAAACAGCCGGGCGTGAAAACAATCTCGATAAGAAGTTTGTAAAAATGTATGTTGATAAAAATGAGAAACTCTGGGAAAGATTTACTCGAGGATGTCATTTATCATCCTATCATAAAGTGAAATCAGCTCAGCTTGCAGCACTCAAAGCGTCTTAAAGAGCATCAGTTTTTTAAATGGAAGCCGCCATATTTAACGTTTGACTGTTTTAATCCACAGTATAACATCGACAGGGAGGAGATGTGTAAGGATAATTCTGCTGCCTGTAAACATCTTGTAGCAATGAATGCTAAAGAGATAAACCAGAATACAAGCTATGCTAACATTAGCAGCAGCTCAGCTCCCAGTCCCTCCTCAAAATGTTCCATAAAAGCTGATTTTTGACGTTAAACTGATTTATTTTTGGAGATGTCTCTAAGGATAATTCGGCCGCTTGTAAACACCTTGCAAACAAAAAGGAATCCAAAGCTGAAAACGAGCTGGGCTAACATTAGCAGCAGCTCAGCTCCCAGTTCCTCCTTCTGTCTTTTTAGTGTTTGAATGGTTTCAATCAACAGGTGTGTTTGTTTTGAGGAGGTGATCTGTAAAGATATTTCAGCTAACTGTAAAAACGATAACAGCAGCTCAGCCTGCAGCCTCTCTTGATGTCCAGATAATCGACATGACGCTGTGTTTCTGAAAGTGTTTTTCCCACTTTAAACATACGTAAGCTTTAAATATAAAAGAATGCAGCTTTAACAAAGTGTGATGAACAACTGAAGCTCGTAGAAATAAAAACCCTCTCTTCTGTTTAGTTTGTACGTTTTATTCAAAGTATGAACGGATCGGTTTCTTCAGGCCTCCGTCATCATCAGGATTCATCTTCAAACCGGCAGCATGATCACATTGTGTATAGTGATAAATATCCATATTGACAGCTACAGATTTAGATTATTGTGATCATTATTCTTCACATATCGCCCGCCCTGACTCCAGCTCAGAGTGTGCACAGCCCTGCACGAGTCTTCATTGTTCCAGAGAACACTCCAAGCATGACGAGAGCGACACACTGTTGACACTGACGGAGCGCGAGGTGAAAGGGAGGATTTGTTACTCTGAATACCGTCAGTTTGAACTTCTTCAAGCTCTTCAAACTGGATTTTCTAAAGATTGTGTTTACATTCGGCTTTTCAGCTATAACGTCTCTTTCCCTCTCATCATAATTCACTTCTGAAGTTTGAGAAACGGAGGTCGACATTTGCCTTCAGCCATATAAGCTGACAGGTAATCCCTCCTGCTGCGGCGCTAAGCCAGCGAGCGCTGCACGTTTCTTCCTCTCAATGTGTCAGTATGATTTCAAAAAGAATTAAAGATATTTCTCTTCTGATGACGAGACTTACATGCAGACATGTTAATATAATAGGAGAACTATGTCTGTATACGTGTAAATAAACACGTCTTATATCCCCACCCTGAGCTACAGTGGTGCCAGGTCTCATCTTCCACCTCAGAACAATGTTTTGACTGTATGTCTCCTGCTCTGCCAAGGCAGCTCTTCCTGGATCCTGACACACACTTTCCACAATGTTCACCGTGTCTGTCATGCCGAGTAACCCAGAAGGAGGATTAAGTTTGGAGTTTAATGAGTGTAATCCCGTGTTAAACAGGGCCAGAGTGTGGGGGCAAGAATGTGTTCCACTGCTGCCTGGTATGCAATAGCCCTTAAGTGCAGAGGCAAACGGTCCAAAGGCGAGGGAGGTGTCGGACTCACGTGTGACCCCGGTTAACCCTTTACTTTGAGGGCTGTTGTCAGTCAAAATATGTCGGATGTTCACGTTGATTCTGGGCTGAATAATATGAAATAAATCCTTCTGAGCGTGTTTTCCTTGAGGTCGATTATAAAAGTGATGTACTCCGTTTAGCGTGCTGATGAAGTCGTCTCTGAATGTAAACAAACTGCCTACAATCATCGTGTTATTGAGTAAACACCTGCTCCACAAAGTCTTCATTGTTGCATGTTGATTAGGTTACATCATGCTCTGATTGCAGCCTCCAGATGCCCTTTGTGCCGCGCAGTAACTTAAGTCGCTCTCTGAGATTTAACTACACACTCGCTGACCCTGACTTCGTGTTGTGTGTGTGTTTGTGACCAGGTGGCACCGTGTGGCCATCAGTGTGGAGAAGAAGACGGTCACCATCATCGTAGACTGCAAGAAGAAGATCACCAAGCCTCTGCTCAGGAGTGACCACACCTCCATCGACACCAACGGCATCACCGTGTTCGGCACCAGGGTCATGGACGAGGAGGTGTTCCAGGTAAAGATTTAAGATATCATCGACTGTGTGGACGCTTTGAACCTCCAATAAACCTGGTTAATGCAGAGCCTACCAAAAACGTACTGTGCATAAATGATAGTACGAATGTGACTTATATAAAGTATAACGAGATTGAGAAGACTAGCAAATTAGACAAATACAGGGCGCCGGTGGCCTGGTGGTTGGTGTGCTCGTCACATGTACAGAGGCTGTAGTCCTCCAAGTGGGCAGTCCGGGTTCACGTCCGGCCTGTGGCTCCTTTCCCACATGTCGTTCCCCGCTCTCACCCGTCCCGATTTCTGACTCTGTCCACTGTCCTGTTAACGGTGAGATTATTTCCCATCATGCTCCTGGTAGAATATCAAACAATGGAGCAGAAACAGAAGTAGCTCTTCTCCCCAGCTGTCGTTGTGTATGCAGTGATTTGAGTTTTCTACACTGATGCAGGATGTGATATTAGCAGGGTTCACAGAACGAGCTAGTAACGCATTTCTCTTCTCTGCCCGGTGTGCTAACAGCAAGCTAGCGTTCATCTCTATTATCACATTTAGATCAAATATGAACGCAGCTCTCCTCAGAGTCTCCTCCTTGATTTATGGTAAAACAAGGAGTTGAGCTTGTTTAGTTCTTTTCTAGTCTTCTGTCCTCAGAAGTAACTAATCCCTTTCATACACATAAATGCTGACGAAGCAGCGGGAGCAACTTGGGGTTAAGTGTCTTGCCCAAGGACACATCGGACATGTTGCTGCAGGAGCCGGGGATCAAACCCTCGACCTTCTAGTGCAGAGACAACGGACTCTACCAACTGAACCACAGCCGCCCCATTTTAGGATCCATCCAGTTTTCTGCTTTGTTATTACACTTCACTTGTTGCACAAGCTAAGACTAAACACTTAACTATATAAAAAATGTCTGATTTGATTAGAAGTCAGAAATTGAAAAATTGTTTTTGTCACCATCAACAAACTGATCAACCAACCAGGACAAAGAAAAGCCGCAGTAGAAGTATTTACTGAGTCCAGATTGGATCGGATGCTTGAAGTCCTTCCCCGTTGAATCGGCCTCAGAGCTCTTTGATGGAATGTGGAGATGATGGAAACCAGGGCGGATCTGGAGGTCGTCAAATGTTTTTATTGTATGGGGAAGGTTCACATGGATCTTGAATATTCCCATATGATGTGTTCTATAAGTCTGTTTGCTCTTACTGTTCATAAAGATGCACAAAGACTTCCATCTTCATGACAAATATTTAGTTTTTGAAGTCAACGTGTCCTAAACGTTGGACTTTCGTTAGTTTTTCTGCTAAAGCTCGTGAGCTTTGGATAAAACTTCTCAGACGTCTGTACCTCGAGACACTTTACGCTGTGAGAGTTTCACATGTGGAAGGTTTTTGTTCTGAGCCAAAGGTAGACATATTTGTTTGAGAGGGTGGAGACAGAGAGGAGTTATCAGCTAATGTTAGTGCTAGATTGTTAGCATGCTACATCCATAGTTTGCGTTATATCCTCTCATGGTGCAATCAGTCGCTCATTGCAGCGGTCCATGATGGCGTGTACACTGCTGTCAAAGGGCAGGTCTTCATTCTTCAAATGATCCTTTTGACTTTGAAACTGAAGACGCTTTGACGTCAACTGTTGTACAGTAAACTACCGCTTTGAATCTTCAGTTTGGCTTTTCTTGCCCGCTTCCATCGCTGCAACACCTGTTGGTTTGACCTGATAACTGCTCTCATATCTGGCAAACCGAGGGGCGTCCAAAACGGCCGTGTGGGGGTGCCTTAAAACCGCCTACCTTCTCTGGTCCAAACAAATCCAGACCATTCAGGACCAGAATCTAAAGTTAGAAGGAGGACATACTGGCTGCTGCATTGTTGTCAGAGAAGTTGTGATTTGAAGCTCACACTTTGGGGCACAGTTCACCCAGAGGTGGGGGACTGGTGTGGGGCTCAGGCAGATGTAAATAATGACAGACAATGGCTGGATTGTCGTGTCACTCGGGGTCTTCTCTGGTGGGAGCTAAAGGTCACTGTAAGGCTGCGTGGGGGCCGTGGGGGGGGGGGGGGGGGGCTGTATTTGCTGGAGAGAGAGTGCAGGTTTGTTTACGAGCAGCAGGAATGAGCGGTCGTTGTTCTGCTGCTGCTGAGACTGACTGATTGATGCTGCTGCTGTGTTTAAGACTTATTCTTTGGCTTGTGTTGTCATGGCTGTGGGAACGACGGCCTCTGCATATTTTACTCTTTCCTTCTTTTCATTTTACTCCTGAAGTTTGATATTTGTCTTGCAGTTGTTGCTTTAGTTCCCTAAGCGGACAAGCATTGTAACACTTCAGTTTACTCAATTTTCTCGTGATAAAAATTACATTTTTGTTGTTCAATGGAGGTCTCAACATATTTATTTTGTCATTGTAGGAAAACACGGTGATGAGATAAATATGTTGAGATGAGACGAGCTAATTTCAGCCGTTTTGTTGAGAAGTCAAGAAAATAACTCGAAGAACATCGCTCCCCTCTTCAGCGCAAAATGCTGCCTTCATACTAAACTCATCATTTGTCCTTTAAAACAAATATGATGCATGCTTTAAGTCTCATCAAAACAAAGCTCTCTGTTCCTCCAAATCCACCGCATGACAAGCTGTCAGCTTCACCGGAGGATGTGCAGCCAGGAGCGGCACACACGAGCATGAAGGAGCAAAGAGCGGAGGAGAGAGAGACGGAGAGGGATCAGATCGATCGATCAGATAGATATGAGTAGAAAGATAAACAGATAAATTACAGTGTCATAGTTAGAAGCTTTTGGTAGGTTTGGGGTTTCCAGGAGTTTTAAGGTTTATCAGTAATGGGCAAACATTTATCACATCTCTTTATTTTCTCTGTTGACTGAAATTGATCTTTTTCAAGGAGGGAAGAAGTTTGCAGCATGCTTGTGTCTGATATTTGATTGCAGTGTGACTGAGATGACTGTATCATGTCACTCAACAAAGAGGCTTTGGGGACTATTTGTTTGGGCGCAGAGTGTTATAAGCAGCTTCATATCTGCAGTCGGGTTTGATTAGATTCATGAGCGAGAGCGAGTCGGAGCCGCGTGTGTACGAAACAGTGTGTCCAGTCAGGCTGAAAAATAGGAGCCACAAGTCGGCTCACAGGGTCTTCTCTGTGCCCTCTTTGGAACAGGTCTGCTGTCTGTTCTCTGTCCCCGCTCTGCTCAGAGGTCCACAGGGCCCAGTGCATGCTGGGAAATACCTTCTTCTACTGCTTTAAGGACAGAGGTTATAATAACGAGGAAACAAATTAGCTGGTAAAGTTAGTTTACCTGGAAGGTACACGTTGCACTTCTTGAGTAGAAAGTACTGAGACCAGTTTAGGTTTCTTGTGAGTCTCTTGTTTGTTCGGAGCTTCTTCTGGACTTTCTCATCTTTCAGTCCACTGTGAAGGACCGTCTCACATTCCCAGTTTTGGATTTATAAACATTTTTTGATAATAAAAACACATTTTCCTCCTTTTACAAACTCCGATATTTGTTTTCATAAGCTGACCTGCATTTTTCATAAGCGTCTATTCATGCCGTACCTGCCCCAGGTTGCAGGCCGACCACCTTCGCTCAGGGATCTGGTGCAGATGAATGAGACTCTTTCATTGCCCCGTCAGCCCTTCCTCATTTCCTCACCTCCTCCCTTCCCTGCATACTCTCCCCTCCTCACCTCCTCCTCCTCCTCCTCTTTTTCTCCCCACCTTGAGGCCTCCCTGCCGTGCCAAAGCCATGAGACCGTCTATTCATGCCTGGTTGACATTACCTGTCTTAATGGAGCTGCCTCATATACATACCTGCCTTCTCGTTCTATTTGTGGGCAGCAAACAGTCTGCAGGACCAGACAGGGCCGAGGGCTCCTACGTTTCTCTTCCACCCCATCAGAATAACCAGAATCTCAAAATAACAGCGATCTGTGCTGGATAAGCCCGTGTGTTTTCCTGGACAGCTCAAAAATCTTCCGACTGTGTTTGGCTAATTTCTGATGATTGATGACGTTTGTAAAGTTGTTTAAATAACCACCGAGAGATTAGAAATAACACGCAAGCAGCACAGAGCAGACGGGCCCCTCTACAGCTCTTTTACATCAAACCCCTCTCAATGGATTTCACTGCTGCAGACACAATTTAAATGTTACAGCCTGACCTAACAGCACGTGACGTCAACGAGCGTCAGCGACCAAATCAGCCTGAATCTATTGCTTCCTATTGGAGTGTCTTAACTGCCCGCAAGTGACGCAGCAAGAAGCAGCACGTGGTATCGAAAAAGTATTGAACCATCTCGGCTCGTGCAAATTGTTATGTTTAATATCCTGAGCATTGCTGTCAAAGCTGGACCCTCAATCGCTGTTACTGTTAGCACCCTGTTAGCATGCAGCGGCTATCCCCTGCAACCGTGTGAAAAAAGACTGAAGGAGGAAGGAGATGCCTCGCCAGGGGCGTGCTAGTTGTTCATGCTAACTCAGCTAGCCTCAAAATACAAGAACAACTGCACACTCAAGGACAGCTGTGGACAAAAGCTGCTTCATTTTCTGATTCAATCTCCAGTTTTTCTTCTTGAACATGACGGGAAGTAATCTAAGAATCCTGCTGTAGTCTTTTAAAGAGTGACCGTGCAGGAACTGCAGCCTTTTCAAACCGTGTGGTGTGTGACTGAAATGTTTCTGGACGTGAGGGAAGTCGAACATTTTAAAGTCCTTTGAAAGTGTTCCTGTGTGCACAGGTGATTCATGTTGTCCGTCTCTTCTGTAAATTAGTTTTGGAGCGAGTTTCTTATTCTCTTCTGTATCGTCTCTGGGGGAGTGGCTAATTGTTGTAAGGGGGCTGTCTAATTACAGTCAGCCTTGGTTGCAGTAAAGGTATGTTGCCCTGGGCAGAGGCATGTCAAAGGAGCGTCAGTGACGACTGCTTTGTTTTGATTTTGTGTGTGATGGCCTTTAATTATGACATGTGGATGGATTCGAGCAGAGAAAAGACAAAAGAGCGGTTTATCACGGCAGAACTAAAAGCTCCTCCTGTGTGTGTGTGACTCTTGTTTCATCCCCCCTCCTGTGTATTTATATCCCATGGTGCCTTGTGGTCAGACTGAGGTCAAGGTGGATGTGTTTAAAGTGACGTTGTGAGCTTTGGAGAGACTTTACTGTTGTTTTCCTACTTTGTGTCTTGGTTAGTTTTAGATTTTTAAAAGGCTCTGGTAGTTAGCTGAAGTTTGTTTTATTGTCACTGACAGATTCAGATTATATTTACCGTCCAACAACATCACAGCATCCTGCCAGAGATTAACCTTTGTGTTTCAGAGGAAGTTCCTTTTTTAAACCAGAAGCAGTAGATATTTTTATTTTTTCTGAAAGCTGTCAAACTCCATTGTCAAAAACAGTGATTTTATCTCTGGGAACAAAGGAGTTGACGTCCCCTGTCATAGCTGTTACTGTGAGTTACACAATAATCTGTTTTAGGACAGAACTGAGATTGAAGAAGGCAAAAGTGACATAAACATGCAGACTTGAAGCAGCAGTGGACCACAGACTGAAGTTCTCTGCGAGGTAAAGTGAGTTTTGTTACAGGAGTCTGGCTGCTTTAAAGATATAATATATAACGCTCTCTCTGATAATGCCTCGGGTGCTGCAGCAGTTCAGTCTGTAAAGACTTGGGTTGGGAACCTGAAGGGTCGCCGGTTCAAGTCCCGGTGCAGACCAAGTCTGGAAATTGGTCTGGAAGCTGGAGAGTTGCCAGTTCACCTCCTGAGCATGGCCGAGGTGCACTTGAGCAAGGCACAGAATCCCCAACCTCTCTGCAGTCTTTCATGTGCAGCCCCCCCCCCCCTCACTCTGACATCTCTCCATCAGTGCATGTCCACAGGATCCAGTTTGTGCATCTTCAGATTGAAAAAGGAAATCTTTATCTTCGATTCTAAAGAAACTCAAACTTTCATCTATAAGACACAAAATATGTTAAAAAAAAGAGGCCGATGTTGAAAAACAGCAGAATTGTCCTTCAACATAATTCAATGTTTACGCTTTGCGACATCTTTTTTTTACGTTGTTGGTTGAGTTATGTTCTCTAATAACAGTTACGTGCACTCACACGTTTTCAGATTTGAAAGATGCATGTAAATACTTCATCTAAAGCTCCATGTAAGGTGAAAACAGTGCATAACTAAAGAGCGGGTACAGGGGAGCTCTCAGCTGTTGATCCTGACCCTGCTCTCAGGCTCACCTCCGTCATGAACACTCAGCCTCACAGGCCTGTTCTGTTTCTGTGCTGTACTCTGCTCTGCTGTAACCAGGAGGGGCATATTGTGCAGCTCTGGCTTTGCTCCAAGTTGCCAGAGGCTTTTTATCTGAGCAGTCCACAATGGAAGACATGCCCGCAGGCTCGGCGTAACGCTCCCCAGGTGTTACCTTCACACAAAACATCTTTTAGCGTCCCAGCTGCTCGCTCTAAATCCCTGCCTGTTTGACTCCAGAGCCTGCTCGGTGTTCCCTCCCTGAGATGACACCAGTTTCTCACCGGCCTTGACTCTAACTTGGTTTGTGACTCGGCTGCAGTCTTGTTTTGTACAAGAAAGTCAAGTTAGGAATGCTGTTTCTATTCTCTTTCTATAACAGTTTAAGATTTGGCAAGCATGAAGATGATTATTAAATGATACTTCCTTTGAATGCATCCTAAAAGCATGCAGTATTTGATGATTTCTCTTTATTACTGTGCACATCTATAATCCGTTGTGTTCCTTCATGTAACAGTAAACAGCCCGCTCTGTGCTGATCTTGTACGGCGGGTTGAAACACCGTGTTCCTCGGCCTATTTGTGTGCAGGCGGGTGACTCTCAGACGTGGACTAATTAGAGCTGACTCTAGGCCGAGTTCAAGCATTCACTGTTGGTCTTCGGGTGACACACGAGGTAATACATGCCAACTTGACTCAGGGCGAGGCTTGATCTCTCTGTCTTCTGTCCAGCCTCCACACATGCGCACACATGCGCGCACGCACGCACAAACACACACACACACACACACACACATACACACACCGACTGAGGCCTTTAAAGACTTGGCACCCGTACTCGCTTTGCAGGTCGTTTCTGTCTCTTAATCGTCAGTGTAGTAAACGTTTTAGATATTAGCAGAAGTCCAGTGATATTAGAGCTTACAGGAGCGGTGCATGCTTTCTAACGGGTGGGACAAAACGCCTCAGAGTGACCTGTCTGCTCAGGTTTTCTGCTTGAAATGTCATTTCTGTTTGTGTTTGCACATCTTAAAGGAATTAGACGCAACTCAAGCAGAGGTTTCAATAAGAAGATTAAAACTAATCTCGTATTTCTTTCTTAAATATGAAACTGTAGCCAGATAGAACATGTCAGTGACGGAGCTCTCGAGGTGCAGGTGGATAAATGTGTTAACTTAACGAAGGGCGAGGCTTTCTGTTACCCCGACGTTTTCAGTTTGAATGAATATGCTGGACTAAACTACAGCTCGCTGAAACGTGCAGCTTCATATTTACCACAAACACACATATTCGATAGTTTGTTAAATTTCTCCTATTGGGTGTTTAAATATTCCCTGATAATGCTGCTGGACATGAGAATGTTTTAATGTATTATTTTCCTCTGATGCAAGTAGAAGGATAATTTATCTGAACTACAGCAGGGAGCACTGACAACAAGGCCAGCAGCATTTTTATTAATGTTAAAGGTCACATATGATGTAAAATCCACTTCCCCATGTTCCTCTAACTCTAATATGTGTCTCTAGTCCGTCTACAAACCTCCCAATGATGAGAAAAGTCCATCCTCTCCGTCTTTTGCCTGCTCCACTTTTCAGAAAATGTGTGCTCAAACAGGCCGTTTGGAGATTTTCCCTTCATGACATCACAAAGGGCAGTAACCCCTCCCCCAGGTGGGTGACCCTCCCACAGCTAGGTGTTTGTTCTGCCCTCTGAGTCTGCCTTCTCACCGTAAACAATAGGGCATGGAACGAGAAAGCCCGAGCCACCCAAGCCCTTCCAGAGAGGGGCGTGGTCACACACAGCTCATTTACATTTAAAGCTACAGACACAGAAACAGCCTGTTCTGAGCAGGGCTGAAATAGAGGGGGTTATAGGCATGATCAAATACAGGATCAGAGTGGATTTACAACAAGACACTTCACACACATGTTTTGAGGAGCTCTGAGACTTATTTACACTGAAGAGGAGGAGGATATGTGACCTTTAAGTTACCTGATCAATGCCGATGTTCACTTAAGCGTTGGTGAATTATATCAACAACAGTTGACCGATACCACATTCTTTGGACGCCATCATTAGGATGTCTGTTTCGTGCTGCATTTCAAACTGAAACAGGGTCTGCTGCCTTCTGTTTTAAGGCCTCTAAACACTGAAGCTGTGAGGACGTCTGGCATGAAAGTTACAAAACATAAGCAGAGTGGTCGTACGTTAATGCTCTAAAGAAAGGGAACAAACTCTTTTCTGTATCCTCAGCTGAACTTAAAAGACAATTACTCGATCATTTATTGGATAAAAAGTGTCTGAACTGATGTTTGAGACAGCTGAGAACTGAAGCTGTTAATTATCTTTAGCCTGCAGTTCGACAGTATTTGTTCTTACTTGAATCCTCCTTTACACTGTGTTTTGAAACAGTTTGAGCTCCTCCGTCTTCATGAAAGGGGCTCCATGAAGGAATTTGAAGTATTATTTTTTTATGATTCTGAGAATAAGATCCATAAATGAGCATCAGAGAGGTCTTTGAATGGATCGGCTCTCAAAGGGAAGGCAGACATGGGTACTTTTTCTTCCTGTGCAGATGCTTTTTGTCCTCCTTTTTTTGGACTGACTCTTATTTTTACTGTGAGATTTACTGTGAGCCTCTCAGGCAGAGAGAGAAATCAAGTTAAAGTTTCTCCTCCACACGAGCGGGCAGGTCGGAATCTCTGAGTGTCAGACTGAAACTGTACAATGAGATGTTGATGGATGGTTACACGGAGAAAGTTTCAAAGAGCTGCTTGTTTTCTGGAGGGACAAGCCTTAGCACATAGATGTTTACACCGTGGTTCATGTAAAGGATCCATAGATGTGGTTTAAACCCTGAGAGGATACACACACACGCACACACACACACACACACACACACACACACACACACACACACACACACACACACACACACACACACACACACACACACACACACACACACATTCTCTTGACAAGTTGCAGCCTGCTTCATCTCTCCTGTGTTTCGCTGCCAATCGTCTATTCTGCTTTTCAACGTATGGTGTCTCTGCTGGATTTCACCTCTGGGGCTTCGGCTTCTCGGAGCTCTCTCCTGCCAAACATCCTAACCAAAGACATGTCCCGTCATCCACCCCCCAAGAACCCCCCTCGCCTTCTCTGCAATGTGTATGAAGGCTTGAAAAGCAGCCTCCAGGAGCTGCGTTCAAGCAATTACAGACTCCAAAGAAAATCCAGATGCTTTCCACGATGTGTTCGCAGTGAGCCGTGCGCTTTGGCTGAGGGACTGATAACAAGCGGTGTCACATCCCAACCACAGAGAGAACATCGTGGTTTGAATGACTCTCCTAAACCAGAGTCGTAGATTCTCATGGTCTGAGTCTTTCCTGTGGGCTACCTTAATGCTTTTCAGACACAGCCTTCGTGTATTGTCTGCTCTTGACCTCTGTGTTGGAGATTTTGAGAAAGCACATGTCCCCAAAAATCAGACACCAGCAGTAACCACGTGGTTTAATGGGCTTAATCTCTTCAAAATAAAAGCTGCAAGTTTTGCATTTTACATCAGCACATTTACTTTTATATTCTCAGACGTTATTCTCGATTTATGCAGTTTTTTTTCTTCAAGCTGAGAAGATGCAACAAACATGCTGCTGCCAGCTGTGGTCGGTTTCTTGATGATACGTGTTTATTTGATTTCCTGAAGATAACCCGGAGCTGATAATAATAATTTATCAGAACCTTCCTGCACCCTGTGAGTGTGCGTGCGTGTGTGTGTGTGTGTGTGTGTGTGTGTGTGTGTGTGTGAGTGTGTGTGTGTGTGTGTGAGTGTGCGTGTGTGTGAGTGTGAGTGTGTGTGTGTGTGTGTGTGTGTGTGAGTGTGCGTGTGTGTGAGTGTGAGTGTGTGTGTGTGTGTGTGTGTGTGCGTGTGCGTGTGCGTGTGCATGTGTGAGTGTGCGTGTGCGTGTGTGTGTGTGAGTGTGTGTGTGAGTTTAATCATACAGGGGAGGTTTACTCTGTCAGACTCTTTAAGTGTATAGCAGCTAAGAGATCACATCTGCTATTTGAGATCTACATGTATCCCACCTGATCCAGTCAGTGTGTTCATGTGTGTGTGTGCAGGTGTGTGTGCAGGTGTGTGTGCGTGTGTGTGTGTGTGTGTGTGTGCGTGTGTGTGTGTGTGTGTGTGTGTGTGTGTGTGTGTGTGTGTGTGTGTGTGTGCAGGTGTGTGTGCATGTGTGTGTGTTTGAACAAGACGAGACTTGAGCTTCCTGTCTCTGCAGCCTGAACGTGTCTGTTGCTCGCAGTGATTTTAGATTCCTCCGTCATGGAGGAACATACGTCTGAACTTTCTCCTGACACTAACTCTTCTCTCTTTTCTGTGTCCCGCAGGGCGACATCCAGCAGCTTATGATTGTGGCTGATTCCAAAGCGGCGTACGACTACTGTGAACACTACAGCCCAGACTGTGACACCCCCCACAGGGACTCCCTGCAGGCCCAGGAGCCGGAGGAGCTGGAGGTCAGGCAACCAGGGAGGGTGGGGGGAGAACTAACCCGGGTGGTCCTGATTGATTTCAGTTTTCTAATCTATGACTCGCTGATTTTATCCGGTTTTATATGCTCATGATAACGCTGTTAATCTTTATCGAGGCTCAATTATGTGGTTTTCAGTTTGCAGCCTTAATGATCTTGTTTCCTGGTTCTGGGGGGGGGGGGGCTGCTGGTTTGATTAATTATGATTTGTAGACATATAACTGACGTATTTTTATCAATCACAATGTGCATCTTTTGACGGCATTAGGAGACTTCAGTTGTGCAGAAATACTCTATGCACATTCCTAGTATAATCAAACGACACATCAAGTATTGTAAGTAGAGAATGATGATAATTAAGGCAGCCAGTTACAATGCAAGACAATTAACCAAACAAAAATATCTATCTGAATTTATTCTCTCAGCCTTGTTCAGTGTTTTACCCCGACAAGAATGTGTCTTAAGCGTGCATTGCATCATTATGTTGTGTCCTTAAGTGAGGGTCTTAGATCAATAGTTGAAGTGCATAAAGCACATTAGGCCACACCCCTTTTAGTGATGTCATAGCAGGTATTTTCCATCAGCTGTCAGAGGTTAAATACCTGCTGCCATGTCTTTGATTTGAGGTGTGGCAAGACTTCAGCCTTAAACTAAGTGCACAGCGCAGAGCGTGAGATATTTCATGTAGCGTCCAGAGTGTCATCGTAACGAGGAGCACATCAGGCTTCCAGTCCTCTCTCACCTTCTTCTCTCTCTCTAAGTTATGTGTTACAGACTCAAAGGGCAATTCTCGCTCTTTCTACCTGGGCTCTTTTTATTACCATGTGATCTAAATGACTTTTCTTTTTCTTTTTCTTTTTCTTTTTAGTTACATTGATAAAGACGGTTGATTTACGCAGGCGCAGGGCATCAGGCTGAAATGGCTGCAAGGCTCAGATTGTTATAAAGAGTGCCTGTTTACAGAGATTCAGCTGTTACATCACTCTTAACACTCACACCAGACTCCATTGGAAAAACAACGATTTTAACATGCAGAAGTCAGGAGTGTTGCCTCGTCTGGTTGTTTATTTTGTTCATTATTATGATAGAAACACTTCGTTGGATCTAAATGAGAAATATCAAAGTCATAAAGTTACACAAATAAACTAACAGATAGAGGCAACAGTAGACTAACAGCTCCCTGCCTCTGCAGTGCCAAACCACTGACTTTCTCAAAGGAGTCTGGTAGTTTTTAAGAGAACGATGCAACCTTTTTTCACGATTTAACCTTCAAAAAAAGGTCTCTCTCTGCAGAGATCATCTCTGTAATGTTGCAGACGTTACAGCCTGTTTACCTGCTGCAGACGTTACAGCCTGTTTACCTGCTGCAGACGTTACAGTCTGTTTACCTGCTGCAGACGTTACAGTCTGTTTACCTGCTGCAGACGTTACAGCCTGTTTACCTGCTGCAGACGTTACAGTCTGTTTACCTGCTGCAGACGTTACAGCCTGTTTACCTGCTGCAGACGTTACAGTCTGTTTACCTGCTGCAGACGTTACAGTCTGTTTACCTGCTGCAGACGTTACAGCCTGTTTACCTGCTGCAGACGTTACAGCCTGTTTACCTGCTGCAGACGTTACAGCCTGTTTACCTGCTGCAGACGTTACAGCCTGTTTACCTGCTGCAGACGTTACAGTCTGTTTACCTGCTGCAGACGTTACAGACTGTTTACCTGCTGCAGACGTTACAGCCTGTTTACCTGCTGCAGATGTTACAGTCTGTTTACCTGCTGCAGACGTTACAGCCTGTTTACCTGCTGCAGACGTTACAGCCTGTTTACCTGCTGCAGACGTTACAGTCTGTTTACCTGCTGCAGACGTTACACTCTGTTTACCTGCTGCAGACGTTACAGCCTGTTTACCTGCTGCAGACGTTACAGCCTGTTTACCTGCTGCAGACGTTACAGCCTGTTTACCTGCTGCAGACGTTACAGTCTGTTTACCTGCTGCAGACGTTACAGCCTGTTTACCTGCTGCAGACGTTACAGTCTGTTTACCTGCTGCAGACGTTACAGTCTGTTTACCTGCTGCAGACGTTACAGTCTGTTTACCTGCTGCAGACGTTACAGTCTGTTTACCTGCTGCAGACGTTACAGTCTGTTTACCTGCTGCAGACGTTACAGCCTGTTTACCTGCTGCAGACGTTACAGCCTGTTTACCTGCTGCAGACGTTACAGACTGTTTACCTGCTGCAGACGTTACAGTCTGTTTACCTGCTGCAGACGTTACAGCCTGTTTACCTGCTGCAGACGTTACAGTCTGTTTACCTGCTGCAGACGTTACAGTCTGTTTACCTGCTGCAGACGTTACAGCCTGTTTACCTGCTGCAGACGTTACAGCCTGTTTACCTGCTGCAGACGTTACAGTCTGTTTACCTGCTGCAGACGTTACAGTCTGTTTACCTGCTGCAGACGTTACAGTCTGTTTACCTGCTGCAGACGTTACAGCCTGTTTACCTGCTGCAGACGTTACAGTCTGTTTACCTGCTGCAGACGTTACAGCCTGTTTACCTGCTGCAGACGTTACAGCCTGTTTACCTGCTGCAGACGTTACAGCCTGTTTACCTGCTGCAGACGTTACAGCCTGTTTACCTGCTGCAGACGTTACAGTCTGTTTACCTGCTGCAGACGTTACAGCCTGTTTACCTGCTGCAGACGTTACAGCCTGTTTACCTGCTGCAGACGTTACAGCCTGTTTACCTGCTGCAGACGTTACAGTCTGTTTACCTGCTGCAGACGTTACAGTCTGTTTACCTGCTGCAGACGTTACAGCCTGTTTACCTGCTGCAGACGTTACAGCCTGTTTACCTGCTGCGGACGTTACAGTCTGTTTACCTGCTGCAGACGTTACAGTCTGTTTACCTGCTGCAGACGTTACAGCCTGTTTACCTGCTGCAGGATGAGAACATCAACCGTCTGCATCTTGAAGTCGTTTAGATCTCCGTAAAAAAAACTGCCCAGGTTTGAAAATCAGAATGACTCTTTCAGAGTGTAATAAATAAAAGCCCATTAACCCCGCCTGCCCTCTTTTGATGCTTATGCGTGTGAGTAAGAGTTGAAAAGAATACCTGGCAGCAGCGATGATGCTGTTGATTATGTAACCGATTTTTACAGTTAAATCTGCATGACTAAAGTGCAACAGGTTAACACTCAATCTGTGTTCCTCCATTAATCATTAGGATGATTATGAGGGACACAGTGAAACAATCTTGGACACTGACGGATATAAAAATTCATCGTGGCATCCTGATCTTAGTCAGTGCAAGCTGAATCCTGGAGATTCCGCCGAGTTTGATTGATTTGACATTTTGGAAACACAAGCTGCCAAACAATGCATCATTTTTAATTAGCTACACATGATGTCATGTTCAGACTTCACTTCCAAGCTGCAGCATGAAGTAATAAACTTTTAAGACTGACTACAACTCGGGATATTCCCCGCACTTCCTCTCGTATTATGTAATTATATTGTGTTGTTTTAGTGCGGCCTTTTTGAGAAGGAACTTTTTGAAAAACGAAGTTGTGTTGCACTTTCTTTATATCAGACGCCTTTAATCTGGCTGCCGCCCTGAAGCGTGTAATTTTCATGCCTGCAGTGAGAAAAAGTTCCATTACGGTATCCGTGAAAAGCAGCTGGTGTTTTAGTCTGTAAGCTCTCCCCTTTGTTTTCTGTTTTATGAGCTTTTAAACGTGCCATCTGCCGACATGTTTGTAGACACACACTGCTTTTCTCAGCGTGCATTCACTCATTTGTTCGCCATATTTAGACCATTATCCCAGGAAGTGTCGTAACACGCAGTTTAGATTATTTAGAAGGAATGACGGAGTCGGCCTCTTTCTATGTTAATCTGTTAAAAATGATTATAACACTTGACAGCATCACATCGTGTGTCGTCCAGCATTTTACATGATGCTATACATGTGACCTCTAACCCTGAGAATAAATGGCTATTAACTGTGTGAACCTGCAGGATGCTTGTGATGATGCGTGTCTTCATGTATCATCTCTGTGCTGCATCCTTGATGCTAATGCTAACACCCAGACCTCTCTCTCTCTCTCGCTCCCTCTCTCTCTCTCTGTTCACCACTCTAGTACACTACTGATGATTTAGATTACTCTCAGTTCTATGATTACTCTGAAGGAGCCACTGACACCGTTCCAACCGATGAATATTCTGAGCCGCAGGTAAATGAAAAAAGGAAAAGTTTGTTTGCCTTAATGTCTCTTTTTGTGTTGACCATCAGTGTGTGCGTTTGTCTCGTGTTCTGTCTGTGTGTCTCGTTGTTATGTTTACGTGCACACCCAAAACTACACCAACATGAAGCTGATTGGTCCACTCCAGATGTCATGACCAGGACTGGGTGTCCATAAGGAAATTATCAACACAGCAGCCAAACGATGAATGCATTTTTCTTTATTTATTGTAAAGCCTCACATTGCGGTAACCATGACATTCTGATTTATTGTGCCGCCCTAAGCTTCATTGTCATTTTTGAAACTTTACCCAGCCTTAGTGGAGCCCCGCCTCTTCCTCCTCTGACTCCGCCCTCACGATGAGGCAGCTCAGGTAGAAGTTTGGGTGTGCAGGTAAACATACTGTTTATGTCGGTGCTCCTTGTTTCTCATCCATGAGTTTGCTGCCTTCTCTGACTGTGACATATCATCTGCTTCGTGTGTTGTTTTGCATTCCATCATGTCTTTAAAACTATTGCACACATTTTGGGATTTCAGTAACATTTGTTTTACATTTTGGAAACTGCAGCCAAAGCTGTCTTAACTCGTGCAATAGCTTTAAAGAGTTGCTGTACGGCAAATCCTGTGTTTGTTTTTGCATCCATCCCAGAAAGACACTTGTATATATGGCCCAGATTGTCCTGTATAAAAGGTCCAGTCCTCAGTTGGTGTACAGCAGCTTTCTGCAGACTGTTACAATGAGGACAGCATTAACATGGTCAGCATTAAGTTTGCAGCCCTTGTAGTTGTTGTGCGTGGTTTACATTTTAAAAAGCATCACGCAGACTAACTACAGAACCCGGGCTGCTGCCGACAGTGTGTAAGAAAGTCTCTGTACAACAATCGTACACTGGGCCTTTGAATCATCTCCACTTTTGAATGTTCCATGTTTGTCTTGGTGTTCTTTGTCGCCGCCATCCTTCCAGAGAAAGAAACGTAGTGTCTCCATGACAAAGAAGAGGACCAGAAAGTCCCTCAGTAAAACTAAGGCCAAGCCCTTAAACTTCATGGCCACCAAAAAATCACCAGCTAAAAAGTTTGCCGTTAAGAAGAAGCGACAGATGCCTGGCTACCAGGCCACAGCACCAGCTCGACCCCGAGGCAATTTTAGGGTAAACGTTCACGTAGAGAAAAGACCAAAGCCATCCAGATCTTCTTCTGCCTGGAGGGAAAATCTGTGATGGCAGACGTAGAGCTCGCTAACCTCTCCTGTGTAGAAGTAGCAGAGTCCGTAGCCAGCTTGGAAGGAGCGCTAGCTAATAACCTCTGGTGTGAGCCTCTGTGTTAACCCTCGCTTTATATTTCTTTCCTTTTTTCAACATGACTCAGCCAAACATTGTAGAAGGAGATTACAATACAGACTTTGACTACGGAACTGTAGATGGTTCTCAGACTCAGTCCCCCTTGGGCTCGAACGGACCCGGCGAGGTAAATTTCATCTTCGTTCCCTTCTACCTTTTCAATGTGTGTTTGAATTTTGGGAAATGTGAGCCGGGAAGATTTTACCAGAGGAAGAACGGGGGTATGAAATCATAAAGACACAACCATTCAGATGAGTCGATGTGTCTTTCTGGTTTGATTTTGGTGTGTGTGGCAGGAATGATGGACAGAGGAGTTGCTTTAAACTGGTTCTTCTGCAGAGGCGTGCACTGCAGAGATCATTCGATGCTTTTTGCCACATCATAGATTTCTGGTTAAAGCTGCAGATTCTGTTAATCCAGGCTTCTTCAGATTACAATTCACAAAGGTAAATAAATCTGGAAGCAATCAGTTTGACGTCCAAGGAACATTATCAGCACGCTCACAGTCCCTCTGGGTGCTACAACCTATAAGAGCAATGAAATGTCTGATACAGCAGTGCTCAATCTCTATACCTGTTGGCTCTCACCTTACTCTTCAGGGTTTCTGGGGGAGCAGCAGTTAGCCAAACCGGACGTATTTCTGATCTTTACGTTGCAGGTTTCTTTACAGTTTGTTTGCAACTTGAGACTTGAGATGGAGTTAGAATCAGAGAACGTGTAAGAGCCGGCTGTTAGCTACGATGTTTGTACTCGAGTAACAACAAATCATGCCTCAGAGCACCTCTTTAAGCGGACTCGGGCACAGTACCAGAGTACGGTACGAGTACGGTACGTTTGTGTTCACACTTATCAAATGAACCAGACTTTGGGGTCAAGCGTACTCAGATCCAGGCCCAGGTCCCCAATGTGACACCACCCTTAGTCCCTCGTCACAAAGGGGCAAAGATCTGTTTTCTAGAGTGAACAAGAGCTGCAGCTTTAACCGGGATTCAAACAGAGCCTCTCTCAGCCACTCACAGCTCACTATTCTGCAGGTTATCTGTTTACCAGTGTGCCCTGTCCATCACAGTCAGCCGGCTTTGATCACTAGTTCTGCTCACTCTCACAGAACTATGACAAACCGGGCTGCAGTCTACCAGTGATGAATGAATGTGCATTGTTTCTGCAGCGTTTGACAAAGTGGATGTGATTCTACAGGATCAATTCTGGATAAATAATTTGGCGTGATGGAGTCCTGCCAATCAAAACTGTGTAATTACATCCATCTGTCGCTTTTCCAAATCTAAATCCACAACGAGCCACAGTCTGCCATGTGGTAGTAGTCCTGAAACCAAACACAGAGTGCACCAAAAACCGAAACAGAGATGTGTTATCTGACGGAGACATTTGATTTTTACTCTCATGCTGTTTGTATCTTGATGCATTCTGTGCATTAGGTCTAAACATGGCGCCTTCTTTTACACATGTTGTAGGTTAACAGAAGAATTAGTTCAGAAAGTTGCTCCAATGGATCTCTTCATCCTGCAGCTGTGAAACAAGCTGCGATGGATGCGATGTAATCCTTGAGGACAAAAGCCTCAAATCAAAGTTTGTCCACTTCAAGGTGGTGCTTTTGTCCCTGACACTCTCAGATTGTTTTTCTGAGTGTCTGACAACATTACAGTACGGACCCCTAGAGACGGAGAAGATGCTTACTAGATACACCCACTGCATCGTTCTCTTCAGAGCCGCCAGACTCCATGGATAAAAACAGTCATCCACCCTGTACAGTAGACTTACAACTCATGCTGCTGCAGGTGAAATGACTGTTTTTGTCGACGGACTGAAGCGGCCTTGATGTGAGCAGTGGAGCATGTTTGATGTGGACGTACTTTTATCATGTTCATCCTGCAGCCATTACAGCCTGCATTACAGCTGCAGGCTGAATCAATCCTTGAGAGCAACACCGCCTTTTCTTCTTCCTGGAAGTCATCTAGAACCCAATGTGTGTAAAAACCAGGACCCAGGTTTAAGATACCAGGGCTCCTCTTTAAGGCAGAATAAGAAATGTGTTAGCTTTGCTCATTTAAATTCAGTTTTCTTCACATCAAACTTGATTTGCTTTCATAACATCTTAACGTAGGATATTCACCTTCACAGCTTCACTAACATCCTTATTTCATTGGTTGCTTTGGTAACACCTGAAAGGCTGTGGAGGAGGATGTTGTTGGTGCGTTTGTCCCCGAGGACCCTCCCATTGCTCCGGAGCCCAGCGTTGTCCCGGAAACAGTGGACAACCCGCACACTGGTGCGGAAGCATACGACTTTAAGGATTATGACCTGAAGGAGTATGACTTGGGCGCGGTGGACAACAGGTTGTATGAATACGGGACGTATGATGAGTATGGCACGGACCCGTCCAAAACGGCAGAGACCTTCGATGATGAGGTGGGGCCCGGGGTCGCTGCGGAAACCGACGTGTCGGAGAGCACCGTAAGTAGCACACCCCGACCCGGTGACTGACGGGTGTGAGCATGAACGGACTCCCTCTGTGTTCCAGTGCACGCCTTCGTAGTTGGATGCTTGTAAATGTGTCGTTGACGTGTCGAGTCTCATCGGATGTGGTCGAGGATTTAATGATGAAAGGGAAAATGCATGTGTCTGTGTTTAACAAAGGGTGATTCCTTCTCAATTTGTTGATCTATTTCTTCCATTTTCCTCTCTCCACACACACATCAATCGTCGCATGTCGGACCAACCTGCACCCCTTCAACACACACCCAGAAAACCCCCCCACTCATCTGTCAGCAGTCTGATCTGACCCCTCCCTCTGCTTCTCTGCCTTCTTACCCAGCAGCCTGTCTGTGTCGTATCTCTCCCTGTTAGCACAGCAATTAGCTCATAACTCACAGGCCGCTGTCTGCACAACAAACACACACACACACACACACACACACACACACACACACACACACACAAACACCAGACACACACAAACACCAGACACACCCAAACACACACTATTGTAATCAGGATGCTTTCACAGTCTAAACTTTTGAACTCACCCTTTTCCAACCACTCACAGTTTGTGATCGTGTTACACGAACATATTTATCAGATATTTGTCTTCATGTTTCGACATTTTGACTTCTGTTTGTGTAAAAGCACCCAGATTATCATCAGACACGAAGATAAGTCTTTAAACTTTGAGATCTTGTTTGCACGTGATGGAAGAGGACGTCAGAGTACTCTCACGGTAACAAGAATTAAAGCCCCTTCTTGGCTCTTAACCCGCGCCGGTTAAATGTTCCAGACGTCACGTAGCTCACTGAACGTCTCGACTCTACCGTCATTGCACGGCCTCTCTAACAGTCCATCATTTGTAACTCTGCAGCCCGATATCAGGCGTGACAGACGCAATATTACATAGAACAAAAGTAAGTAAAAGCCGCCCTCCCCGCCATCTAGCTTACTGAATTAGCTTGCTTCACCTGCACGCTGACACATCTGAAGGCAGACCTTCTGCTCATGTGCAGCGGCCTGCCCAGAGGAAGAGACACAGGAACTGCAGACGCTTCTACTCGATGCTGTGGGATTTCTTTTCGTTTCTTTTGAGCGACAAAAGGCGAGGGACACTCAGCCGTCACAAGTAACGGATAACTTACCGTAACTCGTCACTACAAACCAAAGTAATCTGATTACTCTAACGGATTGCTTTGTAACGCGTTAGCCCGAACACTGCTCTAAACACAAACAATCACATGTTAGAGGTGTTCTAACCCTCAACATGTTAGGAACGTTACAGCTGTTCATTTAATGCTACACTCAGGTTAGAGAAGGAGACGCTCAGTATCTCTTACCCTCCGCTATTAGCATAAGAATATGTGTAAAGTTTGCATTAGCCACGCGTTCAGAATGGCAGTGCAATGACTGCGCTGCTCCTTTTCACGCACATGGAGGTCCGTTTTCACTACTACTACGTACTAACCTTTCATCTGTTTGGATCTCTGAAGTCAAGTCTTTGTGTGTTTCTCCTGATTCACTCTCTGCATCTCGTAGCTGCAGTAGTTTAAACTGAGTACATGTTGATGATTCTCCTTCTTCGCCCTCACTTCCTCATTCCTCATCACACCTGGACTGAAACCGCTGTGTAAATAATGTCACCTGTGTGCTCGCTCTGTATCTGCAGGTCGCTGGTGTTGGAGGAGCTTTCGGACAGAAAGGAGAGAAAGGAGAGCCCGCTGTCATTGAGCCTGTAAGAGTCCATACTGATGTGCTAAAGTGATCCGATGAGTGAACACATCTTTTATGACACGCAAGACCTAAATGTGTTCAAACTTATGAGACATTTAAAATATCCTTTAGTCTAACTGAAGCTTCACCATCCAAGCTGTGCCAGTGTCGTAGTACCTTTAAGTACCATCAGTGTCCACCAGGGGGAGTTTATAATCCTGCTAGCTACCTGTACGCTAACCGAACTCTCAGCCTCCGGTAACGTTGATCTTTGTGAAGCACAGACTCACATCCCGCGAGTCTCTCTGCCCGCCTCCTCTGCTCACTGGGAGGAGTCTTTTTAATCAAACCAGCGCTCAGTATACCAGTATACCACCGTCTTCTTTTTAAAGGCAGCGACTTATGACCTCATGACGGAGGAAAGACGAGGAAAAGTGGCGTCTGTTCTGCGTCGTTATGTATCCCAGCATGCTCTTTTGCAGCAAAGATTGGGAGTGAGTTTTCATTCACGTCTGGTCGCGTGCAGTGTGTGGTAATAGCGGCTGCCCTTGGGTTAGGGTTAGAAATCCTGTCTTGACGGCATGTCAGCATTTTAAACTGGTATAGTGGCGGCACCAGTATAAAGAACGAAGACGACTTTTGATGTAAAAATATGTATTAAAAACGTGTCTGATACACCGGAGTTGATGCTGTTTGTGAAAGCAGAAAATAAAAAATCTTCTTCGTCTGAACGGAGATAAAATGCTTGGAATGAACATTTAAACATCTTTAATCAGTTCATACAAAAGCTTTATGTTCACAAGGCGGAGAATAAGTTCTGCTCCATGACTCAGATCCTCTTTTGGACACACAGTGTGTCTAACGCGTCACTTTTGTCTTAGTCAGCTCCAAATCCACTCCTCTGGTCCAGCCTTCCATCCAGCTTCATCATCAACAAACCTTTTGTTTCTGCAATCCTCTTGAAATTCAGACAAACAACCTGCACTTAAAACAAACTGTTATTTAGATACCAGTGATGCCATTTAGTCCAGATCATTGCTGGTTCTTGAGCCAGGTTTAGTTTCTGCTGATGCGACACATTTCCCGTCACGTTTTATGAAAGATTTGCGAGTACTTTTTAAAACAAGACAAACCGCACATAAAGCACGTTCTCCTTTGAGTAGTGAACGTTTCTCTTATTTTCATCGACTGCTAAAGACGTGAAACCAGCAGAAACTAGCTCGACGTATTAACTACAGCTCTCTTTATGGAGGGTCGGTTTGACACCCAGAACCTGCAGCAGAAATCGATGGACTGGTCCTGATTGTGTTTGTTGGACGCCTGTGGCCCAGCGTTGTGTCTGTGGTGTGAAACTGTGTTTGTTTTTAAAGGGCATGCTGATCGAAGGACCCCCAGGAGCCCCCGGCCCAGCTGTGAGTCAACCTTTCCCTCCTGCGTCATTACTGCTGCATTATTTTATACAGAGACTGAGTGTGTGTGCTGCAGTTTGCTGACTTTGCTTTGTGTGTTTTCAGGGTCTTCCAGGTCCCTCAGGCCTTCAAGGACCCCCAGGCACTGCTGGAGATCCTGGTGACAGGGTAAGTTCAAGTGAATGTCCCCAAAACAGCTAAAAACTCTTAGAAATGTCTTTATTCGGACGTCAGTGTCAGGTGATTCTGCAGGGTTGTTTCAGCATTATTGGCGGCCCTTCATTTATCCATTTGATGAAACCGGTCAAACAAAAATCAAAGCACGTCTTACTTGAGTTTATGCGACCGTTCTATGCACACAATCAGGCCACAAAGAAACCCTCACTGGGTACCTGCAGGCAACTAGGCTCTGCAAGTTAGAGACAAACAAGAAACTGTTTTTTATAAAGATCTATGTATCGTTAAAAATCAAATCAAAATCACAGCAGAGCGCAAACAGAGGATGACAGAGCTGCACGATGCAAAGCCTCTTACGTCAACTTGTATTCATGTAAGTAGGTTTGAAAACATTTACTCACTCTGCCTTTCATATCTGTTTGTTGATTGAAATGTTAGTGAGACATAAACGTATTATTTCCTGTCTGACGAGATCGTGTGAAGAGTTTAATATCACGTCTTAGCGCGTACAGTAAAACCATCCAACGGTGCAGACTTGTAGCTCTGATTCGTCCTGTTTAATGTTGTTTTTAATTAAATTACGCCACACTGTTCTGTTCATACTGTCAAATCTGCTGCAGGATACAAACATTGAAGATGTTTATCTTTATTTAAAACATGGTGGTGTAACATGAAGTGTTTGTTTTTGATTGGTAGATGAGGACTAACAGAGTGTTTTAGGATTCATAAAACCTCACAGATCAGTTTTAGCACCTTTATAAATCAGTGTGGAACGTGTTTCAGTGACTTTATCGTGAACTCATCACGGCTCTCAACATTTATCTAGACAAAGTTTTATCTGTTACAAACTCAGAGAAGCTCAGTAAGCACTCAGCGGTGAGTCACCATAGAGCAGGACTTAGATCGTTTGGGGGACTTATGCTTTTTATTGTTAATGCATTACACGTTGGTTTTCACACACATCATTCACATGCACAGGTAAGACTTCAAAGGTGTGACATATGAGAGAGAGTCTGCAGCTTCATTAGTCCTCTCACACTTTCTGAGTTTAGACCATGAGAAGTGATTTATGCACCAGGATTTACTTGGTTGACAGTTTTCTTTAGTGACTCGCACACACGCACGCACGCACACACGCACGCACGCACGCACGCACGCACGCACACACACACACACACACAAACACACACACACACACACACGCACACTAGTATTCATGGAGAAGGATGTTGGCTTTGGCCTGCAGACAGACGTGTGGCTTACAGATGCACACACTGAGGCTGTGTGTCCTGCAGGGGGAGGAGGAGTTATTCAAACTAACAAACAGCACACCTCCTGCATTTCCTGTCCCATCTGTGTGTGTGTGTGTGTGTTTGTGTGTGTGTGTGTGTGTGTGTGTGTGTGTGTGTGTGTGTGTGTGTGTGTGTGTGTGTGTGTGTGTGTGTGTGTGTGTGTGGCTCTGTTTGTGTTTCCCTCCATATTACTGCCGATGTGGTGGCTCAATTTAACCAAAAGGACTCAGAGTCAGGAGCCTTTCTTCAGAGCAGTATCGCAGCATATGTCTGCATATTTGATTTTCAGTGATTTATTTACCTTCATTCATTCTTAAAGTTCAACCCAGATGTTGAGAGTGTGACCTGAAAACTCCAAGAGGTGTGTACAGTATGTGGGACACCTCTTGGAGGGTATTTGAACATAAACATCTCGTAAAAGCTGCAGTGTGAAAGCAAACCTCCATCTCTATCATCCTGTAGTTCTCTTCAGGTTCTTACACGTCTCAGTTATAACTCTGATCATACTCTGTCTGTTTCTCAGGGTCCTCCTGGTCGTGCTGGTCTGCCTGGAGCTGATGGTTTGGCTGGACCCCCTGGTACCATGCTGATGCTGCCAGTAAGTGCTCACAGTAACAGACTAAGAGGACAAATCAACATGTGTTTATCATGTACGTTCATAACCAGGCTAATCTGTGTGTGTGTGTGTGTGTGTGTGTTCAACAGTTCCGTTTCGGTGGGGATGGGGAGAAGGGTCCGGTGGTCTCGGCTCAGGAGGCCCAGGCCCAGGCCATCCTCTCTCAGGCCAGAGTGAGTAAAAAAAAAACCTCTCTAAAAAAATCCACAGAGCGGCCAAAAGGCTGCGGACAACAGCCCCACCCCCGCCCCGCTCAGCCCCCCCACACACAGCTGTAGGGAGAAAAAGGATGAAGGAGACAGTATTTTTGAGGGGAGGGAGGGAGGGAGGCTAAAAGGAGACATGCCGAGCGGGCTGAAGAGCCACCACATAAAAAGGCCACTTTGAACAGATGGACAGACGGTTAAAAATACTGCAGGGGCTGCCGACCTGCGTGTGGGCTGCACCAACAGGTGTACTTAACGTCTCTCTGCGTATAAGTCACAGAGATCATGTTGGGCAGGAAGAGGAAAACAGAAATCTTCAGGTGGTTTTCAGAAGTCCTGCTGGATTAATCACACAGCCAGAGAGCTCAGAGAACAGAGAGATTAAGTGTGGAAATAAAAGTCTGAGTCTGCTGAACTGTGAGGCGAAACGATCAGAAAGCAGCGTGAGAAGGATCCAGAGTGTGTGCAGGATAACAACTTAAACAAGAGCACCACATTCAGCTCTGTGAGGAGGACTTTTTAAAAACTCCTTTTATGAAGGAGAACCGTCCGCACATTCAGATTTGTGTTATTAAGCCAACTACGACTCGTGCACATTTCAGTCACAGTCACAGCGCTTTAGAGACAGAAACAGTTAAACATGTGCACAGCAGATAATCAAAATAAAAACTGTTTGTTTTATGAAGGTAACAAACATCATATTATGAAGGAGAAACATCGGCATGTTGAAAAGAAAAGAAAGAAAGCAACAGTTTGAGAGCAAAGGTGCAGAACTGTCACACAAACTGTAAACACAGAGAGCACAGATATTTATTTATTTATGTTTTCATGGTTTATTTGTCGGGGACAGATACGATGAATGTGAGTCGTGTTTAGAGGATGCTATTCTGCAGCACGTCACTAGCAGGGCGTCACTAGCAGGGCGTCACTAGCAGGACGTCTAGCAGGGCGTCTAGCAGGGCGTCACTAGCAGGGCGTCACTAGCAGGGCGTCTAGCAGGGCGTCACTAGCAGGGCGTTTTTCATTTTTCTCCCTTGTTTCGCTCCAAAGTGTCGAGATGAAGTTTAAAAGAGGATTGATGGGCGCTCTCTGCACGTCCTGGGTGCAGCTAGAGCAGGAAGAGACCGCCGTCAGGATCAGAGTCCTCCACCCTGCAGGGCGCTGGAGGACTCTGATCTTCACGTTTAACTTACATTTATAGAATGACCTTTGTGCATCAAACGCAGACATGCAAAGACAGATACACGCTGAGATCAGGGTTTATCTCAAGACAACACAAGCTGTGTTAATAAAAGACCTTAAAGACAAACAGAGAATTAAGATCCTTCACAGGGTCGTAGAGTTTCATCTAGAATCAGACAAAACCAGCGAGAGGTTACGAACATGTTTAACGTGTAACAAAGGATGTTAAACAATAACGCACAGATGATACTCTATATTTCTTCCTCACAGTAGATTTTAAGCAGAGTGTTTTTTTAATTGTTTCTTTGCTGAGTGGACTTTGACCTTGATCCTGTCTGTGTGTCCGTCCTGCAGCTGGCCATGAGGGGCCCCCCAGGGCCGATGGGTTTGACGGGACGCTCGGGGCCAGTGGTGAGTCTCTCTCTCTCTTGTTTGTTTGGTTTTCTGATTGTTGGTCGTTTGCGGCGCCTCTCCTTTTGGACCAGCGTCTCTTCTAACACGAGTTAAAGTGCCTTATATTGAAGGGAGGTTTTTAAAAGCCCACATGACCCCACATTGTTGCTATAACTCAAATCATGTTCACTAATACTTTCTCTCAGCGATTTGAAATCAGTTTTTTGTCTGTGGAAACATTTGAATTATTTTAAATATTTCAGAGACAAATTATTCGCAGAGACGCTGCAGACGTCACACGAGTTGTTTTAAATGTTGATGCATCAGCGTTTGTTGGCCACACGGTCGCTCTGCGTGGTGCTACCAGCTGCCTTCTGTTGTTAGTCCCCCACCTCACTCCCCCCCTCCTCCTCTCTGCACCCCCCTGCTCCTCCTCCTCACTCCACCCCCCCCTGCTCCTCCTCCTCCTCACTCCACCCCTCTGCTCCTCCTCACTCCACCCCCCTGCTCCTCCTCCTCACTCCACCCCCCCCTGCTCCTCCTCCTCCTCACTCCACCCCCCCTGCTCCTCCTCCTCCTCACTCCACCCCCCCCTGCTCCTCCTCCTCCTCACTCCAACCCCTGCTCCTCCTCCTCCTCACTCCACCCCCCCCCTCCTCCTCCTCCTCCTGCTCTCTTCTCTGAGGCTTGTTGTCACACGATCCACTATTTATGTGCAGGAAAGACCCGACAGAAGACCCCGAGTGTTTCTCTTCATTAAATCTGCTCATCTGCAGTGATACAGCAAGAAAACGAAGATGAGATGGAGAAATGTGGATTTTACCTGCTGCTGTCCTCTTTACGGATCAGAAGCATGTTTATGAAGATGATCAGCTTCTGATCCTTCTCCTCTGAAGGCAACTTCCAGTAAAAGTGCCTGCATCAAACATTCAGCACAGCTTATGTCGACTTAGTTTAAGTAGACACTAAGTGATGTTAATGTCCCTACATGGCTTTAAAATAAGGCTACCGATGTTTTCTTTGTACTTTCACATTTCTTTTTAAATCATATTTTTTTTGCTAAAAACAACCGTAACGATCCGGCTGAACACGCTGCATCATCAAACACGAGTTATTTAAAAGACCTGATTGTTTGTGAGCGTCTTTACTTTCAGGTAGAGTTTGTGTCTTCACTGAAGGGAGGTGTGGAGTCATTTCTCTTCTCTCTTAAAGAAGGAAACATCGCCATCTGCTGTCTACTTCACGTCATTGTTTACCACTTTTCCTCCTCCCGAATGTCCGTTTGGATGAATTTATTTACAGTATGTTTGTTTACTGTTTCCTCTCCTCAGGGTCTTCCTGGTAGTACTGGTCTGAAAGGTGAAGGAGGAGACCCCGGTCCTCAGGTGAGTCAGAACCTGAATAACACCTGAGAGTTTCCCACACCTGTAAATAAAGTTTCCCCTCTCAGGTGTTCAGCCCTAAAGTGTTCTCCTCATGTGCGTCCGCAGGGTCCTCGTGGCATCCAGGGGCCTCCAGGACAGCCGGGCAAAGCTGGCAAGAGGGTGAGTGAACCCAGCGACCCCCCCTCCTCCGCCTAGTGTGTGTGTGTGTGTTTCTGCGTGGTTGTTTGTACTCGTGTTCTCTGCTCAAACATTAAGCGGCTTACTTCCACTCCAACAAACAATCGCTTGATATGTTCTTAAAGGCTGCGCTGCCTCCGATCCGCGGATCAATGACCGCTCACGCTAATCCGTCTGAAAATGCCAAATTGGGAGAAAGTGGGTATAAATGTGGGGCACAATTAGTGTCAGCGAGCAGTCACTCTGCAGGGCCAAACGCCTTGACCTAATTGGTTACTAATAAACATAAACCAATCAGAGCAAACTAATCATAATATGCTTGAGTCATGGCGAGCCGTGAGCAGATTTTAGAGCCACAAAGTTTGAGCGAAGAATCGAACAACATAGTAAAAACAAACAAATAAAAAGTCTTTAAACGACAAAAACAACCCCGAACAAGAAGTAGAACTTCGTCCTGATCTTCACGGTTCTAATCGTAGTTTTGATTTCAAACGCACCAGGCTTTTATGTCCTTCAGTCTATGAAATGACGGCGCCTTATTTGGGACCGGTGTCAACACGAGACGAGCTTTTCATGACTTTGAAACAGAACTCGTGCTCATGCAGCAAAGACGGAAAAGACAAGACTATGAAACTGTAAACAACAGAAAGAACATTTGACTGTGCACAAAGTTCAGATATCATTAAACAAATTAAATAAATCACTCATTTGATCTGACTTTGTAAAGCAGCACGCAAACCTGCTTCACGGCATGAACTAGTGTTTTAGTCAAGACCACACTAACCGAGACCAAGATATACCGGAGACCAGAGCGCTCCGAGACCAAGACAAGACCGAGACATTTAGGGATCAAGACCGAGTCAATACCAAGACCATAAATATCTGGGTTCTCTCCGGGTACTCCGTCTTCCTCCCACAGTCCAAAGACATGCTCGTTAGGTTAACTGGTGACTCTTAATTGCTCATAGGTGTGAATGTGAGTGTGGCTGGTTGATCTGTCTCTATATGTCAGCTCTGTGATTGGTTGGGGAACAGTCCAGGGTGTAACCCTCCTCTCACCCAATGACAGCTGGGATCGGCTCCGGGGGGGGGGGGGGGGGGGGCAACCCCGAACTGGATAATGGATGGATGGACATTCAATGAATAATAACCTGTGTTAATGAAGCATCGATAAACTGCTCAACAGTTACATGTATTTGGTTTCGTCTGACTGTTTCCTGCTGCTGTCTCTCAGGGTCGTGCCGGAGCTGACGGAGCCCGTGGGATGCCCGGAGAGTCCGGCTCCAAGGTACCGTATCCCATCATACCCCTCTTCACGTTCATATAAATACATGTAAGTGTTGTGTCATGTGTGTTAATAATGTGTGGTTCTGTTCCTGAACAGGGTGACAGAGGCTTTGATGGACTTCCTGGTCTGCCTGGTGAGAAAGGACACAGAGTGAGTGAACGTTTTTTATGATGTTTAAAATCAGCTCTTAGGTCGTTTATCGCTGCAGATTCTCCTGACGCTGAATACTTGTGAGAAATGAGCCCACATTACAGGAACAAGAGAGAAAGAACTCCTGCGTTTGTTTTCAAACTCGGGATCAGAATTCAGTTCCGCAAAAGTGGCATTAAAAGAAAATCCCCGGAGTTATTGGGGATTTGTCGTGTTAGCGTTGACAAAGTTTACAGAAGAGTTTTAATCTGTTGGATGGCAAAAGATTAAAAATGTAATGAAAAATGTTTGGCTGCAGTCACGGCTCAGGTTTAAATTAACACCACGTCAATGATTCGTTTTATTTCAGTCAGACGACTCACTTTTTGTTTGTTTAAATATTTATTGCAGCAGCAGAACATAGTTTGTGTTTGGCGTCTCAGCTCCGACCTCATCGCTCCTTGCATGCAGAAATTTGAGGAGTGATGGGATGATATCTTAAAACCCCCCAGTCGGAGCCTACATGTGGATGCTGGGATGGAGATGGGGCTGAGTGACCCAGAACTTCCTCCAGATACTGTACGTGTGCATTGCGTGTCCTGTCAGCTCCGTTACGGCATCGTGCTCCCTCGTCCCTCGAAACCCACAGGCTGAGTTCTCAGTGCGCAGCACGGTGCAGGACAGCTGGAGTGCCGAGACAAAGGAATTCCCCCGGTAATTTTACCGATTCACTCGGAACAGCGCGAGATAATACGATGTGCATGGTATAAAACCGTATAAAACCATTTAAAACACATACAAAAAAACGCATACGGTCGTTGTTCTGAACCATCAAAACAGAGCATTTTATTCTGAAAATAAACCAGATGTTTTCATGTTGTTGCGTTGTCTGACTTCCTGTCCCGCTCGATCTGCTCTGTTGTCAATTGATGCTCCGTGCTCCGACATCTGGCAGAAAATGAAGCCTTGCGTATCTGAGCGCTGCTGTGGTGAAGCGAAAGCTCACCGAAAGCGCACCGAACACGTAACTGGTGGAATTCAGGGGTGAGAGTGCAGTACTGCTGCAGGTCAGAGCTGGAGATGAAGGAGCTGAGGGAGAGAGTGGACATCCTGCAGCTTAAATAGAGCGCTAATAGTAGGGAGGTGTTGTCAGGTGATTGTTGATGAAGACGCATGTCAAGTGTGAAATCAGAGCGGCTCGGAGTTGACCTCTCGCAGGCGTCGCCTCATTTCTGTGTGATTGAGGAATAAGTCCAAAAGAAAGATGGGGATAACTTTGTAAAGATGTCTTAATAAATCATCTACGTTTGTAGAAAGAACCCAGTTTAGAGAATAGTTAGAACAGCTTCATGCAGACTGAAGGAGTCTGATGAACTCTCTCTCGTTTCATTTCAACACGTCTCACACCTCAGATTAAAGTCCTCTCAGTGGTAGATTCATGAATTTAAGGCTTTGCTGCATACTGGCTGCATGCAACACAACATGTGACGCATTTTAAACTACAACAACATTTCAATACAACTTCTTTCCTCACGATGAATGATGTTTGAAACAGCGGGAACCAAAAAGGTCTAAACATTTTAAACATACACAAAAACACAACATTTTGAAGTTGATCGCACGGCGTCGGTCGTGCAGTGTTCACTGAGGCACGACAGCCGATCACCGTGTGAAAAGCTGGTCAGGTGAATTTCTGACATGTTCGATATTTTGTTCGTACGACTGCACACACTCGCACAGTGAGCGAAGAGCCACACTGATTCCCCGACTGAAATCACCATGGTAACAGCAGGCATGCCCTTTAAATCTGTCTCACCGCTCCTATGATGAAAGAAACGATGCCAAAAAAATCTGCAGACCGCAACTCGACAGAGAAGATATGATTTAGCTGCTAGTTAGCTTGTTTTATTAGCGATGCAGATTTGGCGAACTTCAAAAAATGTGTGTCAGCAGCAGGAGAAAACACGTAACGTTTCTGTTTCTCTCTCAGGGGGAGCTGGGGCCGATGGGACCTCCAGGAGCCTCCGGAGAGGATGGACAGAGAGTGAGTACTTCCTTATTTACCTGTCAGAATACACAGCTGAGGTGAGCTCAGCAGCACAGGTGAGCTCAGAATATTCAGTGACTGAGCTGTGGATAACCAGCCGAGCCCTCAGGCATCAGCTGCTGCAGAAGCAAGCGGGCAGAGACTGTGACCTTTATGTTTAACCTTTACTCCACCTGTATGCACTACCACACCTCCACCTGAAAATACACACTACACTACCACACCTCCACCTGAAACTACACACTACACTACACTACCACACCTCCAGCTGAAAATACACACTACACTACCACACCTCCACCTGAGACTACACACTACACTACCACACCTCCACCTGAAACTACACACTACACTACCACACCTCCACCTGAAACTACACACTACACTACCACACCTCCACCTGACACTACACACTACACTACCACACCTCCACCTGAAACTACACACTACACTACCACACCTCCACCTGAAACTACACACTACACTACCACACCTCCACCTGAAACTACACACTTCACTGCCACACCTCCACCTGAAACTACACACTTCACTACCACACCTCCACCTGAAACTACACACTACACTACCACACCTCCACCTGAGACTACACACTACACTACCACACCTCCACCTGAGACTACACACTTCACTACCACACCTACACCTGAGACTACACACTACACTACCACACCTCCACCTGAGACTACACACTACACTACACTAACACACCTCCACCTGAAACTACACATCTCACTACCACACCTCCACCTGAGACTACACACTACACTACCACACCTCCACCCAAAACTACACACTACACTACCACACCTCCACCTGAGACTACACACTACACTAACACACCTCCACCTGAAACTACACATCTCACTACCACACCTCCACCTGAGACTACACACTACACTACCACACCTCCACCCAAAACTACACACTACACTACCACACCTCCACCTGAGACTACACACTACACTACCACACCTCCACCTGAAACTACACACTACACTACCACACCTCCACCTGAGACTACACACTACACTACCACACCTCCACCTGAGACTACACACTACACTACCACACCTCCACCTGAGACTACACACTACACTACCACACCTCCACCTGAAACTATTCACTACACTACCACACCTCCACCTGAAACTACACACTGCACTACCACACCTCCACCTAAAACTACACACTACACTACCACACCTCCACCGTAAACTACAAACTGCACTACCACACCTCCACCTGAAACTACACACTACACTACCACACCTCCACCTGAGACTACACACTACACTACCACACCTCCACCTGAGACTACACACTACACTACCACACCTCCACCTTAAACTACACACTACACTACCACACCTCCACCTGAAACTACAAACTGCACTACCACACCTCCACCTAAAACTACACACTACACTACCACACCTCCACCGTAAACTACAAACTGCACTACCACACCTCCACCTGAGACTACACACTACACTACCACACCTCCACCTGAGACTACACACTACACTACCACACCTCCACCTGAGACTACACACTACACTACCACACCTCCACCTGAGACTACACACTACACTACCACACCTCCACCTGAGACTACACACTACACTACCACACCTCCACCTTAGACTACACACTACACTACCACACCTCCACCTGAGACTACACACTACACTACCACACCTCCACCTGAGACTACACACTACACTACCACACCTCAACCTGAGACTACACACTACCACACCTCCACCTGAGACTACACACTACACTACCACACCTCCACCTGAGACTACACACTACACTACCACACCTCCACCTGAGACTACACACTACCACACCTCCACCTGAGACTACACACTACACTACCACACCTCCACCTGAGACTACACACTACACTACCACACCTCCACCTGAAACTACACTCTACACTACCACACCTCCACCTGACCCTACACACTACACTACCACACCTCCACCTGAGACTACACACTACACTACCACACCTCCACCTGAGACTACACACTACACTACCACACCTCCACCTGAAACTACACACTACACTACCACACCTCCACCTGAGACTACACACTACACTACCACACCTCCACCTGAGACTACACACTACACTACCACACCTCCACCTGAAACTACACACTACACTACCACACCTCCACCTTAGACTACACACTACACTACCACACCTCCACCTGAGACTACACACTACCACACCTCCACCTGAGACTACACACTACCACACCTCCACCTGAAACTACACACTGCACTACCACACCTCCACCTGAAACTACACACTACACTACCACACCTCCACCTGAGACTACACACTACACTACCACACCTCCACCTGAGACTACACACTGCACTGCCACACCTCCACCTGAAACTACACACTACCACACCTCCACCTGAAACTACACACTACCACACCTCCACCTGAAACTACACACTGCACTACCACACCTCCACCTAAAACTACACACTACACTACCACACCTCCACCTGAGACTACACACTACACTACCACACCTCCACCTGAGACTACACACTACCACACCTCCACCTGAGACTACACACTACACTACCACACCTCCACCTGAGACTACACACTACACTACCACACCTCCACCTGAAACTACACACTTAACTACCACACCTCCACCTGAAACTACACACTGCACTACCACACCTCCACCTAAAACTACACACTACACTACCACACCTCCACCTGAAACTACACACTACACTACCACACCTCCACCTGAGACTACACACTACCACACCTCCACCTGAGACTACACACTACACTACCACACCTCCACCTGAGACTACACACTACACTACCACACCTCCACCTGAAACTACACACTACACTACCACACCTCCACCTGAGACTACACACTACACTACCACACCTCCACCCAAAACTACACACTACACTACCACACCTCCACCTGAAACTACACACTTAACTACCACACCTCCACCCAAAACTACACACTACACTACCACACCTCCACCTGAGACTACACACTACACTACCACACCTCCACCTGAAACTACACACTACCACACCTCCACCTGAAACTACACACTACACTACCACACCTCCACCTGAGACTACACACTACACTACCACACCTCCACCTTAAACTACACACTACACTACCACACCTCCACCTGAGACTACACACTACACTACCACACCTCCACCTGAAACTATACACTACACTACCACACCTCCACCTGAAACTACACACTACACTACCACACCTCCACCTGAGACTACACACTACACTACCACACCTCCACCTGAGACTACACACTACACTACCACACCTCCACCTTAGACTACACAGTACACTACCACACCTCCACCTGAAACTACACACTGCACTACCACACCTCCACCTGAGACTACACACTACACTACCACACCTCCACCTGAGACTACACACTACCACACCTCCACCTGAGACTACACACTACCACACCTCCACCTGAAACTACACACTGCACTACCACACCTCCACCTGAAACTACACACTACACTACCACACCTCCACCTGAGACTACACACTACCACACCTCCACCTGAGACTACACACTACCACACCTCCACCTGAAACTACACACTTAACTACCACACCTCCACCCAAAACTACACACTACACTACCACACCTCCACCTGAGACTACACACTACCACACCTCCACCTGAAACTACACACTACACTACCACACCTCCACCTGAAACTATTCACTGCACTGCCACACCTCCACCTGAAACTACACACTACACTACCACACCTCCACCTGAAACTACACACTACACTACCACACCTCCACCTGAAACTACACACTACACTACCACACCTCCACCTGAGACTACACACTACACTACCACACCTCCACCTGAAACTACACACTACACTACCACACCTCCACCTGAAACTATTCACTACACTACCACACCTCCACCTGAAACTATTCACTACACTACCACACCTCCACCTGAAACTATTCACTACACCACCACACCTCCACCTGAAACTATTCACTACACTACCACACCTCCACTATTCACTACACTACCACACCTCCACCTGAAACTATTCACTACACTACCACACCTCCACCTGAAACTACACACTACACTACCACACCTCCACCTTAAACTACACACTACACTACCACACCTCCACCTGAGACTACACACTACACTACCACACCTCCACCTGAGACTACACACTACACTACCACACCTCCACCTTAGACTACACACTACACTACCACACCTCCACCTGAGACTACACACTTCACTACCACACCTCCACCTGAAACTACACACTACACTACCACACCTCCACCTGAGACTACACACTACACTACCACACCTCCACCTGAAACTACACACTACACTACCACACCTCCACCTGAGACTACACACTACACTACCACACCTCCACCTGAAACTACACACTACACTACCACACCTCCACCTGAAACTACACACTACACTACCACACCTCCACCTGAAACTACACACTACACTACCACACCTCCACCTGAGACTACACACTACACTACCACACCTCCACCTGAGACTACACTACCACACCTCCACCTGAGACTACACTACCACACCTCCACCTGAAACTATTCACTACACCACCACACCTCCACCTGAAACTATTCACTACACTACCACACCTCCACTATTCACTACACTACCACACCTCCACCTGAAACTATTCACTACACTACCACACCTCCACCTGAAACTACACACTACACTACCACACCTCCACCTGAAACTACACACTACACTACCACACCTCCACCTGAGACTACACACTACACTACCACACCTCCACCTGAGACTACACACTACACTACCACACCTCCACCTGAGACTACACACTACACTACCACACCTCCACCTGAGACTACACACTACACTACCACACCTCCACCTGAAACTACACACTACACTACCACACCTCCACCTGAGACTACACACTACACTACCACACCTCCACCTGAAACTACACACTTCACTACCACACCTCCACCTGAGACTACACACTACACTACCACACCTCCACCTGAGACTACACACTACACGACCACACCTCCCTTAACTTCTGTCTTTTCTCCCTTCAGGGCGAGGACGGAGAGATCGGGCCCCGGGGATTGGCCGGAGAGAGTGTAAGTTCAGTTTCTCGGGCCTTTCCCAAACTTAATTAATTTTAACATGTTTCAACAAGATCGTCTTTGCACTCATTTTCAAGTCTGTCATGCTCCCACAAGAGGACGACTGTTCTTTTTTTAGAATAAAGTCACTTTTCATGCTCTTTATTTTAGGGTCCCAGAGGTCTGCTTGGCCCGCGCGGTCCTCCTGGACCTCCTGGATCTCCTGTACGTACCATCACCTGTCTCATGCTCTCCTCTGATGTCACTTCCTGTCATTAATAAGAAGTGTAAATGAGTTGTTTTCTAAATCCTCCTTCACAGGGTGTAGCTGGTGTTGATGGGCCTCCAGGTTCAAAAGGAAACATGGTACGAACTCATCTTTCTCCATAAAATATCGCTCTGTCACCTCTTAGAGCGTCTCTGAGGTTTCTGAGCGGTTTATAACTCTTTCTGAGAGTTTGCAGCGTCCAGGTGAGGCTGTTAAAACCTCTTTATGATGCACAGCTGCAAGGTCAAAGTTCATCAGAGGACCTGAGAGGGAGAGTCGCCTGTTAGGGGGCAGCTCAGGACCAAATGAGAATTACAGCCCAGAAAAAACCTTATGGGCATTACACAAAACATACTGTTTGGTTGATCAATTGATCCCCTTTTATTTTCATAGTTCCTCTCAAACAGGTGAATGCAACTCGTTGTGTTTTACATGCAGAACATAAAGCAACAGCTGCAGAAGACTAAAAGTAGATAAAGACAGGAACAGCAGTCCTGCTCAGTCAGCATCCGTCAAAACATGAAAAAAGACTCTTCACTAAGGATTTAAAAACCTTCAGACTAAGTGTTTTCAAATGTTCACCTGTGCTCAAACTAGCAGGACAAGAAAGTGACCGGAGACTTGAAGCAGCTTTTTAAAGACAACAGGAGAAAACTGCTTTAGTGGTTGAGAGGTGAAATGTTTGCAGGAGTCAATCCTTTTCAAACACCTCAACAAATCTAATGTGGATATTAATTTAGTGTTTCTGAAATCTGTTTAATAATACATCCAAGCTGTGGAGACGATGCCACAGTTCTCTCTCTTTTAAGACATTAAAAAAACATATCCTCATAAATCAGTGATGAAGTTGTGTTTGCTGAGTTCTCTGTCATGTCTTCACGTTCATTGGAGTCTGAAATGTTTCCTGCATATCAGTCCGTGACTTTCCTCCCATAAAGTAAAATGTGTGAAAACAACCTAAATCAGAGCGTTCAATGCCAAAGTGATTCATCTTGTTGATGGACGGCAGGTTAACAGGAAGCCACCGGACTGCTGACTGAGACGTTGAAGTGTTTGGGACAGGGTTACCTTGGGACGATTTTCGAGAGTCTGGTGTTGACAGCTTCCTTCTTTTCTTTTTTTTTCAGGGCCCACAAGGGGAACCAGGTCCACCTGGGCAGCAGGGAATCCCCGGGACACAGGTGAGCGAATCAATCATACACCTGTGAACCCCACTGACAGAAATGAAGACAGTGTGAGGTGAAGCTGCAACGTGGCGCCCTAGCCTTTATAAACGTCGTACACAGGAGCGGGTTTACTCTGGGTTTACTGTTAGTGAGGTCAGAGCACACCTGAAGGTTTATCTACAGGTGATTACAACAGGTGCAACACACTTTGAATTAACAGTGAGACACCCCAGTAGAAATTCAACTGTCAGAAGAAAAGATCCTCTTCATTGAGATTCATTTCAAGTTACTCCACCTGTCCTCTATTACCCCCTCTTCTCCCTGGAGACATAAAAAGTACATACACGCACACACACACGCATACACACACACACTCACGCACACACTCACGCACACACATGCACACACTCACACACATGCTCACACTCACACACATTATGTGCTCAAATATTTTTCCGGGGTTGATCTGGGGAAGGGGAATGTTTCAGGCTGATCCGTTTGAAAGCATCTTATTCTTGTTGGTGGAATTCCTGCAGAGCTGCCACACCTGTCGGAGCACGCTCCAGTGCCTCAAATTACCCTGCGACACACACACAGACACACACCACACACACGCACGCACACACGCACGCACGCACGCACACACACACACAGACACACATCAGGTAGCCACAGAGAAACAAACATAAAATCACATCTACAAATATTGATGTGTGTGCAGAACCACAAGCATGCTGAATGTTAATATGCGACCCCCCCCCCCCCCCCCGACAAAGACGCACACACACAAGCACGCACACACACACACACACACACACACACACGCACGCACACACACAAAGACACAAGCTTAACATTCCTTCACAAGCTCAACTATTTACAGCTCCCACAAACTCTTCCGTTTATCCAGCTTCTGTGTGTGTGTTTGAGCATGTTTGCTGTTGTCATAGTAACAGGCTCTCATTTCTCTCTATGTGTGCCCGTCTTGTAGGGTCTTCCTGGTCCTCAAGGCCCCATCGGACCACCTGGTGAAAAAGTGAGGAATCTATTTACTTCTGGAAAAATCCTGATCAGTCACATTAAAATATTGATTACCTGAATTTTCCTGCACAGCTCGCATTTCTTCATTTAATTGAATTTGAACATGTGTAGTTAAATGAATAAAGTCATACAGTATTTAATATTCAGGTGTTTGGATCCTGCAGATAATCTCATTGAACTCTTTGCTGGGTTAGCGTTAACTTCATAACACAGGATCCTGAAATGTGTAGCTACCCTCTCATTTCTGACCCCGTTTGTTGTGTTTCTTCTCGTCTTCAGGGACCTTCTGGCAGGTCGGGGTTGCCTGGATTACCTGGAGCTGACGGGCCTCCTGTGAGTTCTCTTTTACCTGCACATGCATCTAGAGTTCATGAGTGTAACAGACATGCAAAGACAGAAAGAACTACGACACAGTTTTACACCTGAACCCGCAAACAAAACCTGCGGGATACGTTATTATATCATTTCTACGCCTGAAACGAGGTCGATGTAAAGCGCATTACTGTGCAACCCCTGATCCCTGCACAAAGCTGACCCCTCTTATACCCGATCTTATGACCTGCGATTTTCATCAAGTCATGCCACAAAACATGGGCGTGCGATGACGGTCACTGGTGGTACTGACTTTGTTCAAACAGACACCGTTCTTGCAGTTGCAAAGATTAAGCTTGGAAGTTGCAGAAAAGTTCCGATAAACTTAAAGCTTTGTGCAACAATCAGTTCTGGTTTTCATGAAGGAAAACACTGAAAGTTGAGTCGCTTAAAGTTCCTGAGGCATCGTTGACCTCCTGCAGGACCGTGCCTGACGATTACATCATAAATGTCTTTTTAGTTTGTTTTTTATTGAGGACCTGCAGTCACTCACGTTGTTCCTCCTCTCTGCCCTCGCTTCAACGAGCAGGCGGTCTTAAACCACCCTGAGGCCTCAGAGCTCGCTGATTTACAGCCTCACACCGCAGAGTGGAGGAGCCAGGTGTTAGCTGCGACCCGTTTCTGCATGTGTGTGTGTGTAGACATGTCCACCTGCCCTGACTCTGACACCATCAGGGGTCACAACATGAGTGACTGTTAATCCGTCTTTTTCTTTTTTAGTTTTCCGTCTTCGTTGCTCTGATGTTCTGTGTTCAAGCAGACGTTTAAACTCACAGATAAATGTACGCAGAGCGCTCACACGTCTGCTCACAGAACTCGCGTGTGAAAACCTTTGTTGACTAAAGCTGCAGCTTCTGAATGCACCACTGCTCATCTTGTGTTGGAAAGAAGCACGGACAAGTTTCTTGATGTGCGTTTGAACAACAAAGCTCGTAATAAAGTCTGCGAACAAGCTTTTCTTCGGATCAGTACGGATCTCTCTTCTCTGATTTGGTGCAGCTCTGTGGGGGAACTTAACGTTTTCTTTCCCTCTGTAGATGAAACCAACTTCCATCCTGCACCGACTGTTTTAATTTATAAAACTTGTATTAATAACACAGGCTTTTATCTACTTCAGTCTGTAAAGTCACCCTTCCATTTGGGACCAGCATCATGACGAGACGGGCCTTTAAATTATTTTTAAACAAGACTCGTGCAAATGCAGCAAAAGAAGGAAAGGACTATGACTTTTTAAATGTTCCCAGAAAGAATATTTATCTGCGCACAACATTAAGATATCAATAAACAAATGTAATAAGAAAGTAAACCTGCTTCATGTTCTTCACACATATGAGCATCATTCTGCGTTTCTTGGACAGATGTGGATGTTCATATGTAGGAGGTTTTTCTTCCTTATTTTTGATCCACAAACGATTAAAATCAGACGAACCTCTAACTGAGAGCGGCCTTTCTTTGTCAAAACGTGCAGCTCGTGAGGATAGTGAAAGACACCAAGGTTTAAATCGGGATGGGCCTTTATTAGAAGTGTTACGGTAATGATATTTCCCATCACTGTGACCTGTTCTTTTCTTCCCACAGGGTCATCCCGGTAAGGAGGGTCCAGCTGGAGAGAAAGGAGCGCAGGTAGGTGGACCACATGAAGGAAAGAAGTTTGTATTCAGTCAGCCATGCCAAGTCTCCATGAAGGCTTTAATAAACGTTAACATAATAATAACGAACATTATAAATATAGGACGTTAGAAACGGTCCGTTTTTAACGTTTCATTTTTCACTTCATGGAGGATCTTCAAACGCTTCATATCTCGAGAATCTGCATGAGCTCATCGACGAGTTTGTTTCTGTCATTAAATAAGAAACAAACGTATGGGGCGCGGATGGCCTAGCGGTTAGGTCGTGCCGAATTTCGTAGGCTATAGTCCTCCATGCGGGCGGCCCAGGTTCAATTCAATTATTTTCTCACATGCCTTTCCGCACCTTCTCTCTCTCCTGTTTCCTACTCTATCCACTGTCCTATCAAAATAAAAGCCCAAAAATAAATCTTAAAAAAATAAATATATAAACATATGTATTTAAAAACTGAAGGATTCAAACGTGTCATAGATTAAACAAATAAGAAAGCAGACATGTTTTTTCTTCAGATGTTTCAAAATGAACCCGATCCAAACACGCGAGAGGAGAAATATAAAACATGTTTTTCTGAACACTCCTTTAATTTATGAGAAGAGTGAGAAGTGTTTCCAATATTTCAACCTGAGCCTCGAGTTAGTCAGGGGCGTGTCCAGACTCTTTGGACTGGGGTGGCCTGACTGGATCTCTGATCTCTGAAGATGTCTGTTCAAAGTCCCAATTTAAAGTACTTCAAAAAGTGCATGCAAACTCCTACACAGTCTAGTGTGGACGTGCAAAATCCTGCAGTTCCTCGAGTGTCCACTAGAGGCTGGCTGCAGGAACACCGGAAGTCACATACACATCACAGGCAAAAAAGCCTGTTTTTACAGCATAAATAAAGATGTTTACAGCCTGGTACAAAAAAACAAATAGGTCTGATTAGTTTGTCTTTATGGGCACACTGTACGGGGGGTGAACGTTTGCCTCAGCTCCAGCTCTCAGCCTGTCGTTAGGTTGACTGAAAGTTAGTGCGAGACAGCATTTCCAACATGGCGGCTGCTGCTGATGAGCCTCCAGCGCCCCCTGCAGGAACAGATGGCTGACGTCACTCAGGCTACAAACATTGATATTTACAGTCTATGGTCCTGACACATTGCCGGTTAGTTCAGTAGGACAGAGTGCGTGACTTTTCCATGCACAAGTTTTATTTAATAAACTTGCAAAGTACAAACAAAAATAAATGTGCTACACTGATATGTGAAGAAAATGACTTAAAAAAGACAGAATAGTTAATCTGACAGGGCAAAAAGCCAATCACAGTTTAGGATTTTTGGGGTGGCCAATCAGATTCTAGGAGGGCCCATGCCATCCCTGGCCCCCCCCCGGCCACGCCCCTGGTGTTAAAGAAGTGTTTGCGTCACAAAAGGAAGGTTAAAACATGTTTCCACTTCAGAATAAATCAGTTAACTGTAAAGATTTTGTTTCTGATCGGACAGAAATCACATTTATTGTTTTCAGAAAGAAAGACTGAAACCATCAACTGATCTAAATTCTTCTGGACGAGAATACGTTTAATTATAAAGATAATCAGAAGGTAACAACGATAGCTGGGACTTTAGAATATGTGAACTGATTTGAGAAGTCGAACACGTTGGACGTGATCACTTTTCTAAGAAGTCTTATTTGTGTAAAGGATTTAAAGATTCATATCCGTCCCTCCATCGCCGTCAGTGACCGATTATAAACTAACGACGACGCGCAGAAGATTTATCACTATCAAACATTCACCACAGTAACTCTTCTTCTCTGCAGGGTCCTTCAGGTCCTCAGGGTCCCATTGGTTATCCTGGTCCTCGTGGTGTAAAGGTACGTGACGGCTCAGGTGCACGTTTGACTTCACAGCAGTGTTCACTCCTCACCTGTTCAAACTCCTTTTTATTTATTTATTGTTCTGCACATTCACATCATGTTCTCGTATGTTTATAACTCTTAATCTCTCTCTGCGTCCTCACAGGGTGCTGACGGTGTCCGCGGACTGAAGGGGGGAAAGGGAGAGAAGGTAAAAAAATCATCTGACAATTTAATAATCAGAGTAATCACCACATCACGGTGATCAAATTCTGCAAAATTCAAATGAAAGACCTTAAAAAAAAGTTACATTAAATGTTCCACTGACGCAGCAGATATTGAAAACAGCTTTCCTAAGTCACAGTGATCACGGGGCGGCTGTGGATCACTGGTAGAGTCGGTTGCCTCCTAACCAGAAAGCCGGGGGTTCGATCCCCAGCTCCTGCTGCCACATGTGTCCTTGGGCAAGACACTTAACCCCAAGTTGCTCCCGCTGCTTTGTCAGCGGCGTCTGAATGTGTATGAATGGATGAGTTAATACTGATGGACTCTTTACTCAGCAGCCTCTACCATCAGTGTGTGAATGTGTATGAATGGATGAGTTAATACTGATGGACTCTTTACTCAGCAGCCTCTACCATCAGGGTATGAATGTGTATGAATGGATGAGTTAATACTGATGGTCTCTTTACTCAGCAGCCTCTACCATCAGTGAGTGAATGTGTATGAATGGATGAGTTAATACTGATGGTCTCTTTACTCAGCAGCCTCTACCATCAGTGAGTGAATGTGTATGAATGGATGAGTTAATACTGATGGTCTCTTTACTCAGCAGCCTCTACCATCAGTGTGTGAATGTGTATGAATGGATGAGTTAATACTGATGGTCTCTTTACTCAGCAGCCTCTACCATCAGTGAGTGAATGTGTATGAATGGATGAGTTAATACTGATGGACTCTTTACTCAGCAGCCTCTACCATCAGTGTTTGAATGTGTATGAATGGATGAGTTAATACTGATGGACTCTTTACTCAGCAGCCTCTACCATCAGTGTGTGAATGTGTATGAATGGATGAGTTAATACTGATGGTCTCTTTACTCAGCAGCCTCTACCATCAGTGTGTGAATGTGTATGAATGGATGAGTTAATACTGATGATCTCTTTACTCAGCAGCCTCTACCATCAGTGAGTGAATGTGTATGAATGGATGAGTTAATACTGATGGACTCTTTACTCAGCAGCCTCTACCATCAGTGTGTGAATGTGTATGAATGGATGAGTTAATACTGATGGACTCTTTACTCAGCAGCCTCTACCATCAGTGAGTGAATGTGTATGAATGGATGAGTTAATACTGATGGTCTCTTTACTCAGCAGCCTCTACCATCAGTGAGTGAATGTGTATGAATGGATGAGTTAATACTGATGGTCTCTTTACTCAGCAGCCTCTACCATCAGTGAGTGAATGTGTATGAATGGATGAGTTAATACTGATGGTCTCTTTACTCAGCAGCCTCTACCATCAGTGAGTGAATGTGTAGGTGTGACCTGCGGAGTAAAAGAGTTTTGAGTGGTCAGAAGACTAGAAAAGAAACATAATATCTCTCCTTCCTTTGTTAGGAGAGATATTAAGTTAGAAATCAACCGACTGCAATCCAGATGAAATGTGTCCAACACAAAGTTTCAGCCTTTCAAATTGTTTGCAGAAACATTTTGGAGCAGCGCGTAAATAGATTCTTGTCACAGATATCTGCTGCTGTCTGCCTCACCCCCCAGAACACACACACACACAGATAAAGACACACACATACACACACACACACACACACACACACACACACACACACAGATACAGACACACACACACATTTTGTTTCTGCAGCCTGAAAGTGGCGTGCAGCGTGCAGAGGTCAGTCTATCGCCATCATCAGTGAAACTCTCCCTGAGTGACCCTCAACCAGCCGCTGAGTGTGGCTCTGTCGTGCTGCAGGCTTTTACTTTCAAACACTTCTGCAGGACATCTCCAGCACTTTTCAACAGAGTCGCCATGAAGCGTTTAAACACAGCCGTCTTTAAATATGCATGAGATTTATTAACGATCGATACAGTTCGGCCGATCCATAATGAGGCCGAGGGCTGTTGTTCTTCCTGTAACGACAGATATTCATATCGGCCTCTTATTGAATTATTTATAACAAGAGATTCAAAAGACAAACCTTGAGGAGGAAGGGTTTGTTATGAATAAAGGATGTGCTTTACCTCTTCAGCTGTGTGTGTGTGTGTGTGTGTGTGTGTGTGTGTGTGTGTGTGTGTGTGTGTGTGTGTGTGTGGTCTCGGTGATGCTGCCTACAGACATGCTCAGTGCTGCATAATGCATCAGAGCGGGCTGAAAACACGGACAGGTGACAGACTAGAAAGAGAAAGTGTAAAGGAAAGAGACGGAGGTTTCTAGCAGCTTCAGGAGAGCTGGAAGGTTTTAGTTCCCTTGAAAATGAGTTGATTTTAAGGTTGTCAAAAGTTATGACACTCTTTGATACCACGTGTTTTAAACGGTACACTCTGTCATATTAATGATCGATAAACTACAGATCTTCAGTCATACGTAACCCCAAGAGAGAGCGCAGTGTCTAAATTGCACACAAACATTGGCAACACTTCAGTACCAGCAGTGTTTTTGTTTAATCAATACAAAGTACAGTAAGTTCTCCTGCAATTCTTAGTAACTAAAAACATAAAAATACCCCATACTGGCTGCTTAGGACTTCTATTCTTGTTGCCATGGTTTCAAACAGGTGTCGATGAAGTTTAATTTTTTCTTGAATCTATTGAAGTTGAACATCTTGGTATCATGATAACCCCTGTTGGTTTTATTCTGAAAAGTCTTCACTGAGTTTAATCTGGAAAATCAGTTGTTGCAGGGGCTAAATGTAGAGTACATGCATAGACAGTTCCTGTGTGTGTCCAGCAGAGGGCAGCATGGACCCTGAGATCCACACAGCGAGCACCAGCAGGAGGAGATGTTCAATATAACTGAAGTGTCTGCATACAGTGGTTATATATTAAAGCCTCTGAGTGGGAAACAAACACATGACTTTTAGAGCAGTGTAATGAAATAATCAAACTGTCACATGCATGAACTGATCTTTGTCTCATTCCAGGGCGAGGACGGTTTCCCAGGTTTTAAGGGAGACATGGGGATCAAAGGAGACCGGGTGAGGACACAACGTCATCTGTTAACCACGTATCTACCAACACATCCAGAGTCTCCTCTGCATGAAATCATCGACGCTCTCTTTTAATGTGTCTTCAGGGTGAGCTCGGCATGGTCGGATCCCGTGGAGAGGACGGTCCTGAGGGTCCTAAAGGACGAGCCGGCCCCAACGGAGAGTCAGGTCCCTTGGGTCCTGCTGGAGAAAAGGTAATGAGGGTGTTCAAAAGTAAAATAGAAGAATCATATCCAGCTGTGCTGTCATGTCTCGGGGCTGCTAACTCGTGTTTGTGTCTCTCAGGGTAAACTGGGCGTTCCAGGATTACCAGGATATCCAGGAAGACAAGGACCCAAGGTAAATCAATCTCTGACTCAATCCGCCCCGTGATCACAGCTGGGAGGGCGTCGAAAACATCTGCACGGGTGATTAATTCATGTAAACAAAGTGTTCATAATGGAGACACTGGGCTGAGCGAGATAAAGCGCCTCAGAGCGGAGCGTCAGCGACGTGTGACAGTCGGAGCAGATTCAAGTTCTAGACGAGTGTTTGTGCCCGACGTGTTTCACACACAGTGTCGATCAAGACTCTTTGAAAGAGACGCTTATTCATTATTTAAATTTAAAGATAGCACTGTGGAAATGTTGGTGTCACTCTCTTAGGCCCGTGTCCACCTGGCGTTTTTTCCAGGCAGTTAGCGCTGGCTGTGCACTCGGGAGAACTTGCAGGAAGTGTTTGTGTGCTAAGAAGAAAAGCGCTGCACGTCCGTCCTGTCTCTATGACAACAGCCTGTTGACAACGGCCGCTGTATGAGCGACACTGCTCCGTTACTTTTTACTGCATGTTTTATATTTGAGATTTGAGCTCCATGTCTGATCGGTAAATAAACGATTAAGCGATATGGGTAGAAGACACGATCTGTAGGCGGGAAAACAACGGGGAATATCGGACATTTGGAAAAGAGCGGCGGTGACGTAAACAGTATCTTTCTGAAAAGTTGAAAGATTTTCGACTTGAGCGCTCGGAGCAGTCGCACAAAAATGGCGGAATTGGAAAAAAGACGCTGCTATGACTCCGGTTACGGCTTCAAACTTTTTTTTTTTGGTATGATAGAAATCAAGAAATGTCACCTGCGCCGTATTGAGTGGCAGAACGTCCTTGAAGCTACAATTTTTTTCCACTCTTACCGTAACTTTTTACAGTCGTGATCTCGAAACATGTGGAGCTATAAAAATGTTTTATCATGTAATGACTTATTATGAGACACGAGTGAAGTCAGTGTTTGTGATGTCTGATTTTCTATTCATGTCCTAAATGCATCGTTTGATGACTTTCTGCAGAACGGGTAAGCTGCTTCTTTACCCTCAGCGTTGTCTGTCTCCGTCTCCGTGTTTGTGTTTGTGAAGGTCTTCAGTCACTTTCAGCGTCACTGAAACCATTTCAGACCATTTGATTGGCCATAGTGGGAATCGTTGTCACCTGGTGGTAAAATGCAGATTGAAGCATCTGTGGTCAAGTTCAGGTTCAGGGTTTGGTTTCTGCAGGTGGCACTAATGGTCACCTTTAAGAGAAGTCTCAAGAAATGAAGGTCATTCTGTTTGAATTAAAGATGTTCCCAATCGGCTTAACGGAGATTGAAATAAAATTTAACCGACTAGAGAAGATAAAGTCTGCAATTGTCTGCAGGTAAACTTAGTAATTTGGTTTGCCGAGTGTGGCTAACATTAGCATCACTAGCATGGCCAGCCTTCAGTCCTCCCTGCAGGTTAGCGTCCACACGTCTGAGCTGATTGTGGTCACACATGGGTACAGCCGATATCCCAGTTTAACCCGACACAGCCTCCACAGACACCTTTACCTCTGTCCTAAAGATCGAAACTCTGAGAAACTGCAGCTATGACATGCTAACTGTTCGCTGAGCTTGTTGAACACAGCTAAGGCTACAGCTCCGACTAGTGGCAGCCGGCTGCGTTGCAGTTTGAGCCAAACATTTGACCGACATCGAAGGCCAAAACCTTCACAGTTTGTTTATCGACTCAGGTTTGGATAAAGTGAGGGCGATGACGTTGAAGCCCTTAAAGAGACTTTAGTGAACGACCTTGTGTTCAAACACGTTTCCTCCGAGCTCGGGAGACCACGTTTGGACAGGCTTGTTGATTTCCGTGGAAACGTTGGACAGTTTGATGGTTTAGTTTAGTCGAGCTTTGTCAGAAAAACATCAGAAAAGACCCAAATGTAAAACGTCTGGTGTGTTCGTGCTTCATTTTAAACCAGAGCCGTTGTGTTTGTCGTTAGAACCTTTAAATGTATACCTGCAGATGTCTTTAAACGACAGCCTTCTTCATCATCATCATCATCATCATCTTCATCATCGTCACGCACGCCCTGACCCTCGCAGCCTCCCGCCTGCTCCTCTCCTGATCCCTCTCTCTCTCCTCCTCACAGGGCTCGAGCGGGTTCCCCGGATTCCCTGGAGCCAACGGAGAGAAAGGAGCCAGGGTAAGAAAACACACACACTCACACACACACACACACACACACACACACACACACACACACACACACACACTCACACTCACACACACACACACACACACACACACACACACACACACACACACACACACACACACACACACACACACACACACACACACACACACACACACACACACTCACACACACACACACACACACACACACACTCACACTCACACACACACACACTCACTCACACACACGCACACACACGCACACACACACACACACACACTCACTCACACACACACACACACACACACGCACACACACACTCACACACACTCACTCACACACACACACACACACACACACACACACACACACACACACACACACACACAAAAAAACAGAAGACGAGGAAACAATCGTGATTTCATTGAGAGTCTCTCTCCGTCTACACGTCGACAAAACAAAGAGTGAGAGGAGCAGAAAGGTTTCCGTGGAGGGTTTTCTCTTTAAATGATCATAAATGTAGAAAGATTTAAAAGACGACGTTTGTCTTGATTGAAGAGATCAGAATCATTTAATGTGCACTCTAAAGTACATTATCTCTCCTCCTGTATTATTTTAATAATGAATTTTATTTATTATTTATTTAAGTGTTTCACCGAAGCTACAAAAAGGTGAAGAGAAAAGAGAGACTGACAGCAGACATGATCCAATCAGTGAGATGTGTAGTGAGTGAAATGATAAAGTGAGCTTCCTCTATGATCAGACATTAAGGAAACATGCTATGTTGAAGTGCTGGCTTCTCTGACAACAATGCAGCAGCCAGTATGTCCTCCTTCTAACTTTAGATTCTGGTCCTGAATGGTCTGGATTTGTTTGGACCAGAGAAGGTAGGCGGTTTTAAGGCACCCCCACACGGCCGCTTTGGACGCCCCTCGGTTTGCCAGATATGAGAGCAGTTATCAGGTCAAACCAACAGGTGTTGCAGCGATGGAAGCGGGCAAGAGAACTGGTTCAGATAGAAGTGATTGTACCCGACCTAAAAAGCCTCTGCATGTTTCTAATAAGCTCCACGAGCAGAAACGTGCTCAAACTAGGATCAATATTGGAGATGCTTTTGAAAAATGGAGAGAGGTTAGAACGCAGAAAGGTTTACAGACCGATGCAGAGCTGGATAAACACTGAAGCTTCAGAGTCCACCACATGGTGACCTGCGGGAGCATCCACTCTAGAGAGGAGGGCGGGGGGGGACAGCTCTCTACAATGTTTTGGACTGCAGTACCCGTTTTAAACACTAGGTGGCAGAGATACATACTGCTCACAAATCACTACGTCTACAGGAGGGATTTTATCTCTTTTCTATGTGACAGATGTCAGTGTTTGTTGAAGGGGATCAATGTTGAAAAATGACACACAGGAAGTACGCGTGAGACCCTGACATGTTTTTTGTTTTTCTCTGACAGGGCATCGCAGGAAAAGCTGGTCCTCGAGGACAGAGGGGACCGACGGTACGTCTCATTTAGTCCATGAGATCTGTCAGAAACATCACTTTCTCAGACTGTCTGAACTCAAAGTCTTTCTAGACTTCCAGTTATTAAAGTTTTGTTCTCTCTCTGCAGGGTCCACGTGGAGGTCGAGGAGCCAGAGGTCCAACTGGAAAACCAGGTCCCAAGGTACACGCATCAGATACATCACAACCCTCTACTTCTTAAGAGCGTTAAATAGACTTAACGAGCTGACGGATGAAACATTCTCCCGTGTTGCATTACATTTTAACGGATGTTTTTTTCTTGTTTCAGGGAACATCAGGGAACGACGGTCCTTCAGGTCCGCCCGGCGAGAGAGTAAGTTTATAACACACTGAGTGTGAACTCAACTCAAAGGTTACAGCTTCAGATGAACGACCATCAGAGTCTGAGTCGTGAAACACGTTATAAACGTCTGGACTCAATGAAACTTTAATCTAAATATTTACCCAAGTGTCGTTAACGGCTCGAACCGTCTCGATGTCTGAGAGAAGTTTTACTCCTAAAAACAGACAGACAAGAAGATCAGTGAGATCAGACGAGATCTATTCTACTGATCCGTCTTTAAATAAATACCGTCACAGTAAACACAACCCAGAGATTATAGCTCGTCTCTGGCTTCCAGGCGTCTGCTGCTTGTGGCGTAATTGCTTGCGGCTACCAAAGCTAAGGTAAGGGAGACGGACCTTACCTGTTGCAGCCTCGATGCGTCGCTGTCTGGACCGCTCTGCTCCGTTCCAACGTGTTCTATAACTCAAGTGAAACAGGGAAGCAATCAATTGTCTCTCTTCCAACCTCTAACGAAGGAGCTCCCTCTCCAAACATTTTCCCTCCTTGCACACCTGCCCGCCTTAGCCAATCAAGACGGCCTGTCTCTTATTTTGTAGTGTGAACCCCGCTTAACTCTCATCAAAGTGCTGAAAGTCTGTCTGACAAAATAAAGAGTTGTAAACTTCAAATCTCCTGCAGCTGATTATTATTCTTTGTTGTTTAAATCCCGGAACAACGAGTCGTCCTAATCGGTCCTGAAACACGGATCATGAAGAAACGCTGATGTGTGAATGTCATTTAAAGCGTTTAACGCACGTTGAGATTAGAATGCAGGAGATTAAATCCTTTTCTTTGTTATCTGATGTGAGATTTACGTTTAATCTCTTTTAATCCCTTTAATTACCTCAATGATATTCTTTACAGTCACTCTGAAGACGCTGTTTCTTTATCAACTTGTTCACTGAAATCAACTCAAACACAACTTTTTGAATGGATATGTGACAGTAATCTGCTGCCAGGGACTCTCACACCTTTATTGCTTCTGTAGCGACCTAAAACCAAGAACGACTCGAACACGAGAACAAACAGTCTTTACTGGAATCGAGCAAGCCAACAGAATCTGAAAAAAGGCAAAGACGTAGTCAAAAAACAGCAGAGTTCAATACTGAAAAGGGAATTCATGAGAAACAAAAGGCTTGAACGTTTGACACATGGGACAAAGACGAACTGGCAGAGAAGGAAGGGAAGCCACAGACTAAATACTCAGGTGGGCGGGAGACAGAGAGACGCAGTCACTCAAAAAGTAGAAACTAAAACATAAGAGCTGGACGTGACATCTTCCTTAAACCGCTGAGGGTGGAGCTGAAGTCTGATTTTTCTGCGCATTACTCCTCGGCGAGCGTAGCGTTCACCTCGTCCTATCTGAAAGGCTCTTCACTGTTGTGTTTTTGTTATGTTGTCATGCTTGTACATGCAGCCTGATGTCAGTTTTGGCCGTTATTCTTCATGCATCTTTATTTTTTTAACGTTTCTTTTCTGCACAAGCAGTTAGTCATCGGTCTCGTACATGTCTTCCTCGTGCATCTCCTATAATTCTGCTTTTCTGTCTGTTTCAGGGGCCTCAAGGACCTCAGGGACCAGTGGGCTTCTCAGGACCAAAGGGCCCCCCTGTGAGTATTTGTCTTCATGTGTTTTATAAATCCTGCATCAAGCTGTTTGCTTTGCAGAGCTCCAGCGTGTCCTCCCTCTTCCTGGTGTCTCAATAGAAAATTAGCTCAGTTTGCAAACATTATGCGTCAGAATTGATTCAATCGGAGGATCTCATGGGGTGCAGTAATACACAGCGATATCCCTAATTCTGTGCAGGGATCATTAGTCTAACTGTTAGTGAAGCAGAACCCATTTTCTCTCTCTGCAGTCCATGCAGGAGACGAGAGATTATTTCCACCTATCGATTCAGCTCAGATTCATCGCTGGCTCATACGCTGAAGCTGCTCACATAAAAACACACACCCTGTTATTGTTCTATTAGAGAGTGTGTCATCTAACATCCTCCTGCTGTCTGGAAATGATACTTTTATTCTACCCACAGTCCATTTGCACAATCCTGCAGGAATAGTAACCCAGCCTTTGGACAAACATCGAGACAGGGTCTTATTTGTGTTGTTAATGTTCAGTGGGTCACCCTCTGACACTGTGTGTGTTTCCTTCCTCCTAACAGGGACCTCCTGGAAAGGACGGACTGCCTGGACACCCCGGTCAGCGTGGAGAGACGGTGAGTTTTAAAGATGCTTTATATGAGCGACGTGTCCCGGGTGAACACGCTCAGATATCACTCTCTGTCTCCTTCATATTAACTTCCCTCTCTACTTTAAACTTAAACACAAGTTTTTATGGAGGCTGTGTTTCCCTGAAGAGTCCAAACATCAAACAAAGTTCACACACACTCACACACATACATGCTGCATTCTGTCGGACGGCTCAGACTCTAAACTCAGAGTTTAGAGCAGATTCTTCTTTTACTGGAGCGTCTTTATCTTCATGGTTTCTTTGCAAATATCCACCAACACAAAGCTTGGCCCTTACAGCTGCAGTACGATTTCCTTGTGTTGACTTCTTTAAAAAAAAGCATTGAGCAATAATACCTGAGGTTTAACTAACCCAGAACACATAGTTTGTAGCAGCAGCATGGAACGTCAGTTTGTGTTTTATTTATTTCTGTAAGCCTAATGAGAAACGTCTGCTCTAAATCTACACCGAAGATGCATCGAGGCAGTGATGCACGGAGGCTGCATCCCTGAGGACAAAAGATTTATCTGACAGTAAAAAAAAAACAAAGCAAAGTTTGACTCGCTCACATCTCTGCAAGCTCCATCCTTCGATTCCTCCACACTTTGTATGCATCGGTGCACGTCGGTTTGACGAGGCTCAGAGGAGAATAAATTCCACTAAAAGCTTGACAGATCATCGCCTGTATCGTTAAAGCTTCCTCTCCCGCCTGCCTCGTTCCTGTAGATAACGTAGCACACCTCACCAGAGTGCCTCTCTGCCTTTGCTGCTTCTGGAGGGGCCGCGGCAGAGTCTTCATTAAGGTGTTTATGGCTACAGATTTATGAGCTGATGAACGGGCTGCACATGCATCCAATATGAGAATAGATCACAGCTATAAAGATGCTCACCGGCGCTCACACCTGAGTACACGGGTTACATTCCAGGAAGTGCAAATAAAGATGTGAGCGTGTGTGTGTGTGTGTGTCAGAGAGTCAGTGCTGAGGCTGCAACAGCGAGGCCTCAAGGTTTTTATCGAATAATACATCAAAAGAAATCATAACACATCGTCATCAATACGCCCTGAATCAACAGTCAGACGGGATCAGCTTCACCAGTCTGGATTACAAACTTTAGGACTGAACCCAGGTCAGATCACATATTCTCCTCCTCTTCAGTGTAAATAAGTCTCAGAGCTCCTCAAAACATGTGTGTGAAGTGTCTTGTTCTAAATCCACTCTGATCCTGTATTTGATCATGCCTATAAACCCCTCTATTTCAGCCCTGCTCAGAACAGGCTGTTTCTGTGTCTGTAGCTTTAAATGTAAATGAGCTGTGTCTGACCACGCCCCTCTCTGGAAGGGCTCGGGTGGCTCGGGCTTTCTCGCTCCATGCCCTATTGTTTACGGTGAGAAGGCAGACTCAGAGGGCAGAACAAACACCTAGCTGTGGGAGTGTCACCCACCTGGGGGAGGGGTTACTGCCCTTTGTGATGTCATGAAGGGAAAATCTCCAAACGGCCTGTTTGAGCACACATTTTCTGAAAAGTGGAGCAGGCAGAAGACGGAGAGGATGGACTTTTCTCATCATTGGGGGGTTTGTAGACAGACTAGGGACACATATTAGAGTTAGAGAAACTAGCAGCAGCTCAGCTCGCAGCCCACAAATCCATGCCAGAGATTGTAAAGATACACTCAACTTTTTTTTTTGGCTGTTGCCTTTTATCAGATCAGAGGATTACGGCAAAGAGAGAGAAAGAAGGACTTGCTCCAAATGGTTGCGTGCCAGAACTTACAAGTGCTTGAGGACTTGTAACTGAGGACTTGTATTTGAAGCCTGCTTTACCAGCTGAGCTGAACTAGCCCCCCCCCAGAAATACCAGATTTGAACTGGTTCACTCACTGGGTCTGTCTGTTTTAGAGAGCAGGACAGTCTTTCCTCATAATTCAGCTCCTGGTACAACATCTGTACAATGAATACTTCATGAATTTTCACTTAAAAACCAGCTGAGCTGACGTTAGTGTCAGCTCAGCTCGTAGCCTGCTCAGTGCAGTGTCAGAGAAACAAAGATCCTTAACATCAGCTGTGTTTTACCGTTCACTGGGTCCGTTAGTTTTGTCATGGCTCCCAGTTAAATCCTCTTTAAGAATTAAAGTTTGAGGAAACAAGATGAGCTGTCGTAAGAAGCAGCTCAGCGTTCAGCCCATCCTGATGAGTGACGTGCACAAAAGACCTTCAGAGAAACTCTGATTTTTCACATGGAAATGTTTGTACTGGTTTAAATCCCCAGTACAGTTTGTTTAGGAGGGGAGGGGACCCCCGTGGATAATTCGCCTCTCCCAGTTAAACCTCAGCATGGCCACTTAACCGTCGTTTTTTTTTACCCTTAGTCCGTAAAGTTTACAGTCTGCCTCCTTGTGGCCACATCATCGCTCCACCAAATACAGTGCTGACATTCAGCTTCACTGCCTTACTTTATATGTTCAGATAGAAAATAAAGGGATAAGCAGAAACACATTTCTCATCCTCACACTCTTGTTTTAATGATCTTCATATCCATCTTCAAGCTTCACTGTCGGTGAATATTTGGGGAGTAAAGAGAGAGCTGAGGAGAACTTCAGTTCATCTGATTTGAGCTGCAGAGCTGGACTCGGATGTTTGCAGCTCGTCCTGTGCTGTGCTGAATCTGCTTAAGCTCGTCCGCGGGGGGAAACTGAAATGCAAATCGAGCCCACGCTTAATTTAACGTATGCATAAAGTTCACAACGACTAATTGGTCTCAACTCTCCAGAGAAAAGTGTGCAGTAACTCTTAAATGAGGATTCCTGTTTATACTTTGTTGTTATTTGTGTATTCAAATTTCATTCAGGTCCAGGAATTATTAGGCACGCTGGAGTAGTTTGTTTTTGTAATTGAGTTAAAGGAGCAATCTGTAAGATGTGTAGTGAACTAAATGACCTTACTACATCATCAGACATTAAAGAAATCAGAGCTGCAGTTTTCCTCTCGTAACACGATACCTGCAAGCTAGATAAGGAAGGCGACTAAGGCTGCAGCTGACGTGAGTCCAGAGTCGCTGCTCGTCAACAGGCAAGCAGGCAACTGCTATGGGGCCGAAAATGTGCAAATTTAGCAATGACAGTAGGAAACCTCCCTAAGGGGGCCCCATCTGACAACACTCATTATCGTTGCCCTGCTGAACGCTGGTTGGAGAGCCGCCCCAACAGACTCTAGAATCACCACTGCATGCATCATTTACCATAACACAGGACAAATGCATCCTCCACGTTTGGTGGTCAATTAAAACTGCAAACAAAACTCCCCGCCTTAACTCGCCACTCCTTAAATGTGTGCATGTAAAGTAAAATCTACGGCGGGGTTGGAGCCTCGAACGCCAAACACAAACAACGGACGTTCTCGGACTAGAATCATGTCGTCATCAAAAATGCTTCTGTGATGTTCAAGGTATCTGAAACCTTATCGTGGCGGCCGCCATGACAGACACGACATGTTTATCGTTGCCGTGGAAACACCGAATGTTTCGTCAAAGACCGCTGCATAAGGAAGCGTGAGCTGCTACTGAAAGCTGCCGTTCTGTTGCTGTATGTGCTGCTGTGATCAAAACGTCATGTAGATTATACTTGGATACATCAGCTCGTCTGTAAACATATTCTCTTCCTCAGGTCGGTTTCACCTGGTCGTCATGACTACGGTCAACTCAGAGGTCGTTTTTATCGGGGAGGGTGGCAGTGGGGTGGAGTAGCAGAGACAATCACTCCCATGATTCCCCTCCTCTAGCGTCAACATCATCTTTTATTATTGTTTTGATTGAGAGCCCCCTGGTGGTGGAATCTACAAACCAGTCTGCTTTATAGAATATTCAGTCATGATTCACCTAAAGCAGCGGTCATATTTCTAGTCATGGTTTAATATTTCATTTGGTCTGGAAACGGGTCGGGTCGATCTCCTTCACAGGACGCAGGGCGGTTATACGCACGCCACATTGGTGGTGACCGAAAGGTCTTCATCGGGTTAGAGTCATCGTTCACTCTTTCTTTCTTTCTTCTTGTTTTATATCCACAAACATTTGTTCCTCCTCCTTCTTCTGTTTCCTTCTGGTATATAAATAAATCTCATTAAAGAACTCTTCTCTGCGGTTCTTCATCCTCCGGCTTCGTAAAGTCACGGGTTCATTTCTTCATCGCTAATCACTCCGAACAAATCTCCTGCTTTATCAACTCAAATAAAATCACTTCTCCTTCTGTCTTTGTCTTCAGAATGATAATCTCTCTGTGAGTCTAAAGAATCCTCTCTCTTCTGTTTTCAGGGCTTCCAAGGAAAAACGGGTCCCCCAGGTCCAGGAGGTGTAGTCGGGCCCCAGGTGAGAGAAATGTTTTTATGATTAATCTGGTTATTACAGATGAAATGTGTTAATGTGACGACTCCAGGGCAGCGGTTTCCCCGCTGCAAACTTTTAACGATCCACTTGTTTATGATGTCAGAGCTACACAAAGATCATGAATGTGTTTAATTATGAATCGATAAAAGTTTGAACCTAATTTCGTACCGTCTCGTATTAACGCCTGACCCAGATGAAGGGTCAATTCACAGACTGAAGTTTGACTGTATCTAAACTTTGTGACATCTTAGGGACCAACTGGAGAGACCGGTCCTGTTGGAGAGAGAGGCCACCCCGGACCCCCTGGTCCACCCGGAGAGCAGGGTCTTCCAGGCGGAGCTGGCAAAGAGGGAGCAAAGGTATGTGTCCTGATTACTGTAGAGAGGAGAGCATTCCTCTATGATAACATCTGATTTTCTGCAGCAGCTCCTCATCCTTTGTGCTGGATATAAAATATCAACATAATAATGTGAGCTGGTCTCATGAGCTGCATCAGGTCTGTGTGAGCTAACCTGTAGAGATGAAGGCAGGGAGCTTTATTGCGAGATCAGCAGTGAAAAAAAAGTTGTAAAATGGAGCTCATGCAGGTACAATTACTGTACATGATTTGATTTTGCACGCCAAGGCCGGCTGCATTCACAAGCAGTTTATTTCTGGAGGGCGAGCAGAGCTCGATCGACTCCTGGACTGTGAGAACGCGGAGAAAAATCTATAGCAGGAAATTTACACAAAGTCTCTGCATCGCTCTCAGAGTTATAGAAGATACAGGAAGAGGGGGGGGGGGGGGGGGGGGGGGGGTCGGTGAGCTGAATTCCCTCCTCTGCCCCTAGCCCCCCCGGGTCGCCAATCGAGCGCCTATTAGGAGCAGACAGCAGCCATTTTGGAGAAGTATGTGCTGCTCCAAACCAACTCCGAGGACCACTCAGCATCCCCTGCTCCCCATCCTCTACCTCACCTCACCCCCCTGCTTTCATTTCCTCCCCGAGCAGACGGTTAAATCAAGTCCGTTCACTAACTCCAGACCTCCCTCCACTCGCTGCCCCCCTCCTCCTTGTCCCCCCTCCACTTGCTGCCCCCCCCCTCAGGCCGGAGCATCAGTATTCAGAGACACTTTTTGGAGGTCTTGGCAGCACAGCCCAAATCCTCTTACTCCTCTCAAGCCCACTCCTCTGTGTCTCCCCCCCCCCCCGCCTCGTCTGCAGATAAAAGTCAGGCCGCCCATACACAAACACGAGAACGGAGCCAGGAGTAACTTTTTCTCGTTTTACTGATGTGGAGTAAAAAATAAACTAGAAGGTGAACGAAGCAGGACAAATAGTTTTACTGCAGTTTCTCTTTCTGGTAGATTTTACACGGAGAACATTCTCATTCCAGTCACTAAAACATCTGCGTTATCTAGAGCCATGATTTTATGATTCTTGTATCTGAGGCTTTAAGAAGTTCCTCTTCAAGAGTTCTTGTAACATCTTCGACTTTTCTGTCTTCAAGAGGATGACGTGTTTCATGTGGAGGCTGATTAAATGAGTTGATCCAGCTGAGGATTATGTATCGACCGTGTAGCGACGTTGCTAATGAATTCACAGAAACATACAAGCTTCAGGCTAATTGCAGCTAATGGCCCATTAAGACGGATGTCAGCTTCAAAACAAGCACACTCCTGCTCCTGATGTGCACAACCATTAGTATCTTCTATATTCACATGTGAGACACTTTTCAATCCGTCTTCACTTTTATTCCTGCAGGTTTGTATCTCTCTGTGAGAGCTGTGAGCGCTTTACTTTATTTAAAACCAGAGGAGGAAGCTGAAGCATCGTCGAGTAGTCGGACCATTCCTGAAGTTGTGTCTGAGTGCAGCTCTTACAGTAAATATAAGATTCAGCTGACGGTGCTCTGCAGCTCCACCCTGACACCGCCACCACCCCAGCACCGATTCAACCCTCCAGGGTTACAGCAGACGTGTGTGTGGATTTCTCACTTTTAAGAAACACCCATAGTGACGTTAAAGCTCCCGATGTGGGGAGGACTGAATCTGTGAGTGTTTTAAAACGTCTCAGTAACCACGAATATGACCACATTACCTGCGTCTTCTGGATAGCTTTAGCATAGCTTTTAGCCCATACAACAGGACGTTAGCATGGCCTCCTGACCACGAGGATCTGATATATGAAGCTGAGGAAAAGAACTTTGAATTCTACATCATATTGATTTATAAAGGAGCCATTTTACATGTTAATATTGGGAAATGCCTTTACCTAAAAACTGAGAATAGCGTCCGCTTTTTTGACGTCTTGTGCATCACACTGTACGTAGAATATGAGACATTCTGAATATTAAACTAGAATAAATCTAATTTACTCAAATGTACAAATTTAAGACTTCCTGAAAAAGAGAGTGAAGTCAAACTCCCTCTGGGTTTGTTGTTCTCCGCTCTGTGACGGGATGGCGCTTCCTTTTATGTGTTTTTTTATACACATGAACCCCTCCTTATGCAGCCGTAAGCTCTGCCACCACGCGGGGGAAGAGAGACGGCCCCGCCCACTCAAGGACGCTGTGTCTTGGTGCATTCAAACGGAGGGCGGTCGCAACTGTACGACTGAAGGAGAACCAACAAACTCTCCAAAAGGAGGAAAATACTTTCTATGGCTTAACACGACAAACATAATAACAGTTTGGCCACTATGCCAAAAGCGTGAAATACATCCGGTGGGGGGGGGGGGGGGCACGAGCTTTGCAAGGTTTGTATTTTGGTCATCCAGCAGCAAAAAAGTGTCTCGTTGCTCCAACATCAGTCGGGTATTTAACTGACTCCTATAGAAAGTGATGTTCAGAAGTCTTTTATAAGGATTATGAAGTCGTCTTCATGCAGCATGTTTTTCTAACACAAACATGTTGGTTTACGTTTACAGGGAGACCCTGGACCACAAGGATCCTCCGGTAAAGACGGTCCCCCTGGCCTGAGAGGCTTCCCTGGAGAACGAGGTCTACCTGGAGCCACGGTAAGAACACCTGCACCCATTCATCACTCCTTCTCTCGGCGTGTGTCTGCTAGTGGAAAGTGACAGAACTTTGCTCCAGAACAAATGAAGCGGCGTCTTTCTGCAGCTATTCACTTCATTAGAGGCACAGGCTCTGAATTCACTCCCACCAATCAGTCGGCTGCAGAGGAAATCTAAAGTGACGTCTTACAAATGAACAGGCGTGCCTCTGCATCGCTACGCCGCCACTCACGCCACTGTTTTAACTGCTGCAATGCATCATGGGCCTCTATTAGAGAACCACAGGCTGGTTGTTAGAGATTCATTTGAAAGAAGTTTAACTCAAGGACCTGATGACGTTTTTTCATATTTCAGCAGTTTTTTAGGAGTTATTTGTTTTCCTCTGTATGCATTATTTACTCAATAAATAATTAAGGGAGAAATGTTGGCGATTAGCCCGCGGTGGCTGTGAGCGGGTACGCTGCAGGGAGAGGAAGTGTTGTGCTGTCTGCTTCCTCAAGGTCAGTGAGACTCTGCAGGCAGGCGGGCAGCTCCACAGATTGTTTTCTGCCGCTGTAATTTACTTCAGCACACAGCCGGAGCCAGCAGAGACTCATTACCCACACTGCCATGTGCTCTTTTGTAGCCCACTAGGGAGCTGCACACACACTTACACACACAAACACACACACACATTTAAGGCATTGACAAACACAAGAAAGGAAACCTGCATGTGACATATTACACACACCCCTGCATGTATAAATCGAAGCTCGCAGGCTGTCATGTGCAGAATGAAGATCGTACACGCCCACACAGCCATGTGTACTTAAGACTTATGTTTCTATATATGTGCAAATCAATCCCAGCAGTCTCCAGCTGCAGCATCCACAGGAGGACATTTATACAGGGAATGAGATCCCCTAGATGTGGGATTTCTTTTCTCACTTTCTGTATTCCTGTCCTTGGGTTCCTGCTGGTGGTCGAGAACGGGTGAAAAAGTCAAAGACATTTCTTGAAGCAGTGCTCGGAGGTTAAATGCACTTAGAACACGTTTCCGCTGTAGAGGAATCCGGCTGGAGTGAGAAGGAGAAAACACAAGGGCAGTCAGGAATGCAGGAGGTTTGAGTGAACTTATAAAGCGGATTCAAAGGGACTCTGAGCGACTTTGATTTCTAACCGGATAAGAAGATAAACTCAGCTGTCCAATCCAGCTCTTACCAGCTCAGGCATTTAAGGACGAGACTGATGTTGACGACCTCCCTCTCATGCATAACGTTGGTTCAGTGTCTCATCTTAAAGAGGAACACAAACAACCAAACAATTCTCCCCTCTTTCCACCGGCCGTCTGAGCCGTTAAGGATTGATTTAAGGTCTTATTTAGGATTTAGCCTTTCTCTCTCTGACCTTTTAAAAGCCACATTTCATCAAGGTCACTCAGCAGACTAGAATAAGAAATCAGTGACATCATGCACAAACAAGGAACACAGAAGAAGATAAATCAGAGAGCTACTGGTCGCTAAAAAATAACAATGATAAAAACAATTTTTATAATGCAAAATGCCATTACTGTTATGTGTAATGCAAATATCTATCCGTATACAGAGTGCAAAGTAAGCAGAAGAAACTCAAGTTTAGTATATGTTAAAATAACACATAAGTAAAGCTTTCACACCTGCAGAAAACTCCTGAAAATATCCTGATATTTGCAGGCTGAGCTGCATGTGTGAACACAAACAGCTGAATGTTTCTCTCTTCACCCGGAGTTTCTCCTCCAGCCTCCTCGTATTTATTCTGCAGAAAGTCAGAGTGAGCTGATGTGAGAACGCAGCAGGATATAATCAGGAGAATTCACCTCAAGCGAGTGGGAGGGAGTGGTGACGTTTATTCCCTGTGATCGCTGCACGACCATAGACTGTCTGCACGCCACCTCTACGATCTCCGTGCTCTAATGAACCTGCTGCATTCTGTTTCCTGTTCTCCAGTATGTTCTTCTCCACTCTTTAGTTCAGATTGTGATTCTGTTCAACTACACGTAGCATTGATATCAAGGCAAATATTCTCATTATAGCGTCGTGTAGAGGACTCTGCTGCTTCGTACGCCACTTCCACTTTGTTCTTTCGACATCACGTCTTAACTCAGGAGACCCTCCCCTCGGGAGTGCATGTGAGAAAGTGGCTTAAGTCTGGATGAAAGTCTTTTTCGGGTTTCTGCTTCTGGCTTTTCGATAAATCAGGGTTGAAGCAAAGAGGAGATCCCTTTTTGTAAGTTGTAGACCTAAACCTCAGAAGGTGTCCCCCCTGAATGTTCCGCTGGCACTTACACTTCGTACTTTAAAGACATGTTGAAGACTCTTCTTTTTGTCTCATCGTTTGGAGAATGTCTCCGTCCTTCTGTCCTTAAAGTGTTTCTGTGTGTTTGACTGTTCTCTCTTTCTTTGCTCGTGTTTGATTGGTTAACACTTTGACCAGCTGCTGATGTTGTTAAAGTCCGTTTGGGTTGAATTTGATTCGTCACCAGAGTCCTCACATGTGTTCTTCTTTTCTTTTCTCCTCAGGGTCCTGCAGGTCTGAAGGGAGGAGAGGGGCCCCAAGGTCCACCTGGTCCTGTCGTAAGTACACAAACACCTGAGATAACTTTGGATGGTTTACTCATTTTCTAATATTTGATTGGTGTTGTTGACTTCACGGTCCAGGCACCAGGCGGCATTTTGCATCAAATGTTAAATCTTTAGTCACCTCCTGGTCCGTCTTTAGACGTTCTTTCTCTTTGACGTCCTCAAACTTCAGAGAGAAACAACAGGTGAGGTTTTGTTAGCACCCTTTTCTTTTCTCTGGGCGGTGCTGCATGTTTAATAAGTGTGTAAGCACACATACACTCAGGTCTGAATCCACTGCAGCAGGCTCTGTGTGCCCGTTCAGGATGTTAGATAAAAAGTAAAGCTGCTGCGGGATGTTTCTCAAACACCAACATCCATCAGTGTCACATAAACATCAGACATGGAACATGGAGTTCATTCAGCGTACGTGTGTGATACATTTAAACTCATAAAGAAAACATGGAACATCATCAGCGTTTGATTTATTCAATCTCCAAAGAAAACATCACAGATTTCATCTCCTGCTGCTGCACACAGATTCATCACAGGAGCGATCATGCACCAGAGGAGCTGCGAATCAACACACTCTGCTCCGTTGCTTTCTGACGCACAGAGACACACACACACACACACACGCACACACGCACTCACATACGCACACACACACACGCACACACACACACACACACACACACACACGCACACACGCACACACATACGCACACACACACACGCACACACACACACGCACACACGCACACACATACACACACACACACACGCACACACACACACACACACACACACACACGCACACACGCACACACATACGCACACACACACACACGCACACACGCACACACATACACACACACACACGCACACACACACACACACACACACACACACACACACGCACACACACGCACACACACACACACACACACGCACACACACACGCACACACACACACACACACACACGATGTTGAGTCACAGAGTCTAATCACCCCGGGTGGTGTCTCACACGTCCCTCACCTGTCCCAAAGTCGGCGTTGTGGCTCTGTACACCTCCATCGTTCCTCTCTGATCGTCACAGAGACTCAAGAGCTTCAAGATAAAACTCTGCGGGTCGTTTAGTGTGCTGCTTTTCTACTTTTAGACGTTCACAGTTTATGATGGATTCATTCCTCTCCTAAGCACCTGTCTAATAAAATAGATGTAATAAATCAGGAGATTTTGTTGTTGTTGGTATAATCGATCATTACAATAACAGATTGTTTCATTTTAAAACACATGATCAGCTCACTTTGTGTCTCCCCTCTTCATATCGCCCTCGTTTGTCAGACTTAGTGTCTGCTCGCCGTTATCTGAAAGCGCACATTCTTATTGCTTACAAGCTTTGAGGTCAGACATCAATCCCAGGAGAGCCGTATGTGGTCAAGTGACATGTCCCTGACTTCAGCGTCATCTTTAGGATGAATACGAAGCCCATTGGACGCTCTGACAGAACTGGTTTAGCAGAAGAAGATATCCTTTATTAATCCGTCGAAGTGAAATTCAGTTTGACACTGTTATTGAGACATGCTGCACACACACAGTCTGAAGTACACACACGTGCACAAACAGGATTCTGTGGACATGCACTAATGTAGAGATGTCAGAGTGAGGGGGCTGCACACAGCGATCACTCCTGAGCTGGTGGTCTGTGGTGCCTTGCTCAAGGGCACCTTGGCAGTGCTCAGGAAGTGAACTGGCCCCTCTCCAGCTACCACACAAATTTCCAGATTTTTGGTCCGCACTGGGACTTGAACCAGCGACCTTCCAGTTCCCAACACAAGTCCCTACAGACTGAGTTGCTGCCACCCCAGGACTAAGCAGGACACGGTGTTACATGTGTGCTGTTGATGTCATTTCTCCTTGCGGGTCATTTATAAATCAACTTGAGCCGTCTGAGTCTCCTGAATCTTTCTCGTGTGAAGTTAAATCTCGACACATTTCCTCTACACTGAAAAGTATCCGAGTATCAAACATGTTGACAACCTTACCTGGCGCCATGACGTGAATGTTAATGCAGGTGCAGCAGTGAGTTTGAACAGGGATAAAGGGATAAATACGAATGCACCAGGTCGTTCATTATCGTGTTTAGTAAATCAAAAGAGTCCTGATACGCAGCACGAGCCGCTTTGTTTTCAGACCTCTCGTCCTCCGACAGCAGATAATACCGTCTGATCTGAAGGAGCAGCTCGGCCTCATTACAACTCAAGTCCACCTGCTACTGTGTGCTGCAGGTTTCTTCTTTAAAAGCTCTGCGTGTGTCCGTGTGTGTGTGTGTTTGCATGTGTGTGTCTGTGTGGGTGCTGATCTGTTAGCCGCGCGTCCTGCTTTGTAAAGGTTATGATGGCCGCTCTTATTGTTCAGAACACTCAGGTGATACTTAGAGGCAGAAATAAAGATGTGATGAAACAACAAAGCATGACCTCTGCTTTTATTCCATTTTATTTTTCACACTATTTTCTCTCTCTCTCTCTCTCTCTCTCTCTCTCTCTCTCTCTCTCTCTCTCTCTCTCAGGGTTCTCCTGGTGAGAGAGGTTCTGCTGGTACAGCCGGTCCAATCGGTCTGTCAGGTAGACCTGGTCCTCAGGGTCCCCCGGGTCCTTCTGGAGAGAAGGGAGCACCTGTAAGTGTTGTTTCCTGCGGAGGCCAACATAAAATCTTTCTGTTTATTAAAGTGTTTGCCTCTTCTGAACCCTCAGTCGTACCTTTTGAATCTAATTTAAAGAAATGTCTTTGTTCTTCAGGGTGAAAAAGGGCCTCAGGGTCCTGCCGGTCGTGATGGCGTGCAGGGTCCAGTTGGTCTGCCCGGCCCTGCTGGACCTCAAGGTCCACCCGGAGAGGACGGTGACAAGGTTAGTCAGACTCACACTCCGCCCCTCCCGTCCTCGTTGTCCTCTCTCAGTCTGGGGAACATTTTTGGGACTGAACCAAATCAATCTTTATCCTCATTTTCACATTCAGACCATCTGCAGCGAAAACCACGACTCTCTCCTCTATCCTTGCCTCTTTCCTCTTTTCTCTCCTCTCCTCTCTCCTCCCCTCTCCCCTCTCTCCTCTCCTCTCCCCTCCCCTCCTCTCCTCTCTCCTTTCTCCTCTCCCTTCCTCTCTCCTCTCTCCCTCTCCTCCCCTCTCTCCTCTCCTCTCCCCTCCTCTCTCTTTTCTCCTCTCCCTTCCCCTCTCATCTCTCCCTCTCCTCTCTCCCTCTCCTCCCCTCTCTCCTTTCTCCTCTCCCTTCCTCTCTCCTCTCTCCCTCTCCTCCCCTCTCTCCTCTCCTCTCCCCTCATCTCCTCTCTCCTTTCTCCTCTCCCTTCCCTTCCCCTCTCAAATCCTCTCTCCTTTTCTCAGACATTAAAAACATCTATAACTACGTAAAAAGCGTCCACTCAGAGCAGATGTCAGGGTCGCAGATGGAGATTATCTGTGTTACTCTTTGACCTCTAGTTGTGTGTGTTCATGTGTGTGTGTTTCCTTTCCTCAGGGAGAGGTTGGAGAGCCCGGTCAGAAAGGAAGCAAAGCCGACAAAGGAGAACAGGTGGGAAGCAAACTTTACACCATTTCTGCAATTATCAAGGACCATCACTCACATTTCTCAAGGAGTTCCTACTTACACAATCACAAAGTCACACTTTCATTGTTTGTGTTCAGGGTCCTCCTGGTCCAGCTGGTCTCCAAGGTCCCATCGGTGCCCCGGGTCCTGCTGTAAGTACGACTGCTCCTGAGAATCTTCTGTTGACCGTCTTTCACTGACCTCTAGTCTGCAGCATCAAAAAACAAAACACCACAGAGAGAAGATATGTAGCTTCAGTGTTTTGAGTGTTTCTGAAAAGGTAAAAAATAAAGATGATCCAGAGTTGGGATTTGAAAGTCCTCATAGAGCCTGAGCAGCTGGTTCATGTTCAGCCTGGTCCCCTGGTGGTCTTTGTTCTGTTTAGTGATGTCTCCATGTAAAGAGGAAGTGGCGCTCCTTGTGATAAATCAGCGTCACTCATTCAGCTACTCAAGTCTGACTGCTGTGTGTCACTTCAGGTGTCAACATGCAGGGATAAATCACACCTAAAGAGACATTGAATAAATAACGTTATTAGTTTATTTTTATATTTAGTCCACTCAGCCCTCTCAGTCTCCACGAGCCCCCTATCGCCCCCTGGTGACCCGAAAGAAAAACACTGCTTTAAACAAATAGAGACAACGATAAATGATTGATTTCAATAAACCCGAAGCTCAGAGTTTGAAGTCCTGAAGTCTTATATCTGCTTCATTATTGTGTATATAAGCCTCTGGAAACTTGAGTTCAGACCGTTTGTCAGGACTGTAGCAGGAAGGTCGTTTCCTGCCACTTCTCCAGAGGTCATTTTATGAACATTAGATCATCAATAAGAGAGGTAGAAGCTTATTGTGGATCTGTCTTTCCAGAGGCTTTCATTAATAACACACATTTGTATTTATAGTAAAAAAGTTCAAGTTTAAGAACAAAGCATGTTCTGAAGCACACGTTACAAAGTGCTTAACACTGAACACGCGTGCTGAGTGCCAAACATCTACGAGGTAAACAAGTAAACAAAGCATTCAGCAGCCAATGACAATGAAGGAAAACATTTCAGAGAGCAGGACTTCGTGTCCAACATTATTTTTGCCTCTTAGAGTAAACAGATCATTTAAGATGAGAACGTGAAACAGATTTAACGTGAGAGGAAGTTCCCGATATAAGAGCGTGTGTGTTTGTTGATTCTCAGGGAGCAGATGGAGAGCCCGGTCCCAGAGGTCAGCAGGGGATGTTTGGACAGAAGGGAGATGAAGGATCCAGAGGATTCCCCGGACCCCCGGGTCCCATCGGTCTGCAGGTGAGACGACTGTACTGACACCGTACCAGGACTGTTTATCTGTCGTCCTGTAGCTGTATAAAAACATGCAGCCTTCTAAAAGCAACAGTCCAGGTTTCATTTAGATTAGGTTTCCTGTTGAGCCACGTTGGTTTGCAGAAATCGGCTCCTTAGCTGAGAAATCTCTTCCAAGAACATAAATCAATCCTCACACTAATTCTGCTTCCTGCTGAGGATCAACACGAACAAAGTTTAGTCTTTGCATTGTTGACTCCTCTGAAACCAATGGGTTTTAATGAACATCGGTGTGAGGGGAAAAGGATCAATTCTTTCACACTTCAGTAACTATCGGAGCCCCTAGCGCTTTTTTTTCTGAGCACCAGCGTCTTTTTTCAATTGTTTTCAATGAGCAGAGAGCGTTCTTGCAGCAGCAGGCAACCGCCCGGAGAAAAAGTCTTTTTAACACTCCGAGCACTTAAAGTTGAAAATCTTTTAACTGTTCAGAAAGGCGCTGTTGATGTCACCGGCGCTCTTTTCCAAATGTTTGCTATTCCCCGTAGTTTTGTCTCCTACAGATCGTGTCTTGTACCCACATCCTCCTCGCTCCGTGTCTGATCGGGAAATAAACGATCTCAAATATAAAACATGCAGTAAAAAGTAACGGAGCAGTGTCGGTCATACAGCGGCCGTTGTCAACAGACTGTTGCCATAGAGACAGGACGGACGTGCAGCGTTTTTCTTCTCAGCGCACATGCAAGAGCTCCTGAGCGCACAGCCAGCGCTTTTCTGCAACGTAAAAAACGCTAGGTGAACACGGGGCCTCAGTCTGTCAGAGACCACAACAACAACTTTTAGTGGACACACTTTGATGCATCGAGGATCATGTTGCAGACATTTCAGATATTTAATGGTCGTATTAAACTTTCAGACTCAGAGGAGGAACACATAGGAGCACATGATGCGTGTGATTTAAAGGCAGCTTCATACAATAATGTGCACATTAACAGTTTTACACTGAAACTAGTTTAATGATGTTTGGTATCACTGCGATTATAATCTAACGACGTAGGACCCCCCCCCCCCTGCGGTCTCTCATTAGTTAGTAATGATCAGTTTTATTAGTAATCAGCGTCTTAAACTGAACACGTTCAGGCTGTGTTGTGTACAAAGTGCCGCTCGACACTCGGAGGTGTGCTCTCCTGTCTCTGCAGGATCCCATTCAATGGGCTTTTAATTGGGAGTAATTCACTTCCCATCGCGATTCCATTAATGGCGTCGACTGACCTGCTCCGATAGTCATTTCCTCATCGAGCACATTTACCCCGCTGCATAATTAGAAGGAATGCTAATGACCTCAGACCGGAGGAGACCTTTACTCAGATGAGATTTCTCAGCACGGCAGGAAGCAGCGTGCAGAAACACACACCTTTGAGCACCCTCTGAATATACCCCAAAACAAAGTGCACCTCCTTCATGTCGGGCCATACATAGAAACTTCAGAAGAGTCGGAGAAGAGTCTTTTTTTGAGTTTTTTGAAGCCGGTGCATGTAGAGCGAGCCGTTCTTTGATCTCCAACACCTTACACTGATTCTGGAACAAGAACAGACACATAAACAGAAGGCGGCGCAGGCAGCAGCAATCTAATCTGAGCAATTAGCGATAGAAATGTCAGGGATCAAACGCACGTATGAGGTCTCGAGCACGCTGCTCGTTTAGCATGCACGACTGAGCTGCTTCTCTTGATGCTCTCACATGAATTCAGATTGACCACAGACGGACCACAGCCACCTCCTTCACTGTGTGTTCTCTCCATCAGTGCTCTCTGCTCTGTGCTCTGTTGAGTTTGTCTGGTTCATCTGGTAGCAGACGTGTTCTGACCCTGCTCAGAATATATTTACTGAATATTTCATTGAGCAGATAATAGGACTAGACTGCAGTTAAAACATTCATTAATGCATGTTGTGGCCTGCAGATATCTTTAATATTTCAGTGCATGACTACAATGTATCCGAGCATCCAATCAGACGTCAGATTCAGTCTCAGCAGCTGCAGTGAATTCAACACAAACATTTCAATCATTAAGGTTAAGAACATTTCTTATTCATCAGTGTGTAATTGTTTTTTCATTCTGTCGTCCTCAGGGGCTTCCTGGACCCCCCGGCGAGAAGGGAGAGAACGGAGATGTTGGCCCCATGGTAGGAGACACACCTGCTACCTGTAAACACTCTGACACTCTCCTGATACACTCTAACATCTCTGTGTTTCTCTCTGCAGGGCCCTCCTGGTCCTCCTGGCCCCAGAGGTCCTCAGGGTCCGAGTGGAGCTGATGTACGTACGCCTCGTTGGAGATATGTGTTCACACGAAATAATGCATCCTTCATATAATTACACAGGATATGTTTCATGTTACATATCAAGTTAATCACATGCATGAATAAGATCACAGAGACCCCTCCCACAGTGACGGATAATGACTCACTTCCTCCTTTGTTTCCTGCTGCAGGGTCCTCAAGGTCCTCCAGGTGGTGTCGGCCCCATGGGCTCCGTGGGTGAGAAGGTAAGAGTCCAATCATGACAACCATGGCTTTTTATTTTACCAGGAATATTCACGCTGTCCTGAGAGCAGTGTTAACGGTGTCACACAGAGAACAGAAACAGACCATAAGAGAATAAATTAGCAGCATTCAGCAGTTAGACGTGAACAGATACCATCGTAATATTCTTCATCTTGGTTTTTAAAACCATCCAAGCCAATAAAACGTTATGGTTTAAGGTAAGGTGACTCTGGCGCTCAGGATGACATGAAGGAGCAATAACTGGCTGAGTCTCAATTATAAAACTCTTCCTGGTTTAGTTCCATCTCTGGCTGGTGTCCTCACTGAACTCGTGTCCTCACTGAGCTGGTGTCCTCACTGAGCTGGTGTCCTCACTGAACTCGTGTCCTCACTGAGCTCGTGTCCTCACTGAGCTGGTGTCCTCACTGAGCTCGTGTCCTCACTGAGCTCGTGTCCTCACTGAGCTGGTGTCCTCACTGAGCTGGTGTCCTCACTGAACTCGTGTCCTCACTGAGCTCGTGTCCTCACTGAGCTCGTGTCCTCACTGAGCCCGTGTCCTCACTGAGCTGGTGTCCTCACTGAGCTGGTGTCCTCACTGAGCTTGTGTACTCACTGAGCTCGTGTCCTCACTGAGCTGGTGTCATCACTGAGCTGGTATCCTCACTGAGCTGGTGTCCTAACTGAGCTCGTGTACTCACTGAGCTCGTGTCCTCACTGAGCTGGTGTCATCACTGAGCTGGTGTCCTCACTGAGCTGGTGTCCTCACTGAGCTCGTGTCCTCACTGAGCTCGTGTCCTCACTGAGCTGGTGTCACCACTCAGCTCGTGTCCTCACTGAGCTGGTGTCCTCACTGAGCTTGTGTCCTCACTGAGCTCGTGTCCTCACTGAGCTGGTGTCCTCACTGAGCTGGTGTCCCCACTCAGCTCGTGTCCTCACTGAGCTCGTGTCCTCACTGAGCTCGTGTCCTCACTGAGCTCGTGTCCCCACTCAGCTCGTGTCCTAACTGAGCTTGTGTCCTCACTGAGCTGGTGTCCTCACTGAGCTGGTGTCCTCACTGAGCTCATGTCCTAACTGAGCTCGTGTCCTAACTGAGCTTGTGTCCTCACTGAGCTCTGTTTTGAAACTGTGCAGTTTAGAACGTGTTCAGGAGTTTATCTGTGAATTAGTGATGGATTCATTCCTCTCATACACACCTGTGGAACGAAACAGAGGTAGTTCTTAGAGTTTCAGTCGATCATTAATGTAACAGAGATTGTATTGATTTAAAACATTTCATATTAAAAAAGTTTTAAAGAATCAAATCATTTTGAGAGCCTTATAAGGAAGACAAACCTGCTGACCCAGCATCTTTATGCACTGCCAGTCCAGACCCCTTCCTGTTCCCTCAGCTCTGCACCGTCATTCTGATCATTACAGACACACAGGACGCCGCCTGACCACGAGCTGCGACTCTGTTAACGTCTGTTTTACAATCCGTGCAACAAGATTTCTTCATTTTACTACCATCTGGCAGACGCCTGCGTCATAAACACTTAATGCTGCACCACAGCTGAGTCTGGAGTGTGAAGAGGAAGTCTTAACGAGGACACTTGGATTACTGTCACTTTAACAGCTTTTAAGACACTTTCAAAAAAGACTTAGAGACGTTATGATGTCATCATGAAGTGTTTGCATGTGAAGGATGTTCTCAGGTGAAGGTGTGACTGTTTTAGAAGACGTAGAGACGTGTGCAGGTTGATGTGTTCTGACTCTGACTTTTCTTTAACCACAGGGGGAGCAAGGTGAGGCCGGAAACCCAGGACCATCTGGAGAGCCTGGAACCGGGGTAAGTGAGCTCTGATTGTGTTTGTTGCAGGAATGCTTTATGTTTTGATATATAGTATTTACTTTTAAACTCTTCCGTCTAAAGCCTTAAACCTCCAGAGCAGACTGAGCTGGAACATCTGTAAGGCTACACGTTACCTTCACGTTAGTGTTTGCACCAGTAGATTTTGATCTTGTGATCCAGTGAGGTGGTTACAGCATCAGCAGCAGCACGTGATGCAGGCGGTCCCAGGAAACAGCTGCTGATTGTCAAAATACTGTTTCCACCGAGCGGTACGGTTTGGTACGGTTCACTCTGATCTTGCTTTCCACTGCCATCCGTACCCTTACACATCACTAAATCACAGCGGCGTGACACAGTGTAGACCGCCAATAAATCCAACAAAGAAGAAGAACGTGACACAGTAAACTAAGATCAGTGATTCCGAGGAAGGTCAGCATCTCCGAGGCAAAATACAAAAACAGCCTTAAAATGGCTCTTTCCAATCACACAGGATATTTAAACACGGTGCGTTTTGTGTTTGTCCTTCATTACCGCTGTCGCACAGACGATTCTTTCGACCAATCAGCGGGCTGCAGTGTGCCTATCTCCAACCTTTAGGGTCCGATCGGTACACTTGGTGCCCCAACAGAAGGGGAGCAAAAAAGTAGGACGGTATGGATCAGTTATTTTGGTTCCCTTCCCAACTTTTGACGATGGAAACGTTGATAAATGTGTACTGCACTGAACCGAACTGAACCGGACCGCTTGGTGGAAGCGTTGTGAGTACACTGTACGACTCCAGACTGATTGAGACCACCTGTCTAAGTGGCACGCCTGATTTTGATGTCAGGCTGAATTTCAGACTTATTGTGCATCGTTAGTCGTGCAGGGTCAGAAGGCCAGACGTCCGATCACGACCCGATCTAATGCTCTCAACCCGTCTGATACATTTCTGGCTTGTTTGATATCTTGGTTTGTACGACTGCATGCACGCACTCCCACTCGATTTCAGGCTGTGCATTAAAACACACGGCGAACACGAGCTACGGTTTAACACGTGATGAGTCAGAGGAGGGTGTAGAAGAGAGAAGGGGAGTTTCGTAGGTCCTCTGCAGTCCCATGTTTTCCTTTTATTTGAATTACATTGTCGTGTTTGTTACTCTGAGTATGCTGCACGCTAAATGACCGTCTCCAGAAGCTGCTCTGTGTTGTTGCCATGCAGACAGAGATTTATGACACTTTGATTAGCTTCAACTTTTAGCAAACATCACTGACGGCTCTATTAGCTGCCGCCTCATTTATCATTATTGAGGTTCAGCAGCAGATTGAAAAGATGGCCTCTCTCCAGAGGGAGGGGCAGAGCGGCGTGATTACAGGCATTCTTAATGTCTCACGTTAGTTCCCCATCACGCCGCTGCAGACGCTGACATTTACAGAGCAGCAAAAGTCCCGTCATAAACACGGCCAAACTCGTCCCTCACACTGTGTTTCACATGTTTTATGACTGCATGATAACCAGTATCTACGACCTTATTATTTAAAATCTCAGGGACGACGTCCAACACGCTGTGGAGGAGTTCTGCATGATCCGAGAAAAACATGCAATGTGTGATTGTTCAATGTTGGGATGACTGTCTCCGTATGAGAGGAAGAAGTGCACATTAACTTTAAGTTTGATGTGTGTCTGCTGTTCTCCGTGTTCTCTTTCTCCCTCATGAATACAAAATAGATAAAAATGTTTTCATGACTAAATCAGCTCCAAGTAATCCTGTTAGCTGGTAGCTAGCTTAGCTTCATCTGAGTGCAGCAAAAAGGTGTGAAGGCACGAACTCGCCACTAGAGATGCACCGATTCACTTTTTCAGTTCAGACCCGACACATATGAACCGATAGTGACCCAACAGGTCAAATGTGCACAAAGCATCGCTTGTTTACCTCAAATCGTTTCCTGCAAACGCTCAAATTCTGATAACGAGGAGGAGGACTGCAGGGCCTCGGCCTCAGTGCCCCCCCCCCCCGCTAAAATAAAGAATAATAAAAAAATAAATCAACTCCTCAAATGACACGAATCAGCTGATGAAAGGAAAAAACAACGAACGGTTTAATGTGTTGCATTCAAAGTCTGAAGTTTTTGAACATGCTCATTAGTGTCTCAGATCCTCATTCAAACATCACATCGTCATGGAGACATAACGACTCTGATTCACCTTCAGTTATTAGCATGAACGCTAACGGTATAACGGCTAAATTTAAAGTTCATATCCTCATCGTGGTTGATATACAGACGTCTCAGCACAGCTGGATTGAGTTTTCAAATAGCTGAAGGCTGGCTTTCATCCTCGTTCATGATGCATCCTTAAATCAGAAAACATGAACAGCATCCAGCACTCTGTACGATAAATAACAGAAACACTATGGAGGAGTAGATGTTAGCAGCTTTGGTTAGTGTCGGACGGTCAGAGTAAATAAATAAAGATAAAAACGTCTCTTTAAGAAGAATGTTTGTTGACGGTTTTAAAGATGTTCTTCTCTCTTCGCCCGGTCGTCACGACGATGTGATGACTTTAGAGACACAGAAACTTGATATGTTAGAGAAGAAAAACACCTGAAATCAGCAGAGTCGTCTCACTGAGATCATCTTTTCATCCTCTGACTGCACATCTCATTTTAGCTCTAAAAAGAAATCTGACCCCCTGTGGTACTGATCTAAAGATGTCCTCCTCCTGACTCCCCCCCTTCTTCACCTCTGCAGGGCCCTAAAGGAGAGAGAGGAGAGAAAGGAGAGGCCGGCCCCCCTGGAGCTGCTGGACCTGCCGGAGCTAAAGGACCCCCTGGAGATGACGGTCCAAAGGGCAACCCTGTGAGTCCAACGAATATTATTTTGAAAAAAAACCTGCAAAGAGAATTTTTCTGCTCTCAGTTTAAAAGTGCAGCTTTAAAGGAAATGCTCCCCCCCCCCTCCTCCCCCCCCCTCAGCCTCCAGGCAGCCGTTTTCTCCTCGAACATGCTCGAGAGCTAAAAAGCCTTTTTATTGAGTCAGATTATATTTTATGATTGCATGGTAATGGAAGGCAGTGAGGCCTTTTTTCATGGATTTGCAGCATCATCATTAAGTCCATCAGACGGTCGTGAGCAGGTTCGGCACAACTACATCACTGTCGGAATTACCCAGCATGCCCCGAGTACCTGTACCCGGGGAAATTATGTCTCCGCTGCTGCAGAGCCTCAGGTATCTGTCTCCTCTCTCATGCATCTCAATCCTCTCCTCACAGGGTCCTGTTGGATTCCCCGGAGACCCCGGCCCTCCTGGAGAGGCTGGTGTAGCTGTAAGTATGATGTCAGGAAGTTTCACCTTATGGACCCAGACACTCCTCTGAACCCAGAGGAGGAGTGTCTGAATGCTGAGACTGTTTGAGTAATTATGAAGTTAGAAAAAAAAGAATTGAGAGTTTTTCCTCCTTCAAATATTATTTATTAACTAATGTTCTCTTTCTTTTACCTTAAATCTGAGGTGTCCTGTTTTACTGCAGTCTGAAGTTTATGTTGACAATTGTTGTCGATTACTCTATAAAATGTTTCGTGAATAAAATCCGTCTTCTTTTTGAGTATTTCTACAAAGCAAACGCCACATTTTCCCAAAGTAACTGAACCTTCGATCTGTCACAGACAAATCTTGTCGCTCACATTAGACAGAACAACAACGACACATCTGTAAAACTGTTAAACATCAGTCATGTCTCTCTGATGGCTGCACCCCTCAGGGCCCGATCACACAGATGTTTAGCTGTAGGTAACACTGCTCCCAAAACGCCTGAGCGCATCTGATCAAAAGGGAAACAGAGCGGAGACTTCCACCATCTCTTCAGTGAGCTCTGTCTGGACTTAGGAAGTAGTAAAGCCCGCCTCCTACTTGATTTGATTGGCTGCATGGGCCCTCGACGAGCGCTGCGACTCGCCGTCTTGAGCTGCAAAGTTGAACTTTTTTTTTTACAAATGTAAATGTATGTGATTCTTAAAATAAGGGCCTCAGTGTCGTGACGTCATCAGAGGACAAATATGAAATCTTTGTCATCTTAAATGAAAGATTCTGATTTGGACACGTTTCTATGGATACTTTAAATGACAGCATGATCTAACAAACACTTCTTTCTGTTTCAGGGCACTGACGGAGAATCAGGAGAGAAGGGAGAGGACGGAGAGAGCGGTCAGCCGGTGAGTTTCACAGAATTCTAACAAACTAATGCAGGAGTTTTTATATCGTGTTCTCTTATTGTCTCAATCAGTCCAACCATGAATCACAGGTTTGTGAACGCTGTAATGAATTCTCTTCTACCCGGTCTTCTGGGGAGCCGGCGGACCGGACTGATCTGGTTTGCAGATTGTTTAAGAGTGATTAGAAATAAGAGCTGGCTCTGTGTAAAGAACAACAGTGGTTCATATTTATGGATGTAAATGAGGTTTAATCTCCGACAGAGAGCGTTTGATTTACTGCAGGAATGTCACTTCTTCTGTTAATGAGCCGAAATGATAGAGAAGAAAGTAATGTTGTCAAAGTTGATTAAATATGAAACACATCGTAGCCTAGCGGTTATGTCGAGAGCCCCATGTAGAGGTTGTGGTCCTCATCGCAGCGGCAGTGAGTTCGAATCCGACCTCAGCCCTTTGCTACATGTCACCCCCCACTAACTCCGCCCACCATTTCCTGTCTCTCCAGCAAAACCCTTAAAAAAGCTCATTTGGATAGCTTGATAGTAAAGGTGTGTCGGTGTGCAGGACTTCAGGCTGAGCAGCGAGCTCTTCTCCCTGAATGACGACACACAGTCGCTGTTATCGTCCTCTCGACAGACGTAACGAGAGATTTAGTGAAGCGTTCTGCAAACTCATCCAAACGTACATCAGCAGTGACTCGTTAGAAACAACGACTTGTTTTATCACCTCTGTAAAAGTGTCCTCTCCTGTTTTCAGGGACCTCCAGGTCCATCAGGAGAAGCCGGACCACCTGGACCACCTGGCAAAAGGGTAAGTCTGCAGCCTTCACTGCTTTTATGTGTCAGAGGTGACGTGATGTTGTCTGTGTTGTTGAACGTTTTCATCAGTTCAAGAAGCAAACAAGAAGTGAGAAAGTTTGAGCCCTGTTTTCAAACCGATGGAGAGAGTCTGTGCAGCTTTCCCACTCCACTTCTCAACAGTTCAATCTCGGCAGTAAAGCGGCACAGATTCATTTTCATTAAAAGCAGAGTGGGGAAAACAAAGTGGGAGATTTAAGGGGTCAAGGCGTAGCGCCGCCCGTGAAGAAATCCGCCCCAAAGCCTGCAGAGAAACGAGCGGCACCATGTGAAAAATCATGAATCTTTTTTTCTGTTTCTGAGTGAGAAATTGAAAAGGCTTACCGAAGAATAGCTGGAAAAAGGGACTCATTTACGTCCTCGCCGCAGAGCGTAGAACGAGAGAGAGAGAGAGCAGGTCTGACACGTTATTGATCCACAGCTGCTTGATTGACAGACGCAGCAGAAACAAAGTCATAACACGACGTGGTGGAGCTGTTAAGAGGTGATGAGAGGAGGGAGGGATGGCTTCAGGAGAAAGACCATCAAACATTGATCATTTAACCCTTAAAACTCTGCAGAATGCTTCAGCGGGGCCGCCATGTTTACGTACGTTTCTTTATTCTGGAGTCATTTCATGGAGAACACTTTACGTCCCTCGATACTAAACAACCTGACGTTAACTATGCTGAGTCATTGTTAGTGTTATATTAAAGAAAACAAGTCCTCGTGTATTTCCTTCATATTTTACAAAATAAAAACATTCTGATACAAAAGTTAAAAACCTGTTTCTGAACTCTTCACAAGTCAGAAGAAGACACTGTCTTCATTTCTGTTTGTGCTTATTGGGATATCATTAAATGATTTATAACCTGGTCTGCATGGTGGTGCAGTGGTTAGTGCTGCAGCCTCACAGCGAGGAGGTTCCTGGTTTGAATCCCCGTCTGACAGGAGCCTCTCTGTGTGGAGTTTGCATGTTCTCCCCGTGCATGCGTGGGTTCTCTCCGGGTACTCCGGCTTCCTCCCACAGTCCAAAGACATGCTGGTTAGGTTAACTGGTGACTCTAAATTGCCCGTAGGTGTGAATGTGAGTGTGGCTGGTTGTCTGTCTCTATATGTCAGCCCTGAGAACAGTCCAGGGTGTAACCCCGCCTCTCGCCCAATGACAGCTGGGATCAGCTCCAGCCCCCCGTGACCCCGAACAGGATAAGTAAAGCAGTTGTGGCGATTCACCAAGAATTACTCAACATATAAGAATAATCTTTCAAAGCACGTTCAAGTCACCTCAGCGAGCAGAGATACGATCATTGTGACGAGGATTCATGAGACAGTTTAAAAAGACGTGTCTGAGATGAGATATGAAAATAGAGAGAGAGTCGATGTTATGGATGTCTGATGGGAGGGACTTCCAGAGGCGGGTGGCAGAGCGGCTGAAGGCTCTGGACCCCCTGGTGGTCATGCGGGCGGGCGGGAGGGTGGTGAGAGAGAGAGAGGGCTTTGCTTTGTGCTGCAGATAAATGAATGCTCTGACTCTTATAATTTACTTTATTTAAATTTCAGTCGGATTATGCAAATAACAAACGCCCACTGTTGAGTCAGTCATCAAAGGGTTAATGAGTTGATTGTGATACCATCGTCAGCGCCGTCATGCTTCACTGGAGGAACTTCTCAAGGTTAAAAAACTGAGACAAAGACGATGGCGTGTTTGTCCGTTCTCACTCCGTCCCGTACAGAGATCCACTGCGTGCAGCGTACGACGCTCAGACGCCACAAAATCAAAGCCTGAAAGCCGCACACATCCAAGATGGAACATTTCCATATTTCCAATATGATGTGAAGCTCCGAGTCCACATGAAAATGAGCAGCTATTCTCCTGGACGTGAAAGAAAAGTCACAATCTGAAGAGAGAGAGGGAGAGCGAGAGAGCGAGCAGTTCAAAGAGACTCCCGGCTCGCTCTAACGGGAGAAGAAAACACGTCATGCATTTGAAACCATGCTGATTGCTTCTCTAATGTGTCTGATGAAATTTACATTCTGAGCATTTAGCGCGGTATCAGCACATGCTGCACCTAAGTGGCCCGGGGATTATGGGTAGGAAAAGGGGCTCCTTTATCACACACTGGGCTTTAATCACCGAGAGAAAAAAGTGGGACCTGAGATGATCCCTGACAGCTCGCTCTGCTGAATACTGAAGTCCACAGCCAGCGCTCTTTAGGATCTTACTCGCCTTTTTTCTTTGTGTTTTCTCAGCGTTTTTCCTGCAGAATATTACAGAACTTCATAAATCTCTTTACAGTGAGCATGCAGAGCTGCAGAGCGGTTTACTCTGTGATGCTGATGCTTTAAAACTGGAAACAGATTCAACCGTGCTTCTTAAAAAAAGACAAAAAGAAAAGTAACGTCTTTTACTTCAGCTTCAGGTCGCTGATTAACCTTCTCTGTTTCAGTACCTAGAAGCACATTCATCTAAAGGACAGGTTTTCATAACCCCACGTAATATTTGTACATATTTTGGGGTTTTAATCACTGATAGGTTCAAAGGTTTACGAACTGCTTCAGCCAGCCACTGCTGAACAGGCTGCAACGAAATGTTTGGAGCAAATTCTTTTGAAAAAAGAACATCCACTAAAAGATCTCTCTCTGCAGGGATCATCTCTGTCATGATGTCACACACTTAGAATAACTACCGGAGCCTGTCAGGGACAAAAACAACAGCTTTGAGTGGATGCTTTTACTCTGAAAGAAGCTCGGCTGATCTGAGAAATCTCCAACATTTCTGCTTCTATTAGTCATTTAGATTAAAAAAAACAGGACCAGGTTTACCGATTCCTGAATGCCACATTAACTTCTTATCCTGTAACTGTATGAAGACGACCAAACTTTTCCAATGACCCTGAAGCAGCAGAGCAGCCTGTAAAGAACACCATCTGTAAACAATGACTCTGTAAATCGTGCTACGACTGAAACGACTCTGTGCTGATGAAGAGCCGGCCTCTTCGCCACCAGGCAGAGCTACACGTCAGGAGAAGATGAAAGCTCAGGACAGGAGGCGAGCTCACATTATAGGCCCTCAGTCAATAGCACTCGAGCCGCAGTCGGCCAGATGAGAGTGGAATTTGGATGGAGAGGCTTTTTGAAGAGGGACGACTGGAGGTGGAGTTGAAAGAAATCATTGTGAAGCTGAGAGATCCTGACCAGAAAGAAAAGATGACCTGCCAGCCCTCGCATGACTGATGAAGGCTGTGTGTGTGTGTGTGTGTGTGTGTGTGTGTGTGTGTGTGTGTGTGTGTGTGTGCCTGCGTGCCTGTGTGTGTGTGTGTGTGTGTGTGTGTGTGTGTGTGTGTTTAGACAAGACAAAGACTTGTCTAAGTCACTCAAATGGATCCTGACATAACTGAAGTGTTGCACATTCAAGGGCGCTGGAGCCGTCCCCGTTCAGAGACAGAACCCAGCGAGTATTTATCATGAAGACAAAACGCGTCAAAATGAGATCGAATAAATAAAATGTAACGCCAAGAGTCAGAAAACGTCATCATGTGAAGAGGAATACCACTTGGCCTGGTTTTTACATACTAAGTTCTTTAAATGCACAATGACCAGTAGAAACCTGAAGTGGGCCGGCAGTTGTGAAACAGACTGTAACGTTTTCCTCGCTCAAAGTCCGTCCACTAAAGTTCTTGTTCTGCTGCTGACGGTTATTCTAATCTTCTTGCATCGTCATGGAAATGACCCGACAGAGACCGAACTTTATTTGACAGGGACGATGTTTTTCTGCAGCCGCAAACAACGTCCTCCAATCACAGCTGCTGCTGATGCTCTACCTCTGCCCTGATTGGTTGGGATTTGTAGTTCTTTGTGATTTAAAAAAGTTGTGTTGGATCCTCAGTAATCATCGCGGTCTCCAAAAACTCAAACGGTTACAATCTTTAATCAGGATTAGTCGCACCATTTCATTTTTGCTTTGTGTGTGTGTGTGTGTGTGTGTGTGTGTGTGTGTGTGTGTGTGTGTGTGTTGATGTTGTGTTGAAATGCTAACTCAGTGTCTTTACTCCTCAGGGACCCCCGGGGGCTGCTGGTTCCGAGGGCAGGCAAGGAGAGAAGGGAGCAAAGGTAACAAAATCAATTCATCCAGCGCACACAGTCGATCTGTCTCAGCTGGTTCCTCCACCCCCCCCCCTCCTCACAGTCCCCTCATTGTTCCCCCTCTCAAATTAAAAACACGGGGGTAATTTAATCTCCTCTGCAGATTAGATGGAAATTTATGGACGCGTCGTCTTTGAGTGGAACTCTTTTGTTTCTTGCATTGTGCTGCAGCTCAAGAACGACAAAAGGAGTGAACTCTTTTATGTCTCGCCCTCAGGTGTTCAGAGTCAGCATGCTTTCCTCTTTTTAATTTGAATCAGGGCCAAAAAAAGTCCTCCGAGACTCGACGTTCAAACATGAATCCCTACATATGATCTGTGACTTTGTGCAGAGGCAGATTTAGAGCATCATTTACATTAACTGTAAAGAGACTCCTCTGCTCAGTCAGTACACGTGAAACTGAAAGTGCAAATCGTCTTTGAATTTGTGCTTAAAAACCTGAATCTTAAATGTCTCAAAGTAGGATGTGCAGCAGCACTCTGAGCTTGTCATAAATTCAGTGAAGTAGTTTGCAGCTCTTTGCAGTAAGCCTGTAATCTGGAAACAGCTCGCAGCTCAAACGTGACTCCAGTTTTCATGAGCTCCGTCTGGTCTCTGTGAATACTGATGTTTTAAATTACTGCTGGTCATCGTGGAACCGTTTGATCCGATGACATGCTAATGTTCTTCAAAAAGAAACTTAGCAGCACATCGAGTTCTGCGTCCATTCGAAGTCCTCATGTAACGAGCAGGAAGCTTCTTCGTTATTCACATCGGGGTAATTCAAGACTCTGCATTTAGTCTCAGCATCATCTACAGCCAAGAACCTGCAGCCTCGAAATCCAATGAAAATACACTGAATCTCCCCCTTTACTGTCTCCCCCTTGGTGTCCCCCCTGTTGTCTCCCCTTTAGGTTCATTGAATAATTTCACACCCTAGTATTTGTTCAACCAGAGTGACAATACAAATCTTTGCCAGCTGATTTGAATTGTTCAGAGATTTAAATCCAAATGATCAAATATTCGCAGCTTTAGTCCCAAACTCTAAAACCTACACCAGGTGACCCCTCTTCTCACTCAGGTACAGTCAGCTTATATTGTTTGCTTGTGTCACATCTCTCACCACACCTGTCCGTCCACACAGGGTGAGGCTGGTTCTGAGGGTCCTGCAGGTAAAACCGGACCAGTCGGACCTCAGGGACCTTCAGGAAAGCCCGGTCCAGAGGGTCTGCGAGGAATCCCCGGCCCTGTCGTAAGTCTGATCTGACTCAAAGATCTCTGCCTGAAAATACACACACACACAAAGACACACACACGCTGCTAACACATGATGATAGACTTCATGAAATAATCAATACCTCCATTTGGCTCCGACTTCAGTTTGCTTGTTTATTCCAGCACACTTTTTTCCTTTGTTTGGGCGATTAATCATCGAGTGAGCACAGAAAATCGATGTCAGGCAGCAGGAAATACAGCCGCTGTAATGCTCACTAATATTGAACGTCTTTTCTCAGGGAGAACAAGGACTGCCCGGAGCGCCCGGACAGGACGGTCCACCTGGCCCCATGGTTAGTATGCTGAAGACCTCCCATGAAAAGCTCCGGCTGGGAGCTTTACTGTTTCCTCTCTGACACAGCAAGGACACAAGCTTCCTCCTTTTTCCACGTTAGACAAGAGGGACCCCAAATGATCCGAGTATTTGAATGTGTCACATGTCCTGAACATTCACACAGACGATAGATAATCCGTCACAGACGCTTCATTACACAGCAAACAATCAAATCTTAGCGAGTGTGTTCATCGTATTTCTAGTCTGAAATGTCTCATTTCACTTTGTAATACGCCACGTGAAGCCAACACGCCCTGATAAACATTTGACTCTGAGATAATACACGTGGAGAATAAAGCCTGAGATGTTTGTAATGAGGAAAACAAATCTCTGCAAATGGAGCAACACATTCGACTTGTAAACTTCCTTCATCTCATGCTCTGGATGTTTGATTTTTCAGGATTTAATCTTTTCAGTTTGTAGAGATTTCCTCGAAATAATCTCGAGACATGTTGTTTTAAAATCCTGCAGGTTTTGTTCGTATCTTTGACGAATAAGAATGTTTCACTCCTTTGCATGGTTCTCAACTCTTGTCTCAAAGTTACTAAAAAAACATCTTACCTGTTTGGGGGCGTTGGTAGCCTAGTGGTTAGAGCGGGTGCCTCATGTACGGAGGCTATAGTTCTCCAAGCTCCCTTCCTGCATGTCATTACACTCCCTCTCTCTTTCTGATGTCTCATTCTCTCCTCTGTCCTGTCTCTAAATAAATTCTTAAAAAACCCAAAACAGACTTTTTAAACCCCCCGGTTTCGGGAGGCTTGTTTCGGAATGGTTGGTTTTCGCGCCCCACCTGCGGAGGACTGTACCTCGGGGAGGGCGGCCATGGTTCGATTCCCACCTGTGACTCCTTTCCCGCACGTCATTCCTCTCTCTCTCTCTCTCTCTCTCTCTCCCTGGTTTCTGACTCCATCCTCTGTCCTGTCTCCAATAAAAGGCTTAAAGCCCTGAGTATGTCTCCTGGTTCTGTAGTTTAGTGTTTCTTCCCCCGTCACTCACATTTGTAATCACGCAGTTCTGTGATTCCTCTTCGTATGATTGATGATTTTTCAGTCTTTTCTTGTGTTCTCTTTCATGTCTCTCTCGTGTTCTCTCTTCAAACCGTCCTGTCCGTCTTTTTTTTATCTGTTTTGTTGTGTGTTTTCTCTCGGTGTCAAATTGATTTCCAAGTTGCTGTTTTGTTGTTCAGGGTCCTCCCGGTCTCCCTGGTCTGAAAGGTGACCCTGGCTCTAAAGGTGAAAAGGTGAGTGTTGCTTTATTTCTCTTCAGCTGGTTTCATTTTCTCAACCTCAAATCGGCTGAAAGAAGACAAACCTGAAAACACTGAAGCTCTCTGTTCTGCTCGTCACTCAAAGCCTCCACGGCTTCTCAAACGTTTAGAAGGCGGACATCTTTGAGAAGCGGCGTTAGTACCACAGCAGGCTGGTGTTACACATGAAGGAAACAAAATGAGTTTTTCTCTTTAATGAAAACGCTCTGACGGGTTTGAATCTGCGGCTGAATGTGATGTATCGCTCTCATCCGTCTCATCTCGCTCCTTTCTTTGTGGCACCGTCACATTTTCAGCTGAAATATAACGGCTCAGGATGCTCAGACAGCACACATTACTCTGTCTAATTCTCCTCACACACACACACACACACACACACACACACACGACGGCTGCAGAGAGGCAGGTTAAAGGAACACAATCGAGGCGGCGTGTTTTAAACGCTGTCACATCAGCCGCCTGGTTAGAGCTCATTTCAGAGTCGCCGCCTTTGTGTTGTAGATTGTTGTCGAGTTTTTTAAATATATTTTCAGTCTGATCAGGAGAGACGTTTCAATTCTGACTCGTGGTCATTTTTCTTTCATGAATAAACTCTGGAACTTCCCCTGAAGAACAAAGTCAGCAAAGTCAGGGGTTCAAATACAGAGAAGGAGACTTTATATCTTTACATTTAAAACAAGACGAGCAAAGTCTGAACGTTTTCTAACAAGCCAACCTAGCCGTGATCAAAGAGCCTGCAGGCGTTTTCAAACTGACTAAAAACAAGTCGTTTCTGTGCATGCAGAGAAAATATCGAAGAAGAAATCTGTCAATGTGTCGCGAGAAAGTGTTGTAGTCAAGACCACAAGAACCGAGACCAAGACATACCCGAACCCCGGGGTGCTGCGAGACAAGACCAAGACAATATCTCTGAAAAATCATCCTCTTGTGTGCAGGGGGCGTGTCCCTCACTTAGACCGTAACACCGGGAAGGTTGCGGCCGTAACCGGGGGATAAAAATCAAACTACAAATGAATTGAAGCTTTATGTTCTTTTAGAAAGAGGCGTTTTCCTTCTGATCACAGTGATGACGTGGAGAAATAGACCATCAGTGGTGGTCTTGACCGGTCTTGATTTAAAAACCGAGTCCGCCCAGTCTGACACCGAGACAAGGCCGAGTAAAAATGCTTTAGATTCTGAGACAGAGACCTTCAAGAAGTGGTCTCCAGACCGGTCTTGGTCTCGAGACCAGTCTTGAGACCAAGACTGATTTCGAGTACTACAACACTACGTAGATTAAAAGAGCTGCTAACTCTGTGGTCTGGGTACCAGGCAGTGTTTTCAAGAAGTCTTCAGGAGAAATATCTGTCCATAAGAAACCCGGATCATCTGGATGTCAGACTTCAATGGTCCTCATATTTCTCTCTGTGTGTTCCAGCCTGCGTCTCGTGTTCTCTCGTGTTAAAGTTCTCAAAAGGACGCTGCTGTCGTGTCTGATCGTCCTCTGTGTTTGTGCTCATTTGTTATCGTCCTGCAGGGTCACCCCGGTCTGATCGGTCTTATCGGACCTCCCGGCGAGCAAGGAGAGAAAGGAGACCGAGGTCTGCCCGGACCTCAAGGTTCCCCCGGAGGCAAGGGCGACAGTGTAAGTAAAAAATGACTCTGTTACTGTGCTGGTCCTCGGGGTGTGTGACCCTCCACCTCACGTTATTTGTCACCCCCTCTGTCCCGCTCGCTCTGTGGCCGCAGGTCTCAACACCCACATTTATTTACTGCTGACTGAAAGTGTAAGAAGTGCTGCAGTGACGCTGAGCCCTGCTCACAGATACACATCCCCCTCCTCAAACTGGAGCAGACTGCGTTCATGTTTCTTCAATGACTGTAAACTTGGCTTAAAGGCTTTCAAAGGTCTTTATTTGTCTCCCCTTTTGAATTGTTTAGATCTTTATTAGACTCCCAGGCTGTGATGAACTCTAGCGATGTGTTAGAGCCGTAGAAATAAGATAAGGATGGAAAGGATCCGGCTTCTCGTGAGGAAGCCGGAATAAAAGCAGGCGACGGCTCTATCTCTCTCTTAAAGGACTGATGAAGCCTTCATCCATTTTTAAACAAACATTCAGAGTGAATCTTCTGCTCGTCCTCAGCACGCCCTGACTCGCTGATTTAAGGTGAAGGCTTAGATGAAGCGTCGGAGATTAGGTCTAATGAAATCCTCCAGTCCCCCTTTCTGTCAGAGAACAATCCTCTCAGTTCTCTGTTCCTATTAAAGGGTCGAGGTGAAAATGTTTGGGAGATGGAATTGAGCTTCATGAATGTGAATTCATAAAAGAGGACCAATCCACGCTCTCCGTTTGCTTTTCTCCTCGTGACTGAAATCAAGTTTTCATCTTGAACTCCTTTAAAGCCTTCACGCTAAATAATAGAGGGTTGGATTTACAGAACGGTCCAAACTTAAAGGAGCAGTATGTTACTCTGCCACCTAGTGTTTAAAATGGGTACTGCAGTCCAAACTCAAAACATTGTAGAGAGCTGTCTCCCCCCCCCCCCTCCTCTCTACAGTGGATGCTCATGCAGGTCACCATGTGGTGGACTGAAGCTTCAGTGTTTATCCAGCTCTGCATCGGTCTGTAAACCTTTCTGCGTTCTAACCTCTCTCCATTTTTCAAAAGCATCTCCAATATTGATCCTAGTTTGAGCGCCCCCCGCGGCGTCTTCTCCCTTATTAAGTCAAAATCATCTCATCATCTAAATAAACTTTATGGAGTGCAGTTTTTATTAAAAAGACTCCGTTCAACAATGAGGGGCGGGGCTGAGCCGCACGTGTGCTGTGTGACCACACTGTCACGTGACTTGAATGTGGGCGGAGCCAAAGAGATGTAAATCAAATGTTCGTCTGGATAAAGGTTTTCTAACAGCGATGTTTTCTTCCCACTCTGTGTGACGACAAACTTCACTCTTATAAACTCCTCGGCCTTTATATTCTAATGTTTCCACTCATTATTCCAGCCTCACTATCTCTCTTCTCTCTCTGCGTTTTCTTTCATTCATGTCGGACTTCTTTCATCATCAGGGTGTCGGTGGATCTTCTGGTCCTCTCGGTCCCCCAGGTCCCCCCGGTCTGCCTGTAAGTCTGTCACTGACTCACTCGCTCATTAAAATTCAACACGTATGACGGAGAGATTTGATTAAACTGCCGTGCTTTCTTCCCCTGCAGGGTCCTCAAGGTCCCAAAGGAGCCAAAGGTTCAAGTGTGAGTAGCATCAGCGTTTTTAAAGGCGGAAATCTGTGTGTGTGTGTGTGTGTGTGTGTGTGTGTGTGTGTGAGTTAAATCTATGTTGTCTAATGTGTTCCTCTTCTCGTGTCTCAGGGTCCTGCTGGAGCTAAAGGAGACACCGGTAACATCGGACCTCCTGGTCCTGCTGTGAGTTTTTAGCACTTCCACTCCTTCCTTCTTTTCCGTTCTCATCCTCAGGTGTCGTTCTTAAATCCATTTTTTTCCTACTCTACCCTACAGGGCCCCCCAGGCGAGGTGATCCAGCCCCTGCCCATCCAGTCCCCAAAGAAGACCAAGCGCTCGAGCGACGTTCAGTCAGACGCAGCCTCCAACATCATGGACTATGGCGAGGGCATGGAGGACATCTTCGGCTCGCTCAACAACCTCAAACAGGACATCGAACGCATGAAGTACCCGATGGGAACGCAGAACAACCCGGCCAGAACGTGCAAAGACCTGCAGCTCTGCCACCCCGAGTTCCCCGACGGTAAGATCAGTCACAGCAGGAGTGATGATTTTATTTAAAGACACATCTCATTATAAATGTCATCAAATCACAGTGCAGCAGAAAAGAGCATCTTAAAGGAGCAATACGTACCTCTGACACCTAGTGTTTAAAATGGGTACTGCAGTCCAAATTCTAAACATTACAGAGAGCTGTCTCCCCCCCCCCCCCTCCTCTCTAGAGTGGATGCTCACGCAGGTCACCATGTGGTGGACTCTGAAGCTTCAGTGTTTATCCAGCTCTGCATCGGTCTGTAAACCTTTCTGCGTTCTAACCTCTCTCCATTTTTCAAAAGCATCTCCAATATTGATCCTAGTTTGAGCACGTTTCTGCTCGTGGAGCTTATTAGAAACATGCAGAGGCTTTTTAGGTCGGGTACAATCACTTCTATCTGAACCAGTTCTCTTGCCCGCTTCCATCGCTGCAACACCTGTTGGTTTGACCTGATAACTGCTCTCATATCTGGCAAACCGAGGGGCGTCCAAAACGGCCGTGTGGGGGCGCCTTAAAACCGCCTACCTTCTCTGGTCCATTATATTTACAGTCCATGTTGAACCCTCTGTCATTAAAACAGAGTCTCCATTTCTAATATGTTGTTGACGGTCACCGAGCTGTTTGACAAACTGATTCTGAACTTCTTAGTTTGAAGAAGTGATTTTGAACATTGCTTGGAGAAACATTCTGTAGCATGGACGTTCGAGCTTTAGTCTTTCCTTCTTTGGTGTCTTTATTTTGTCTCGTCATAAATAAGTTCCTTCTTCCTTCCTCTTTACTCGTCTCCCGTCAGCCCTCGGCCCCTTAGTTCTGGTGAAGGTGATAAAAACTGCTATTTGACACATTACGTGTCGGTTCAGCTTTATTACGACTCATCTTACTTACGTTAAGAGGAAACATTTTCTAACACTCGTGGCTCATAAAGAACTCCTCGCCTCAGGCTTAATGATAGCATTTTATTTAGCGCTGCAAAGGCCCTGAAAGGAGAAGTAAACGACTTCAGAGTTGAGTTACAGAATGTGGCTCGCTGAATGTGGAAACGAGGCTCTGAACTGTTTTCTGAAAACGTGACGAGAGCAGGGTGTCTGAGTGTGTTTGTTTCTCCTCAGGCGAGTACTGGATCGATCCAAACCAGGGCTGCTCCGGAGACTCCTTCAAAGTTTACTGTAACTTCACGGCCGGAGGAGAAACCTGCATCTACCCTGATAAGAAGTCCAACGGAGTGAGTGCCTCATCTCTGTTTCTCATCATGGTGTTTTTATCAGATCCCGAGTCGTCGTATTCAAACTGTTCAGATGAAGCTGTCACAGAGCCTGATGAGCTGCAGGGATGAGCTCGGACAGATCTGATGCTCACTTTGTGCAAACAACACAAAAAGCCCCGAAAGGAAAACGTAACAGAAACGATGTGAATCTGAAGTTTGTGCCAAAGATTTTTCAAAGATATTAAAATAACAAACAGGTTTATGCTCTGCTCCCCTCGAGGCGCTGCGGTATGCAACAAGCGTTTCTTCATGTTTATTGTTGATTTATAACTGAACCTGCTTTTAATATTCTCTCTGTTTTTATTTTCTGCAGGTCAGAATATCTTCATGGCCCAAAGAAGTGCCCGGGTCGTGGTTCAGTGAATTCAAACGTGGTAAAATAGTAAGTGTGCACAGCTGCTCTGACTTCATTGTCTCGTGTTTCTCTGCAAAATGCCGAGCAGATGCTCAAAGTCTCAAACAGCAGCACCAGCCATGAAAAACTGAGCAGTGACCTGAAGCTGCTCCCCATCAAGAAATCCCCAAACTACCTGACGGTGTTTACAGCGTTCATATTTAAGAGCGGGGAGAATAACGGAGTGTAAGCGATCCACTTTCATCCTCGTCTTTTCCTTCAAATCATCTGCATCCCTTTGAACTGCGGCTCGTTTTGTGCTATTGTCAGAACATTACAATTCTCCCACTGCTCCATACACAGAGCAGAGCATCAATAAAACATTGGAGAGGATTCAGGCACAGCACAGTTTAGTGTTTCTCTTCTCCTCGCCGTGCCCTTGAACATTTAGAAAGTGTCTGAGTAAACATGAGCGGCTTCACAATCTATGTTTGTCTGCATCCGTCACACAGACGTCTCGGGGTTTATTCCCACACTTCTAGACTTTAACATTACGAGACTCTGGTTTAAATACAGCACATCTCTCCTGGTATCAAGGGCAGAGTTCTGGTCTTAAACATGTTCAGATAAGGTTCAGGTTTATCTTCACACCTGAAGAGCGCTCGCTTCTCTAAAGTTCAAAGTCTGCAGGAGAGGCCGAAAACAGGTTTAGATTTATAAATCTGAAGTTTGATCGATCGATACTAGAAGCAATTTTATGTTTCAGTAACGTGGCGAGTGTTCATTCAGGGTGGTTTCACACTAGGGAACCGGGCCCGGATCCGAGTACGCTTGACCCCAAAGTCAGACCAGCGGGGGAGGGGGGAGTAATCGTGCTCGGGCACGGTACGAAACAATCGTGCCTAATATGAAAATGCCGTTAGATAGAAATCTGTCTGTTTATCTGCAGGTTTGCATCATAATTAAGAAAAGTAGACTCGTGTGTGACTCTCTCTCTCCCTCTTTCTCTGCCTCTCGTTCTCTCTCTCTCCCTCTCTCTCTCTGCCTCTCTTGCTCTCTCTCTCTGCCTCTCTCGCTCTCTCTCTCTCTCTGCCACCCTCAGCTCTCGTACATTGACGCAGATGGAAACTCGATAAACATGGTGCAGATGACCTTCCTCAGACTACTGACGGCCTCGGCCAGGCAAAACTTCACCTACAGCTGCCACCAGTCCGTGGCGTGGCTTGACGCCACCAGCGACAGCTACGACAAGGCGCTGCGCTTTCTGGGCGCCAACGACGAGGAGATGTCCTTCGACAATAACCCTTACATCAAGGCCCTCTCAGACGGGTGTGCGGTAAGTCGTTACCATGGATACTGTTTGTTTAAATGAGCAGCGGATGATTTCAGTCAGGACATGTTTGACGAATGAAGAGCCAAATTACATAATTGGTGAGTTATGAACCAAACTATTCGTGAAAGCTGGTTTAATCGTTGAGGGATAGAATAATGAAGAGGAGGTTTTTCAGCCAAACGAAGAACGCTTTCTGTCAGATTTACGTCTGCAGTGTTTGAGAAGCTGAAGAACTTGTCGAGCTCTGAATGGATGTGATCAGTTCCTCATCAGAACAGAACTGTTCCTCCTGAAATGATTGGGATGAAATCACATTAGGAGTAAAACGAAGCGGAGTGGAGAGCTGCGATTGTGGCTGACGGCTGAGAAAATAAACTCATCTCAGACGCACATTAGCGCCGTTGTCCCAGCAGCTCTGCTGTGATTAAAAACAGAGACATAATGTGTGAACGTCTCTGATGAGCTCGTCTAATTCTCTCCTCTGGGTTTGTGTTTTTGTTTGTCATTGCAGACGAGGAAGGGCTACGGAAAGACTGTGATGGAGATTAATACTCCCAAAATCGATCAGGTTCCGATCGTCGACGTCATGTTGACTGACTTTGGGGACCCCAACCAGAAGTTTGGGTTCGAAGTTGGGCCCGTCTGCTTCCTTGGCTAAATCAAAAGAGAAAAAAAGGACTTGATGGGGCCAGCAAAGAAAGTCAAGTTGAGACGTTTTGGGTACCACCAAACCCCATTTCTAGCCCCCCACCCTTTTCTATGCCACATGCAAGTTTTGAATAAGAGTTGGTGTAGCAAACATGTCTGTCCATGTATGTACGTGTAACCCAGGAGATACTTGTTGCCCTTGTAGGGCTCGAACCACACGACTAAACACGTCAGGAGCTAAAGGTGAAGGACATTGGAACGCGTGGCAGGAGGGGGTGAATCAGAGGAAACCACGAGGGGGGGCCACCGGGGTCACCGACCTCCTCTCGGGGTCCTCCAGGTGCTGTTTTGAAAACGACTACAATGGTGCTTGTTTAAAAAAAAAACACAAAAAGTCTAAAGAGGTGCTAAGAACGAAGGTGTATTTTGATAATTATAAAAACTGTAATTATTATTTTGTACAATACTGTTATTTCTGAATCCACTTTCAAAACTTGCATGTGTATCCGATTCTGGCTCTTTGGTAACTTAAAGACGGCTCCATCCAATCAATCTGCTTTGTTGTTGTTGTTGTTTGTGTCCCTGTCGTGAAGCTAATAAAGTGAGCATTCAAACCATTCTCCACGGCTACATTAGACCGTACGCCCCTTTGTATATACTGACAGTCCGCAGCTCCAGCTGAAACACCCGGACCGATCCACTGGCGCCAACACGGAAACATCTCCCACTAACGTTGTGACCCTGTGCTCGTAGGAAGCCTTCATTTCTCCTTTATTTAATTCTATTTGTCGTTCTGTTTGTTTGCTGACAGGCTTTTTATTTCGGTTGTATACCTCAAACTTTCTTGATAACCTGTAAGATGCACGGACGCTATGCCCTGTATATACCCTGGTTACGCAATTAAGTTTATATATTTTGGGTGGGGATTTTTTAAAAGAGACTTAAACTACGTTAACTTTTAGACATCCACTGTTCCAATCCTTCTGTGAATGCAATGAGAAGCCCTTTAGGTGACCCATGTTTGTAACTACAATGAGAAGATGTGTTCATGTGCTTTTTATAGTTCCTTTAAATATTAAAAACTGGATTCTAAACAACAGTGAACTGAATGTCTCGATGGTTTTGTGTAAACGTGGAGCCACCTTCTGTACATGTTTCATGCTTTACATCGAGGATCATCTGTGAGACTCGGGGCTCGTGCAATTCCACCTTTTGAAAACCAATAAAGATCCATCTCACAAGAAGTGCCTTCATTCTGAGTACATGAATGAACACGTGAATTCAATGTCTCCTTTTTGTCAGCAAAGGAAGAAGAGATTCAGATGTGGCTGAGTGTGCTGCTGAGAGGGATCAGAGCTGGACTCATATGCACACAGATGAACACACACAGACGGACGTTTAACTCAGCAGGAGATGTTTCTTTGTACTCAGAGGGAAACATCAGGCCTCATTATACACACAGTAGATCAGTCTGAAGGGACTTGATTTGAGAACCGGTTCAAGTCCCGGTGCCGATCAAGGTATGGAAGTTGGTCTGATAGCTGGGGGGTGCCAGGGCACTTCCCGAGTACTGCCATAGGTGCAAGGCACCAGACCCCCAACAGCTCTGGAGCTACCCTTGCGTAGCAGCCTCACTCTGACATCTCTCCACTAATGCATGTCCACAGGTCCTGTTTGTGCATGTGTGTGTGAGAAGCATGTCTCTCAATAACAGAGTGTAAACCAGAATTTCCCCTCAGGGATTAATAAAGTACACTTAAATCCTCTTCACCATGTTTCTCTAACTCTAACATGTGTCCCTAGTCTGTCTACAAACCCCCCAATGATGAGAAAAGTCCTTCCTCTCCGTCTTCTGCCTGCTCCACTTTTCAGAAAATGTGTGCTCAAACAGGCCGTTTGGAGATTTTCCCTTCATGACATCACAAAGGGCAGTAACCCCTCCCCCAGGTGGGTGACCCTCCCACAGCTAGGTGTTTGTTCTGCCCTCTGAGTCTGCCTTCTCACCGTAAACAATAGGGCATGGAGCGAGAAAGCCCGAGACACCCGAGCCCTTCCAGAGAGGGGCGTGGTCAGACACAGCTCATTTACATTTAAAGCTACAGACACAGAAACAGCCTGTTCTGAGCAGGGCTGAAATAGAGGGGTTTATAGGCATGATCAAATACAGGATCAGAGTGGATTTAGAACAAGACACTTCACACACATGTTTAGAGGAGCTCTGAGACTTATTTACACTGAAGAGGAGGAGGATATGTGACCTTTAAATCCACCGCTCAGTGGTTCCATACAGGTGTGCTAACACTCTTCACAGTGAGGCCTGATACCCAGATGTGGTGTTCTTCCTAGTGGCCCTTCAAACTGAAATAGAGGATTCAATTCCATTATAGATTTTCAAACAGCTTTGGATATTTTCCCCTTGTTCCATGTTCCCTTGTTGACGCTGGTTGTTGGTGATGAATCTGTGAGTGTGTGGTGTGCTGAGCTGGTTGTCTCTCCACACACTGATAATCTGTCATGATCTATAGTCATGTGTGGGGCTCTCTCATGTTTTCAAAATCGTTTAAGATTTAAAAAAATCTTTTAGTGTGTGCCAGGCCTTAGTCCAGCTGCCTTTGGATCAAGCTTCGATTTATCGTCACCTGAATGACTGAGAACCTGCCAGACCACCACATCCAGATTTATTTCTGCACCATCAGACGTTCTTTAAATCACAGACATATCACAATATCTCAAACAGACCAGCAGGATCGCTTCTCTTCATCTTTCTGTCTCCCTCTGTCTTATCATCAAGGATCTTTGATACATGTTGATATTCAGACTGAGAGGAAGGGGCCCGTTCCTCTCACTCATGAGTCCATGTTAAAACATTAAAGGTCTCCATTTTAAATTCAACAGGTGAATGATTTTAATGATGTTAAGATCCACTCTCATTGGTTGTGTTAATCATTGTTGCGTCTCGTTTGTCTCCAGGTGAGGAGAGATTCAGTCCACCTGAGTCAAAGTGGCTCTGATTGCAGAGCTGCTCCCTGATTGGCTCAGAAGTCTTGTGACTTGGTATAAAAGGAGACAACAAACTGGGCGCTCTGTATTCACGGTGAAGGACGCGAGGAGAGACAGCTTTTCTTCTTCTAATATTTGTTAGTTTTTCTGTCTGCGTTGGATCTCTGCTCATACAACGAATCAATTCTCCACACGAACACACAAACTGTGAGCGAACGCAGAGCCCCCGACCCGGTCTTAAATTATAACAGAGTCATTTTATATGTAGACCTGAAGTGCGAAGTCTCTAGTGGGGAAATGGGATTTGAACCTATGAGTAGCTGGATTTAGCAGTCAGCCCCGAACCCTAACCCCAAGTATCCTGTTTTTTGGGGGGCCTTTGCCTTTGTTGATAGAACAGATGTGGGTGGAGAGAGAGGGGGATGACATGCAGCAAAGGGCCAGGGTTGGATTCAAACCCACATCCGCTGCAATGAGGACTACAGCCGCTGTACATGGGCCATGCAACATAACCGCTAAGCTAGCGGCGCTCCCAAGAGTCCTGTTTTGTGTTTGTTCATGTGAACATCATATCCTGATTTCAGAAACCGGAATAAACCCTAATTCGAGAAACCAGATTTTTCTGAACTGTGACGGAAAACGTAACGTATACGCCTTACCCCGGTTTCTGACCGCTGCTGACTTCCTGCACAGACGCGACCTCAGCCGTGTGACGCATCAGCAAAACAAACAAGGCGGCATTTGAAGGACGTCCTATTGATCTGAAAGTTTTCTCTCCACTGGGAATCCGTGAACTCCATGATGACGACCCTGTCCCACCAGACATGACTGCGTATCTCCACCCGTCGTTCCCTTGTCCTACGCCGTGGCAGTGACAGGCCGACACCAGTCAGAGGTGACGACATGTTGAACATCCGCTGTCGCTCTCTTCGCCTGTTGCTGGAAATGAGTTGGTGGACGCCATAAGATCATGTTGGGATTTTATAGTGCTAAACCCACAATAATCCACAGTGGTCTCATCTTTCCCAGATTTCTACATTTCCACAGTTTGTGTTACAAATAAGATGCAGTCATCATAAAACAGGATACTAGTACTGATCATGCATACAGGGAGATGAAGAACCTGGTTTCTCTATGTGCAGGTAAACACCAGGGCCCGTATTCACGAAGCCTCCTAAGTACTAAAAGTTGCTCCTAGTGACAAAATTCTAAGAATTTCCCCTCAAAGTTCAGACTAGATCGTTGTAAAGATGAAAGTTATTCACAGAGTGTCTCAGCCCTTAAAAGAGCTCCTCAGGTGTAAAACTGTGATGAGGAGTGAGGAGGACTTCTAACAGGATGAAGAGTCTCGCAAGCTGAGGAGAGAATAGAGAAATGTTCTTCAAACACTACATGAAGAATAGTTTTGACTCATAGTTGATGCAGAACAGACACAAATGATTTGTGCAGACATTTCAATCCATCTCTGACTTTGTTCAGTACAAAGTGAGACATGCATGTTGAGTTTCTCTACATGTGGTTACCTCCACAGGTGCATCAATCACTGATTAAGACCCTTCACATGATGATGTAACGATCAGCAGGTGAAGAAGCTGCTGCACAAGTGGGAATGTGATTTCAAACATCTTGTAGGCTTTATACTTTAAAGTACGCCTTACAAATGATCACACAGATGATCATTTCAAAGTGTTCATAATTACACAATATACCTAGCACCGGGGTCGACCACGCCTCCTCACTAAGACAAAAGTTTCTCTCTTCCTCGCTCAGAGTTGCTTTGAAAATGTTCCTAAATCACTCCCAGGCAAAGACTCCTTGCTATGAATCTTTAAGTTAAGTTAGGAGCTCTCTGAGAAGATTCTCTGAATGTTTGTGAATACGGGCCCAGATCCTGAATAGGATCAGACTCAGAACAGGGATACTAAGCCCATGTAGACTCAGTAAGTTTAACAAAGAGTAAGTATGAGAAGAACGAGCCTGATTCTTCTAAAGGTAACAAAATCCGTGTTCAGTCATTTAAGGTGACAGCAGCAAAGCCTAATCTAGTGAAAGAAGACGAGTCAGGGAACTAAAAAAAGTCTCTTTTTCTTCTTTGATATTCAAGGAGAGCAGAGAGAGGAGCTGCAGCGATCTTAATGCAACAAGTTGAACAAGAATCCTAATGAGACGACTTTGGACTCTCAGTGACGTTTTACGGGTAACAGAAATGAGATGAAAAGCATTAGTGTGACTGTTTTTCGTAGCATATTCTCTTTCATGCTGAGAATCAGATGAAAAGAAAAATTCTGATGTCTCTATGTTGACAAGATAGTGAGCGCCGGTTAGCTTTACCCAGCTCTTTCATGCCTTTATTTTGATAGGACAGAGAGAGGGAGAGAGAGTGGGGACCACAGACTGTAAATCTGAATGTTTGAAGCCTGAGTGACGTCACCCGTCTGTTCCTGCAGGGGGCGCTGGAGTCCCCTCGATGGCGGTCTCCATGCTGGAAATGCTGTCTCAGCCTAACTTTCAGTCAACCTAACGACAGGCTGAGAGCTGGAGCTGAGGCGGGTTTTAAGCCTCCTGACAAACCGTTACACCGCGCCCACCTGTCAATCAGGTCAGCTACACGCCTTATTGTGAATAACTCTTATCCTTCATCAAATCAAAACTGATGAGTCATCAAAACATTCACCCCCCCGTACAGTGTGTGCTGATCGAGACATGAGCTAATCAGACCTATTTGTTTTTTGAACCAGGCTGTAAACATGTTAATGTCTGCTGCTTCGAGACCACTGACTGGGATGTACTGTGCAGCCCACATGGGGAGGACATCGACAGCCTAACCCACTGCATCACAGATTACATAAACTTCTGTGTTGAGAACACTGTACCCACCAAAAAAGTACAGTGTTTCTCAAACAACAAACCCTGGGTGACTCCTGAGCTAAAAACCCTGCTGCTCGAAAAGAGGAGGGTCTTTAGATCTGGAGATAGAGAGGAGCTGAGGAGGGTGCAGAAGGAGCTAAAGAAAAAAATCAAGGAGGGGAAAGCCAGCTACAGGACAAAGATGGAGGAGAAATTGCAACAGAACAACGCAAGGGAAGTCTGGAGAGGCCTGAATAACATCTCAGGTCACAGCAGAGGTCGTGGGAGGGGCCCTGAAGCAGGAGACAGGGAGTGGGCAAATGAACTGAATTTGTTTTTCAATAGATTCGATTCTGCTCCCACCCCCACCCCCACCCCCAACCAGAAGAGCTCTGACCAGTCCACTTCTCAATCACTCCACCTGAGCATCCTGTCACCCCCCTCAACAGCCCTCCCCCCCTCCTCCTCCACCAACGGCCTCTCCATTACAGCTGATCAGGTGAGAAGTCAGCTGAGAAAGATCAAGGCTAGGAAGGCCACAGGTCCAGATGGCATCAGCTCCAGACTCCTGAAGGACTGTGCAGACCAGCTCTGTGAGGTTCTTCTGCACATCTTCAACCTGAGCCTGAGTCTGGAGAGGGTCCCTACTCTGTGGAAGACTTCCTGCGTGGTGCCAGTCCCAAAGACATCTCACCCCAGGGAGCCTAACCACTTCAGACCTGTGACCCTCACCTCTCACCTGATGAAGACCATGGAGAGGATCATCCTCAACTACCTCCGCCCCCTGGTGACTTCACATCTGGATCCTCTGCAGTTCGCCTACCAACCGGACATCGGGGTGGATGATGCCGTCATCTACCTGCTGCAGAGATCCTGGACTCACCTGGAGAACTCCGGCAGCACTGTGAGGGTCATGTTCTTTGACTTCTCCAGTGCCTTCAACACCATCCAGCCTGCACTGCTCAGGGGGAAGCTAGAAAGAGCGGGAGTGGACTGTCACCTGGCTGCGTGGACAACAGACTACCTGTCCAACAGACCACAGTACGTGAGGCTTCAAGACTGTGAGTCCGACATGGTGGTCCCACAGGGGACAGTGCTCTCCCCCTTTCTCTTCACCCTGTACACCTCGGATTTCTGCTACAACTCTGGGAGCTGCCACCTGCAGAAGTTCTCCGATGACACAGCCATCGTGGGGTGCGTGTCTAAGGGGAGCGACCAGGAGTACAGGCAGGTCATCACAGACTTTGTCGACTGGAGCGAGCTCAACCACCTTCAGCTCAACGCCAGTAAGACAAAGGAGATGGTGATAGACTTCCGCAGGAAGTCACCCCAGACTGCACCGGTGAACATCCAGGGTTTGGACATTGAGATGGTGGAGTCGTACAAATACCTGGGTGTTCACCTCAACAATAAACTGGACTGGTCACACAACACCGACGTCCTGTACAAGAGGGGCCAAAGTCGACTGCACCTGCTGAGGCGACTGAGGTCCTTTGGAGTGTGCAGGACTCTGTTACGGACATTTTATGACTCTGTGGTGGCGTCTGCACTTTTCTATGCAGTGGCCTGCTGGGGAGGAGGGAGCACAGAGAGAGACAGTAAGAGACTGAACAGACTGGTCAGGAGGGCCGGTTCTGTCCTTGACTGTCCTCTGGACTCTGTAGAGGAGGTGGGTGAGAGGAGGATGTTAGCGAAGCTGACATCCATCATGGACAATCACTCTCACCCCCTGCATGACACTGTGGGGGCCCTGAGCAGCTCCTTCAGCAGCAGACTGAGACATCCGCCCTGCAGGACTGAGCGCTACCGCAGGTCCTTTATTCCATTTGCAGTCAGACTGTTTAACAGCATCACCGCCTCGTGACTCTGTATAATAATCATCAACATCATTAATGCTACACACTGTGTGTGTTTGTTATAATATCTGATCTGTCTTTCCACAAGTGAAAGTGTACATAGTGTTTATGCCTGGTATTATTTAATTCTATTGTATTTTTACTTCCTTTATTTAATTCATGTAAACATGCTCGTAGCTGTTTTTTCTTAACTTTTTGCTATTGATGCTGTTTATATTCCTGTTTTTGAGCTGCTGTAACATCTACATTTCCCCCATGGGGGGATCAATAAAGTTTATCCTTATCCTTAACCTTAACCTTAAAAACAGGCTCTTTGAATGGGTGTGTATGTGACTTCCTGTGCTTCTGCAGCCAGCCTCTAGTGGACACTCGAGGAACTGTAGGATTTTACACTTCTGCATCGGCTTCATTTTCAACACTGGAGGTTGCTGCTTGGGTCAGACATGAGAGGTGGTGTTATGTAGTTCTTACCTGGGAAGCAAATGAGCTAAAACAAATATCAAACTCCTGCTTTAAGTTTCCTTCTCTTCTTCTTTATCTGTACATTTGGATGAAGTCATCCTGCAAGTGTCTCCTCTTTCTAACTTAGACTCTCACATCCGTGCAGATTGTTGCAGACAGATCAACGCAACTCTCTCTTCGCTGCTTGAAATAAGAAGAAGACATAAGCCTGATTAGATCTGAACCTCTTTGAAACAAATGTTAGCGATGGCCTGCGTCTCTTCAAAGGACTGACCGACACCACACCTCTTATTTTCTCCTGCAGGATCAGAGAGAAGTCCACATAATAACAAGTGACAGGTCTGAGACGCGCACAGAAAGCATTTCTTTTTATCTTTCTTCCTTTGGAGAGGACGTCTTTGTAGACGAGCGACCAAAGAGAATACACACACACACACACAATGACATCAAGCTTCACACGAGGATTCAGCTTGCTTTTTGGCTCCTTTAACAAATTCCATGTTTGTCTCGCTCAGCCCTAATGGCTCTTTTTACATATTCAAGACACACAGTTCATTTAAATGAAGCAATCAAACTTCTTTGAGTTGTTGTGGAAGATCATAGTAATAATCTCCCACATTATCATATAAATAAGTGTCACTTTTTCCCGTCTCAAACGCTGATGGAGAAAAACAAAAGAGATTTAAAGTGAAACCACTTTGTCAGATTCTCTGCATTTAGTGTTTCACACAATCTGCGTCCTTCCAAAGCTCGTAGGTTTTTTACTAATATTGTTTCGAATTACAAAAAGCGATAAAAGAAGAAGAAGTCCGATAGAAGTCACTTTCCTGCAGCAACCGAGGCCAAAGACCGCAGACTCAGACAGACTCTAGTGGACACTGGAGGAACTGCAGCTGTAAAGTTGGACATTTTAACATGGGGCTCTATGGGGACTGACTCACTGCAGGAGACAGACTCTAGTGGACACTGGAGGAACTGCAGCTGTAAAGTTAGACATTTTAACATGGGGCTCTATGGGGACTGACTCACTGCAGGAGACAGACTCTAGTGGACACTGGAGGAACTGCAGCTTTAAAGTTGGACATTTTAACATGGGGCTCTATGAGGACTGACTCACTGCAGGAGACAGACTCTAGTGGACACTGGAGGAACTGCAGCTGTAAAGTTGGACATTTTAACATGGAGCTCTATGAGGACTGACTCACTGCAGGAGACAGACTCTAGTGGACACTGGAGGAACTGCAGCTCTAAAGTTGGACATTTTAACATGGAGCTCTATGAGGACTGACTCACTGCAGGAGACAGACTCTAGTGGACACTGGAGGAACTGCAGCTGTAAAGTTGGACATTTTAACATGGAGCTCTATGAGGACTGACTCACTGCAGGAGACAGACTCTAGTGGACACTGGAGGAACTGCAGCTCTCAAGTTGGACATTTTAACATGGAGCTCTATGAGGACTGACTCACTGCAGGAGAGAGACTCTAGTGGACACTGGAGGAACTGCAGCTGTAAAGTTGGACATTTTAACATGGGGCTCTATGGGGACTGACTCACTGCAGGAGACAGACTCTAGTGGACACTGGAGGAACTGCAGCTGTAAAGTTGGACATTTTAACATGGAGCTCTATGAGGACTGACTCACTGCAGGAGACAGACTCTAGTGGACACTGGAGGAACTGCAGCTGTAAAGTTGGACATTTTAACATGGAGCTCTATGAGGACTGACTCACTGCAGGAGACAGACTCTAGTGGACACTGGAGGAACTGCAGCTCTAAAGTTGGACATTTTAACATGGAGCTCTATGAGGACTGACTCACTGCAGGAGACTCAAGGAACACAAAAGAGAAGGCACAACCTAACAGGCGAGAGGGTCGTCACCAGTGTTGTCACTAACGCGTTACAAATTAACGCGTTATTGTAATCTGATTACTTTCTTTCAGTAACGAGTAATCTAACGCGTTCATTTTTCCAAACCAGTAATCTGATTAAAGTTAGTTTCCTAAGTGGCTGTGCGTTACTATTTTGTTATTGCCTCATAATGTTTGTAGAATGCAGAATTTTGTTGTCATTTTCGAAGAGAATGAGCGGAGCTGATACGTTTCACTGTATTCATTGTGTGTGCTTCCTCTGGGTCCGCTGCGCTGCGTCTCAGCTCCGTCAGTCCGGAGCCCTCCGGAGCTGATACGCAAGGCTTCTATTTTTGCCGGATGCCGGAGCACGACGCATCAAGTCAGCACAGAAAAGAACAAGCGGGACGGGAAGTCAGACACCGATACAACATTAAAACATCCGGTTTATTTTCAGAATAAAAGACTCCTTTTTAACGGTTCAGAAAAACGACTGTAAGTGTGTTTGTTTATGTGTTTATAAGGTTAATATAGAGTTTAATACCATGTACATCGTATTATCTCGTGCTGTCACGAGTTAATCTTTAAAATACCGCGGGAATTCCTTTGTCTCTGCACCCCAGCTGACCGGCTGTGCTCTGCGTGCTGCGGACGGAGCACGCAGCCGGTGGGTATTGAAGGACGGGGGTGCACGGAGCCGTCACGCACCGGAGCGGACACGCAATGCACACTGATCTGGTGGAAATTCGGCGTTATGCTGAGGCAGCGAAGGGAGGAAATCGGTAAAAAGTAACTAATAAGTTACTTTTAAAGTAACTTAGTTACTTTGATGATAAAGTAATCAGTAAAGTAACTAGATTACTTTTTTGAGCAGTAATCAGTAATCGGATTACTTTTTCAAGTAATCTGTGACAACACTGGTCGTCACACAGTTTAGAGGCTGACTATTGGAGGCAGCAATCTGGGTTGTTTACAGAAATGCCTCATCGTTGCAGCTCTGATTGATTCCCAGAGTCCAGAGCTCTTTGCAGGTCATATTTTCAGACAGAAGGAGAGGGAAACAAAACTCTTCAACGTCTTTGTAGATGATCTGTGAGCGTGTAGTGATATAAAACATGTTAATTATTCATTTTCCTGCAGTCTGTTTTTAAGGTGTAATGTTTAATCTGTGGTGTTTATGTTGGAACAGGTGAAATCACTGTGACAGATCACCTTTCTACCAACCACAGAGTGACTCAAGCTGCAGTTTTCTACAATGTTATTACAGTTTAAGTTTTCAAACGTCACCATTTCCAGGGTAATTCAGGCGTTTCTGCAGACAGTGATAAAGAGAAGCTGAAAAGAAGTGTAAATGTCAGCAGTGAAAACACAAAGCCTGGACGGTTTGAGGCTCGCCTGGTCAAACCAGGAGAGCATATTAGAAATGTAATTCAATGTTTTGTATTACCCTATTATGATAACTTTGTTTTAGAACAAGAATAACGTCCTTCATGAAGTTCCACAATTTAGGTAAAAGGCTTTAATTGAATTCATGTTGGAGTCCGAGCAGTCAGCGTGGTGGCCTGTGATCAGCGGCAGCACGACTCTGCTGGTTTACATGAGATAAACCAGCCGAGGAAACGCTCTCCGCCTTTCATGTTCATTCATTCTCTGCTCTCCATGTTTAACTCTGCTGACCAGACTCAGCCTGGAAAGCCCTGAAAATGTTTAACTGAGGTACCAAACAATGGCTTCCATGTCTTTCTCAAACAACAAAGAACTCTGGTCTCTTTGTTGGATGGTCCGTTTAGTTTGGGTTGGTATGAACGCTCAAAAGAACTCGGTGCGGACCAAAGAACCGAACTCTGGTCTGCTTAAAATCCGATCCGAACTCAACAAGGGAAGTGAACCAAACAGCAGTGCATTGTGGGTTAAATTTGGCCGTCTGTAAATGATGTCATTAGGTTTGATGAGTGTGGCAAACGTTAGCAACATCAACCTTCAGCCCTCCTTCCAAGTTAACGTGCTCACGCCTGTGCTTAATATGGTTACACATCGCCAGTTTAACCTGACACAGCAGACAAGGAGTCCTGCGTTAGTTCTGGTGGAATACGGTAGTCCTGCCTGTATGCGGCCATCAGCTGATCTGAAAACCGCCCCAATGCCAACCAATCATTATCACACTCACAAGGAGGCCTATTTAAACCATTCTGCCTCTCACTCCTCTTTCATCACATCCACTCGATACTGCTGTGCATTCTCCCTCCACCAGCTTCAGACAGCACATTTTATATTCTAGGATGAATTGTTTGCTTGTTATGTCTGCAAGATATCAGTATCATTCCATACACATTCAGGTTGTGTTCTGCATGTCCCCATGGAAAGATCTGTGGCATGCTGCACTGATCCTGCTGAGAGCTAAGAGCAGAACCAATACCACCAAATACATCTGTACAAACCAGAAGTGCTGCTATGGCAGAGCGGAGACGGACCGGACATGCATCTGGTTGAATTTAAGGTTTACAGTGTCATGGGTCAACCCTCCAGGTCAGAAGATCCAGAGTTCAAGATAAATAAATAAAACAAATCACATCCCTGAAAAATGGCTACTAGTCCCCAAGGAACGAGTTTAGTCTTTAGTTTTTTATCCCTTCCTAAAAAAGTCCCAAACACCTGTTTCTCTGCCGATACCCAACGTGATAGAAGATCAAAAAATGATTGCAGCCATGTCACAGTCATGAAATGTCTCATTATCCTTACATACTTCAAACATTGGGTGCTCTTCATACGACAGACGTAGTGTCGCTCTGCATGGTTTGACTCCTCTTCCTAAAGCAGCACACTAACCATCCAGTCAGAGAGCTGCGTCTGCACAAACAGGAAGTGAGGGGATCATGGGAAATCAGCTCAATGAACCTGTGGGAATAATCATACTTCTCCCACTGCAAACTCCAAACTCTGTCTTCTTAGAGAAACTTTGTTTGGGGATGCAACCCGCTCAAAGCTATTTTTATGATGCTGTTAATTAGAAACCCCGGCTGTCTGATGTAACTGTATTCTCTGTAGAAGAGATGAAGGAGCTCGTCGAACACCGAGGGGAGTCAGAGAGCTGAAGCACTTTTTATAACCATTGACAATTACATATGTAGATGTCACAGTCGAGCTCGGGGACTCCGTCAGACGTTCTCTTCAGAGTTGTGTAAGAGAGCGGCTTCAGTGAGGCAGATGAAAAGCTGATCGTGTTTTCAAGCAGCTATTTATGCACATTTCTGTAAAAAACGTCTTTAATTCTTCACCCCCGCCGAGAGAAGACAGGAGGGTGAGCTGAATATTCTCGTCACCCTGTGGAAGCATCAGCAGCAAATCGACGGATTTAAACCCGTCAACACGAAGATATTTAGACGGTGTGTTTTCTAGGAATTAAGTGGAAATGCAATCTTATTAAACATTCCCCTCTGTGTGAATGAACCTTCTGAAAGGTAATAAGAAGGTTTAAATGGAGAAATAATCTTCGCCTGAAAACACTGATTAGTTTCAGAACAGATAAATGAGCGTTCATATCCACGAGGAGACGCAGAGATAAACTCAGACCTTTATCTGTGTGTCATTAAATATCTCTAAAACATAAACCAGGTACTCAGCTGGATGGATTTGTTTAACCCCTTCATGGCTCTCAAACACAAACAATAATGTACGTTTCTGCTCTTTAGACTCACGTCTGAAACCAGTTTTTTTTCTGACTCCTAAATTCCACATAATCTGTGCAAGCCATGGTCCGTCAGTGCCACGGTTTTGCTCTGTCAGACGGCGTGCGCCCTGCCCCACTGGGTCCGTTTCTACAGTGTGAGCCATCCATGAGCAGCTGTACACAATAGAGACTGTAAATATTAATGTTTGAAGCGAGTGACGTCCCCCATCTGTTCCTTTGGAGTCCCATCGATGGCGGTCTCCATGCTGGAAATGCTGTCTCAGCCTAACTTTCAGTCAACCTAACGACAGGCTGAGAGCTGGAGCTGAGGCGGGTTTTAAGCCTCCTGACAAACCGTTACACCGCGTACTTGAAATTGACAGGATGCTCTATGTGTTTCCTTGTCTGACTTCCTGTCTGGGTCCTTCTTTTCTGTCCAGCTTGCATGTCAAAAATAGACTCCTGGCGTATTTGAAACAGAGCAGAGTGTAGTGGCGCTGCTGGCATGCTTTGAAGAGGGGCCGCTGCGATCGCTGCGGAGTGGCAGCGAACAGAAAATTGGTAATATATGGAAATATGGAAATTGGGAGTTAGAGCGTGAAGTTAAGACGGACTTAGCTTCAGACCAGGTGTAAGCTCTGTTGGTGCAACCGGCCCCTGCAGTCCTGTGAAGTTTCCGGAGGTACAAGTTCTCCTCAGACTCTCTGACACTTTGAAAGAAGTGTTTCCTTTTATGTAACTCTTCAGATCCTTAAGAGTTATCTCAAATGATTATACTCTTACAATTCTGGTTACTCGATCATTGTTTTTATCGCTTCAAGCTGTAAATGTTCAGGCAGTGTTATTAAAGTGCAGGTTTCTGCAGTGGCGTTGATGTAATAGTGACTCTGGGTTTTGTGAATGCACAGAGTGACTCAGGTTGAACTCCAGGCTTCCTCCTCTGAGATTCTCCTCAAACTGTGATTAATGTTTCAGCGGACAAAACGACTCTCCTGTGGAGCCCTGAGCCCGAACCTGGTGTACACAGCCCTGCTCTGTGTTTGCCTTTCAAAACCCTCGAGTGGACTTCAAGGCCGTGTTTAAAAGTGGCGATAAAGAAGCGGAGGCGGTGATCAGAGAGGAGCGCAGAACGATTGTGAGCGAGCCCTGAGGCAACGCCAAGGCTCCCCTCGTTAGAAAACCTGCGAGTCTGTCAACAGCAGATCCACGGGGATCCTAACAAAGCTGAGCACATGCAACGCTTCAAAGACACATTTGAATAAGTTCAGATGAGCCCCCTCCTCAGCGTGAGCGTGGCAATGAATCCCGAGCAGGATGGCGAGCTCTCTGACCTTTCTGACAATAAATTCTGGCTCATATCCTGAGAGGTGGTGAGCCGCCGCACTCTTAAATAGCAGCTAAGGGACAAGCGTTAAGATTGTGTTTACCAGCCAAGGACAAGGAAGAGAAATCTCTCAGGGGAGACGGAGCAGAATAGATCATGGCAGCACCCGTTAAAACATTTAACAGGTCGACTCTTCAGGAGCTGCTTTTAATTGAAAGAGTGGATCTCCTGAAAACGAGAGCCGAGGAGGATGAAGGACAGAAGAACTGTGTTCATATTTAATTACACCTTCAAGTAAATCTGCTCATTATGATTTATTAATCAAACACACGTGGAGTGAAGGTTGTTTGGACTTTGAAGCAGACCTCGCCTGTTCTCCGTGTGAGCACATCCACGGATTCTGCAAATAATTGATTTTCTGAAAACGATGCGGTTTCTCGGTCGAGCAATCGTCATCTCGCGTGCGTGTGTGTGAGTGCGTGTGTGTGTGAGTGCGTGTGTGTGTGTTTATCAGACTGTTATATCCAAATACTCAGTCCTCTTTCTGTTGCTCTCTCAGTTTTTGTTTCATGGTGTTTAACAAGATGAAGCCGGATTTAATAAGTAAATAATTTATGAGCTGTGAAAGTTAATTCTGCTCGCTTTGATAAAAACAAAGCCTCATGGTTTTTATTCTCTTCATGTTATCGTGTTGCTGTTTTAAACCTGAGTCTGTTATTTGACATGTTTTCAGTGTCGCAGACGTTCTTTGATTTGCAGGTCGGAGTGTTTCTGACTAAATGCTCGTGTCGTCTCTTCCTGATGGCGCGGCGTCTCGTGTTTCTCTCATAAAATCACCAGTTTTAGTTTTTCCATCCCACCTTTTATTCATGAGTGTTTTCTATTAGCACATCAAAGACCTGACCTGGAATTCAAACGTCTTTTCTCTTCGCTGAGGCGGAAAAAGTTTGTGTCAGTATTTATAACGATATGCAAATTAATTTTTCATTTCCATTTGCTGATTTTAAGGAATGAAATGTGCTCCACATTCGGATCGGAAGTCGAGTAATCATCCTGACAAAAATAAAACACCTGAACACGAATCAGACGGCTGCAGTGACGTGACGGAAGTGCTCAACAGTTCTGAGCAACTTTGGTGAAAAAATTAACGATTTACACGCTCGCCGAGTTCTTTATGAGCCACGAGTGTTAGAAAATGTTTCCTCTTAACGTAAGTAAGATGAGTCGTAATAAAGCTGAACCGACACGTAATGTGGCAAATAGCAGTTTTTATCTCCTTCACCAGAACTAAGGGGTCGAGGGCTGACGGGAGACGAGTAAAGAGGAAGGAAGAAGGAACTTATTTATGACGAGACAAAATAAAGACACCAAAGAAGGAAAGACTAAAGCTCGAACGTCCATGCTACAGAATGTTTCTCCAAGCAATGTTCAAAATCACTTCTTCAAACTAAGAAGTTCAGAATCAGTTTGTCAAACAGCTCGGTGACCGTCAACAACATATTAGAAATGGAGACTCTGTTTTAATGACAGAGGGTTCAACATGGACTGTAAATATAATGGACCAGAGAAGGTAGGCGGTTTTAAGGCGCCCCCACACGGCCGTTTTGGACGCCCCTCGGTTTGCCAGATATGAGAGCAGTTATCAGGTCAAACCAACAGGTGTTGCAGCGATGGAAGCGGGCAAGAGAACTGGTTCAGATAGAAGTGATTGTACCCGACCTAAAAAGCCTCTGCATGTTTCTAATAAGCTCCACGAGCAGAAACGTGCTCAAACTAGGATCAATATTGGAGATGCTTTTGAAAAATGGAGAGAGGTTAGAACACAGAAAGGTTTACAGACCGATGCAGAGCTGGATAAACACTGAAGCTTCAGTGTCCACCACATGGTGACCTGCGTGAGCATCCACTCTAGAGAGGAGGGGGGGGGGGGGGGGGGAGACAGCTCTCTACAATGTTTAGAATTTGGACTGCAGTACCCATTTTAAACACTAAAGCCGTTTTCACATATGCACTCCAGATAATATCTAGATAATTACGGGAGAACTGCTCCGGAGATTCTCCCGACCTAGCCGTTCACATATGCTCCTTTCAGCTGGAGACTATCCCTGTCAGACGGGTGGGGATTTCCTGAGTTAAGACGTGACGTAAAAAAACAACGCGTAAGTAGCGGACGAAGCAACAGAGTCCGCTACACGACGCTATAATGACAATATTTGCCTTTATATCAATGCTTTGTGTAGTCCAACGGAATGACAACATCCACAACAACATACTGACGAACAGAAAACGTAATGCAGCCGTTTAATTACGTGCACGGAGATCGTAGTTGTCCGTGCAGACACCCATTGCACCGTGCAGCGATCACAGGGAATAAGTGTCACTCCGCTCCCATTGACTCGAGGTTAATTCTCCGGAGAATATGCTGCAGCGTTCTCACATCAGCCCCTCAGGACTTACTGCGGAAAATATACTAGGGGTCTGGCAGGAGAAACTCCAGATAAAATCCGAGTGGAAAACTCGGCTGTTGTGTTCACACATTCAGCCCCTCCGGATAATCTCCGGCAGTTTTTCAGGAGATTTCCGTATGTGTGAAAAGGGTCTAGGTGTCAGAGTTACATACTGCTCCTTTAAAGAACCAAATTCTTTCGAGACAGTTCCTAGCTGTGTTAAGTTGATGCAACATTATTTATAGGATATGTAACATTTTCCACTTTTGTTACGAATAGTTTTGTTTTTACCTGATTCAGATTTTGTTTTAATGGAGTCTTCTTAGAGTCGAATTGTTTCTTTTATTTAAGCATCAGATCCAAACGTCCACCGCCTGACAAGAATAATGTACGCTATAAAAGTGTGAGAGGAGTATTTCCCTCCTGAGAGGACGCTCCTCTGCTGTCACACTTCTGAAAAATCCTCTCCCTCTGAGACAGGTGGGGAAGGATGCTGTATACAAGGTCGCACCTATCGACCCGTCTGTGATGGATTTGATATTTAGCCCACATCTCTTCTGCAGCCTCATTCACGTCAGCGCCATCTGAAGTCCTGTCACACCTGCACAGGGAAATATTCTGCCTGTGAGATTGGCATTTTCATTTGGAAATCAACTAAAGCCCGACACAGAGCCTCCGTCATTTCTGTCCACACACTTTTTTTATTTCTCACCTCATTTAAAATGCTTCTGATTCCCACTGACGTTTTATTTTCTGCATTTATCTGCAAACCTTAGCTTCCACTTCTGCAACAATAAAATGTTCAATAATACATAATGAGCTTACAGCTTCGCTCTGCAGCTCTAAATCACGCTCACATTTATCTGAGCATTTTAAACTCATAGATTTATACAAACAGTCTGTCGAGGAATCAGAGGCCGCTCTGTTTGATCAGGCTATTTGAGCTGAGTCCTTATTTCAGTTGAAAATGTGATGATGTCACACTTCAGCGCTCTGATCCTTTGAGCTGGAAACGCTCTCTGAGGCAGCACAGTGTGGTCTGGTTTAACTTACGACCACGAGGCGGGGGGTGAGGTCTCTGAGTGAACCTGCTCGGTCCTAAAACACTTGTTATTATTAGTATTGTATATAGTATATAGTTATTGACATGACCAGCTCGGCGTCAGGCTCGCTGCCTCTCTAACGTGGAAAAAGCTGGTCCAACATTTCCTGCTTCTCGCTCGCTCGCTAGCTCTCTCTCTCTTTTTCTCTTCTTAGCTTCATCCGTCAGCGTCCTCTTCCTCTCAGCCTCAGCCGTCGTATCAAACAGTTCAGAGACGGGCTAACTGGCTGCTTTGTAGCTGAAGGCTGCTGTGTGAACTAGCGCTGTAAAGACGTACGCACTCCTCACCAGATGACCTCGACCCACTGACAAAGTTACTCCCAATTTTCAGCGCCATGTTTTTGCTTCGTCCGACAGCGCATGCTCTGCCCAACTGGGTCCGTTTCTGGGACGTGAGTGCAGAAGAACTACAAGATCACAGGAGAACTACAAGATCACAGGCGAACTACAAGATCACAGGCGTATTACAAGATCACAGGAGAACTACACGATCACAGGAGAACTACAAGAAGAACTACAAGATCACAGGAGAACTACAAGATCACAGGAGAACTACAAGAAGAACTACAAGATCAAAGGAGAACTACAAGATCACTGGAGAACTACAAGAAGAACTACAAGATCACAGGCAAACTACAAGATCACAGGAGAACTACAAGATCACAGGAGAACTACAAGATCACACAGGAATAAAGAGAACAACATGCAAACAACATGTAGCTTTGTCTTTCTGAGGATGATTTGTTGTTCATTCGGCGCTTGTTTTGACAGGATGTTGATAAAGTGATGGAAAATACGATCGTGAGTCCGTATATTATTGTGCTTTATTTTGAAATTGACCGGATGCTTTGTGTCTTTCCTTGTCTTACTTCCTGTGTGGGTCGATTTATTCCATCCAGCTTGACGCGTGCCTGCAGCGAGCTCCGTCGAAAATAGACTGGCAGCGTTATTGAAACGGAGCAGAGAGTAGTGGCGCTGAGATGGACTGCGGCGCGTAAACTCATTGACTAGAGTGGCAGCGAATGGCGGCATAGTGCGCGGCACTGATGGACCGCGGAGCACACTGACTTTGTGGAAACTAGTGCAGTGCTCGTTCAGAATGTGCTTGTTGGTAATAATAATAATAATAATAATAACTTTATTTATATAGCACCTTTAAAAACACAGGTTTACAAAGTGCTTCACAACCAGCAAACAAGAACACAGCAAACACAGAAGAACATTAACAGCAGCAAGAACATTAAAAACCGACCATTACAAGAACTTATCATAAGAACCCAGGCAAAACAAGAACCCAACAACATGAGCTGAGACCAAGAGGACAGAAGATTTAAAGGATGTAAGAAACTAAAGGAGCTAAAAGCAAATAAAAAGATAACAGCAATAAGAAGATAAGAGCAGTAAGAGAAATAGAACCAAGTGAATACATTTTCAAAAAGACAATAATATTAATAATAAAACAAGTCTATATACATATAAAGCATAAAAAGGTAAAGTAAGTAAGATATAAAAATAAAATGTGTTTGGTAAGAACGTGGCTGGTCAGGAAGGGCTAGGTGCAATGTGTAGTGTTGTGCTCAGCGAAACAACTTCACATGCGATATAGCACATCTTTAGGCGTTGGAAAATACACCTGCCATGACATAGTTGTTTGTTCTAGCAAGAGTAGAGGCTATGTGTCATGACAGCACAGATGATTGGGGTTGCTAAGATTTAGGTGAAGTGATTCAACAACATTAGTCTTGGACTGCATTCCAGATATGACATTATGGAGGGTGATCTTATACATATAGGCTAACATTTAACGTCACTGCGCGCATACACGTAAGTTACACGATTCTGGCTTTTGTTAACGACGGTTAGCTAACGTTAGCGTAAATTCAAAAGCTTGGCAGACTAACGTTAAATATTCAAAGGGAAAATGGGACAGTATTTACAGTCAAACAGAAAGTTGGAGAGTATTTACTAAAGATTGCGTCCATTTAGCAAAACGAAATGGTACCGTTAAACTTACGTTATAAGTTGAAGTATCGTTGCGTGTATGTTCTGTCCAGTGTGTCCATTGTAATGACTTTACCCTCCACTACTCTCTGCGCGTGCGCTGTGCGTGTTGTTTCCGCTCGTCTGGTGTTTCCTGTAGGGTACGCTTCAGTAGGATTTCGCCATAGCAAAACTATAAGAAATATTTGAGCCACAAATCTGAGCTCATCCTAACTTCACAGTCAGCACTGCACTTCCTTGGGTCCTCAGCAACACACCATCCAAGTGTGACGTCGATCGGATGAATGGTTGTCGAGAAACTCAACTAACAAACACGCACACAGAGATTCCTGGATTTATAAATAGATGAGTAACATAGTGCTGAAAACAGGCGACCGGGGCGCTCTGTGGACGAGAGAGAGACGCCATCATCCCTGTTTAAAGTTATTGTACGATAACTATTTGAGCCACACTAAAAACATTTGTTCCAACAGCTTCATCTTGAATCAGTTATTTCTGTTGTTGTGATGCCCTCAGCTTCAGCTGCGCTGCGCTCTCAGTTCAACTTTTGGAACAGCGCCAGAGAAAAAACGACAACCTTAAGTTTTCCATAAATATCAGGTCGAGACGTCGTTATCTTTAACTTCAAGGTTTTTTCTCCCTATCTATATTCAAGAGATGCTTTTCTTTTGCTTTGAGAATATAACTTATTGATTCCAAGTCAGATTTCTTCATATTTTTCCTCACTTGACATCGCTATCAGACTCTGCTCGTACCTCTATTTGCTCTGCATCTGTAGGAGACTCTTCCTTTCACGTGACAACTGCCCGCCTGTGACTCTCTAGAGGTAAATCAAACATACCCACAATAAAAATGGATTATTTTCATTTGTCAAAACATTACCTAGCATTCTAATAGTTGCAGGATTTTCACCATGCAGGCTCATGCAGGAAAAAGAAAGTCTTGCAGCGGAGCAGAAATGTGAGAGCAGACATGACCACAGCCTCGCTCTGAATGTGCACAGTTTGAGCATGCAGGGACTATATGAATGAACTGAAAATCAGACATTAGAGTTCAAAGTAAAGGATCAAAGTCTTGAATAAATATAGAATTAAAGCAGAAAAGATCATAAAACAGCATTCACCTCTTCTTCTGTTCAGCATCAAGCTCTGAGGTAAATTACATCCAGGGCCAAATTCACAAACATTCAGAGAATCCTCTCTGAGACTTCCTGACTTAGCTTTAAAAATCAAAGCAAAGACTTTTAGCCTTGGAGTGATTTAGAGCCAGGAAGAAACAGAAACTTTTGTCTTAGGGAGGAGGCGTGGTCGACCCTGTTGCTAGGTGTGACACATCTTTTCAGAAGCTGTGATTGGTTAATCCAAAAAGTAAATCACAGAATCTAGTCAGACATTGGGCCTGATTTCCTAAAGGTTTGTGTGTCTTAAAACGTGTGCAAACTTGATACCACCAGCAGTAAATGTGCTATCTGATCTACTAACGACACGCAGTGAGGATTGCGTCTTTCATATGAGCAAAACAACACACGTTGTCCATTTGGCACGTTTGCCTTAATGAATATGCAATATGGGGCGTTTCTGTCCTAGCGTGCAAAATACTGGGAGGAGAAAATTCAAATAAGTTAAATTAGTACACGCATTGCGATTTACCAAGCCTGACAAAAATTGATGATTGTGACGGTGTCTAAATTTAACACCTTTGAAAGGAAGGTGCTAATCCAGGAGCCCAGTGTTACGCACAACAGGCTGCAGTTAGGAGGAGACATAGGCTCAATAAAAGGTATAAAGATCACGTTTTTCTCCCAACATGTTAACATGTTTTCGATTGACATAAAAATAAATGACATGAATTATTTTTTTATTTGGATTCAATAATAGTGAACAAAGAGAAACACCATGATTAAACTAATATAACTGAACATTCACTGCCTCTGCATTCTAAACAATTTACACATTGACATTTATGTCCTATTTCCCTCTTTTCTGCAACATTACATTTTAAACTGGGCATTTCCTTTTTCTCGGGTTGCGCGTCTCTCCAGCTCGTCTCCTCCGGTGCGCTCCTCTCCCTATCGCGCTCGTCTCCAACCTCTACAGCCCCCTGCTGCCAAGCTGTAGTCACTTGGATTGGAGGACCTCACCACTGCTTGTACCCCCGTCTTCGATACCTCTTGCCAGGGCAATTATTTCCGATCAGACACAGCGCTGGCCAGCTGTCTGGTGCGCAACAATAGCCCGAGGGGCGCGCCTGAGCGCCGGTGCCACAGAGGACACAGCTCACACCTCCTGCGCAATGTATGACAATTCATTCAAAGGATCGAGGGAAGAAAAGAGAGGCCCTGTTTAATGCCGAGGTTTTCTTATAAGCCAAATGTTCTTTGTGTTATATTCAGATTTATCTGCTATAACTTGAAAATACTGTACATTCATTTGCCTCTCCCACTAATACCTATTTTGTGCTTGCAGTCATTCTGCTTTCCGTCCAAACTCTCCGTGACGTAACCCAGTAGAACACGCAAAAGCCTGACTTAAATACTACCGCCTCCTCAAGGTTTGCACCCGTTATCATTCACGCAAAGTTTCTTAGTAGATCACCCGCAAAACGCCCACAAGCCAAACGCCCAATTTTTTGGAGTGAACACGCAATTTAGTACTCTTTAATGGGATCTTAGTAAATCAGGCCCAGAGTGTGTGATGACTGGTAAGACGTATTTTAAAAGTTTATAGCCTACAAGATGTTTAAAATCAAAAATCAAAAATGGATGCACCTGTGGAGGTGACCACGTGTAGAGAAACTCAACATGCACGTCTTTACACTGAACAAAGTCAGAGACTGATCGAATTGTTTGCATGAATTATTTTTGTCTTTTCGGCTCGACTGAGTCAAAAAGATTCTTCCTTTCGTTTTTGCAGAACATTTCTCCATTTTCTCTTCAGCTTGAGAAACTCTTCATCCTGTTAGAAGTCCTCCTCACAGTTTGATACTGTAGGAGCTCTCTTAAGGGCTAACAAGCTTTGTGAATGACTTTCATCTTTACAACGATCTAATCTGAACTTTGAGGGGAAATTCTTAGAAAATGTCCTGATTCTAAGAATTCTCTTAGAATTTTGTCACTACGAGCAACTTTTATTACTTAGGAGGCTTCGTGAATATGGCTCCAGGAGTTGAACCCAGATAAGGGTCACCTCTGCCAGCTGATCCTGAAGCTCCGCCCACACACACCAGGGCTTCAGGACACACCCCAAACAATCTGGCCCAACCAAATCATCTCACATCAAAAAGATAATGATATCAAATATTGGAAGGAAACCACCAAATCACAAATTAGATTTCTATTTGAGCCTAAACAGAGAGTAAGCTGGCAGAGTATCTGAGCACGGTGAGGGACGTGATGTTCAGGAAGCTGTTGATGATATACAGACTGAGTGGACACAGTCTGGACATTGAAACAGGCCGTCACCCAGAGAGGCCAGGCTGTGTTTACTCTACCATCGAGGACAAGTGGAGACAGAATCTCACTTCCTCCTGTACTGTAACAGATATCAAGATTTATAGGTCCCATATTCAGCTTTTTCTGGTTTTAGATGCTCTTTAGTGTTCTCCAGGTGTCTTGTGCATGTTTAGACACATCTATGTGCAAAAATTCAAATTCCGCGGAAACGCGGCTTCTCCTACCTCCTCCTGTTAGCAGTAGCAGTAGCTGCATGTAACGCTCGGTTCTAGCCCCCCTCGTTGAAAAGTGCAGTGTGATATCACACTGCGATGATGTCACTGATCCAAGCCCATTGGCTCGTTGTAGCAAGCACAAGCTCATGCTGCACATTAGCTACATTCCCAATATGGTAAAAGGGGCGTAACATTTCCGAGAATTGTCTGAACGACTGACCAATTACAACAGAGCAGATCGGCCAACCAATCAGGTCAGACTTGGCACACGTGGGGACCCTGATGTGGGCACTTCTGAGCGTTACAAACACAGGCAGATGAGACGGGCTGCATCGATCATCAGTACATGAAAACAGACACTTTTTTCGAACATTAGCGATTGTGAACGTACTTTAGTAGGCACATACATTAGATATATGAACCCCAAAAAGGGCATAATATGGGATATTTAAGAGAGGCTTCCTTTGATCACATTAATGATATTTATCCTGAGTTTAGAAATCTCCCCGATCCTCAGAAGCTTCTCTATGTGGGGAGAAAAGTCTGTGTGCAGTACGAGCAGTATGACGGTCACACATTAAGACAGAATACACTGAAGGTTTCTGAGAGTTACACCGTAATCATTTGTAAATCATCATTTTTCTGTACTGCTTTGGCAACATAGATTGTTGATCTGTCATGCCAATGAAGCTCATTTGAATTGAATGAAGAGTGAAGATTAACATCTTCACACATCAAGCATTTTATTTAACCCCTTCATCCCTTTCTAAAGATGGTTGTAAAGAAAGGAGGAGCTCTTCACTTCCTCTGACTTCATGAAGGAGAAGAGAGTCGTCTGCTTTTAAACTTTAAAATGAGGGAGAACATTAAAGCGCTCAGGGACGGTGCTGAACTGAAGCTTGAAGCTGCAGAGAGATAAACCAGCGATTATTGAGCATTTGACCATCAACCAACTGGGCTGACATTTTAACGACACATTTCCGGGTAATTTGACATCTGTGTGACTCGCTGAAAGAACGAGTCACACGCTGCTCTTCTCCTCGGGGCTTTAGAGAAAATGAACTGACCCGTACCTTAATCACACACACATGAAAACACTCAGAGTGTGTGTGTGTGTGTGTGTGCGTGCGTGCGTGCGTGCATGCGTGCGTGCGTCCCAGGTGCTGCACACTTTATTTTCCAGGACTTTGAACTGTTTGATGCCAGGGTGACTTAAAGGAGTCAGGAGGGGCATGAAGAAGAAGAAGAGGAAGAAGATGATTTAGAGGGTTTTTATAAGTCAGTGGATAGAGTTAGAAATCAGGGAGAGAGAGAGAGAGAGAAAGAGAGAGAGGAATGACATGTGGGAAAGGAGCAACACGTAGGACTTGAACCTGGGCTGCCCGCTAGTAGGACTACAGCCTTAGTACATGGGGCTTACGCTCTAACCATTACACCATTAAACTAGCTGTGCCCCAATGACTCAGAGACTAGTGAAGCACACACACCATGCCATGCATACAGGTTTCTAGCCGTGGCTGATTTGCACCCCCTCTCCTTGGCTCAGGTTTTAGGGTTAGAACAGAAACATTAGACTTAAAGAAATACAGAAACATCGATACTGTTACAGATATTATAATACCAAACAAATAAGAGACTAAAATCAGGACAATCAGGAGAGACTTAATGGAGAGTTTATACGTTTTTATGAAAAGATAAATATGTAAAGTCTTTGATTAGACTCCGTCATGAAGACTTCATGTACTCAGAGGGGCAGTGAGGCCGACAGCAAGATAAGAGTCCAGACGGAGTCCAGACACTGGTGGTGGTGGTGGTGCTAACCCCCCGGATGGAGTCTAGACCCTGTTGGTGGTGGTGCTAACCCCCCCCTGATGGAGTCTAGACCCTGGTGATGGTGGTGCTAACCCCCCCTGATGGAGTCTAGACCCTGGTGGTGGTGGTGCTAACCCCCCGGATGGAGTCTAGACCCTGTTGGTGGTGGTGCTAACCCCCGGGATGGAGTCTAGACCCTGGTGGTGGTGGGGTAACCCCCCCGGATGGAGTCTAGACCCTGTTGGTGGTGGTGCTAACCCTGGGATGGAGTCTAGACCCTGTTGGTTGTGGTGCTCACCCCCCTGATGGAGTCTAGACCCTGGTGGTGGTGGTGATAGAAGCCGCCTTAGAAGTTCAGTAAACACATTGGAGAAACAAAAGCAAGACTCTCTGGCAAAATCACAACAAGCTGAAATGTTTTCATTTTCCAGATCAGTTCAGCCAATTTCAAAAGGAGTGAGTCCTCTTCCCCATCCCACAACTCTTTGGCTTAGGCAGCATTGCTACATGACTCTCTGTGCAGTGATAGCATGAATACTACATGAACTCTTTAATGTGAAACTGAGAAAAAGACTGAACCACTCTCAGCTCTAATACTTATTGGGTAATATGTCACTGCAGTCAGATAGAAATGTTCTGGGCAAATTAGACTCACACATATCACAGAGTCACATCTGTAGATCCTGTGAGGAGTGAGTACTGGTTAGTTAAAAGAGAGCCCTGATGAAACATGATATACAGGACGAGATCAGCAAAGAGAGAAGGTGAACTGCTTTGTCCACAGGGGGCGCCAAAATGAAAGTTCTTCCCAGGAGCTTACATCACCTCAAATATTTCTAACAGTTATCATAGCCAGATATCCAATCCAATCCAATCCAACTTTATTTGTTAAGCACTTTAAAACAACCACAGTTGACCAAAGTGCTGTACAGAAGAATAAATAAAATACATACCAGCTCACATGGGATAAAAAACTATATAAGACATAAAACATGGGTCAAATTAAAAGGCACGCAGTAAAATAAATAAAATAAATAAAATCGACGTCTCACTAAGTGTCGAAGGCCAAGGAAAAGAGATGTGTCTTAAGACCAGATTTAAAAACAAACAGAGAAGAGGCCTGTTTAAGGTGCTGAGGCAGAGCGTTCCAAAGTTTTGGAGCCGCAACAGCAAACGCACGATCCCCTCTGAGCTTCCGCCTGGTTTTAGGCACCCTCAGGAGCAGCTGATCAGCTGACCTGAGAGTGCGGGCGGGCGTGTAAGGGTGTAGAAGCTCAGAGAGGTAGGGTGGGGCAAGACCATTGAGAGATTTAAAAGCAAATAAAAGAATTTTAAAATGGATCCTGAAATGAATGGGCAACCAGTGGAGTGAGGCTAAAATGGGGGAAATGTGGTCATATTTCCGAGTGCCAGTTAAAAGTCGTGCAGCCGCATTCTGTACCATCTGGAGACGGGCGATGGAGGACCCACTAACCCCAACATATAATAAGTAATCCAGCCGAGTGGTTACAAAGGCGTGGATTACCGTCTCGAAGTGCTGCCTCGAAAGAATTGGCTTTATTTTGGCCAGCTGCCTCAAATGAAAAAAGCTCGATTTAACAACAGCCTTAATCTGACTGTCGAGTTATATATAACTGACTGTCGAGATATATATAAAGTTTTACAGTTGCCAAGCAGGGACAGAGCCAACATGACAGACACGACATGTTAATCGTTGCCATGGAAACACCGGATGTTATGTCAAAGGCCGCTGCATAAGGAAGCGTCAACTAGTGTTGTAGTACTCCAAATCTCGAGACCACTTTTTGAAGGTCTCCGTCTCGCCTCTGCATTGAAATCATTTTACTCAAGACCTCCACTGATCGGCTATTTCTCCACGTCATCACTGAGATTAGAAGGAAAACGCCCTTTTCTAAAAGAACAAATAACTTCAATTCATTTGTAGTTTGATTTTTATCCCTCAGTTACGTCCACAACCTTCCCAGTGTTACGGTCTAAGTGAGTGACACGCCCCCTGCACACAAGAGGATGATTTTTCTGTGATATGTATGGTCTTGGTCTTGGTCTTGGTCTTGACTCGGTCTCGATCCCTAAATGTCTTGGTCTCGATTAGCGTGGTCTTGACTACAACACTAGCGTGAGCTGCTACTAAAAGCTGCCGTACTGTTGCTGTATGTGCTGCTAAAAACGTCATGTAAATTATACTCGGATACATTAGCTCGTCTGTGAACATATTCTCTTCCTCAGGTCGTTTCACCCGGTTGTCTTGAGTTTGTTTTCTTCGGGGGAGGGGGGAGTAGCAGAGAGAATCACTCATATGTAGCCTTGAGTCCTTTTTGTGTATTCAGTAGTAATGATTTAACTTTCCGAGCTACGTTTTTGTAATTCACTCTTTTGTTGAAGCCCTTTTCAGTCTCCTCTTTCTGTAAATGATTTTCTCTGTTACCTCAGAAGGACTTTGCACATTCCCCCTCGGAGGAGGTCATCTTGTTGTTTCACATTTGATTAAACGTGTGGGAGTGGAGAGCACGAGTGCTGCTCTGATTGTGCAAACAAGTGAATGAGAGTTTTTGTGGGTGAAAAGTAATTATGTGTGAGAATGCTAATGGTCTCTCTTTGCATGGGAGGAGAGAGGCGGATGCTTGAGATAAATCAGTGTTAGACAGAAACATGGAGCCAATATTGGACCACTAAGTGAGTCTCTTATTCTGAGTCATCAAAGAGAGTCTAAAGAAGGCTAAAAGTAGCTCCAATACAAAAACGATTTCAACCGATGTAAACCTTTGTATGCTCCAGCAGTTTTGATTCAGCTGGTGAAGCTTGGCTGACTTGATATTTCCTCAAGTCGTCTCGGTCATGCAAGGCGGCGGTGAGACTGCTTGTTCACACGCCTTTTGCAGCAGTCACTATAAATCATTACATCGTGTCAAACAGGGCGAAAGATAAGCACGATCAGGAAGAGATAGAGGGCGTGAGGAGAAACCAGACATCTGGTGTTTTCTAAACCAATCAGAGGAAGAATCAGCAGAATCATGACTTAAGCCGAGAGGGTCCAGAGTGTTTGCACCCGTAACCTGTTTGGTTCGGTTCAGACAAACTTGAGTCCGTTTTCCAAGTTAGTACAGTTTGTTTGTGCTGGTGTGAAAGCTGTCAATCAAATCCTGGTGTCGCCCGAACAACCGTACAGAGACCGCTTGAAAAGGTCGGGTCTTCGTCCGCCTTTCTTTTTGGACGCTTGTGCAGTTTGTTTGTAGTAAGATCATGAACCGACCTCGATCAGACCAAACTGCATGAAGCATTGCGTATTTTTTTTATTACACCAGCTGCCGTAGCCAGTCGCTCAGTGCATTATGGGTAGGATAATTCGCTTTTTACTACCACAACAGCAGCATGATGAATCGAGCAGCCACAGCCAATCAGGAGGTAGCTAGTCTTTGTTCACTTCAGGGATTTTTACCACAAAAAACTCTGACCAATCAGAGAACATTTTCTTGTGTATCACTCATTTTCAACCTCTTGTAAATGTCCCCGTGTGAACACAGACCAAACTCGAGGTACTTCTAAAACAATGGAACAAACTGATCCATGTTTCAGACCAGAGCAAACGATCGAGAGGTGCGGAAACGACCTAAGTAGGAGGACTGGACAGAGGAGATCAGGTCAGGGCACAACCGTGTTACACAAGTTTAAGTGTGTTAACGACTTTCCTCCTTTTAAACACAAACATCAATCGTTAAAGGCATCATGTATTCATGTCCCAGTCCCGTGAATCTCTGAAACGCCTGGAGGGAAAATCTTTAAATTCAGTTCAAACGTCCACTGGGACTCCGGGTTGAACAGTTAATCATTTTGGTGGTCAAAAGGTCAAAGGGTGCTGTGATCGCTCAAACAGCATTAATGCCTATAGTTCAGGATTTCCTTTACGTGAATGTGAAACATTTTTGTTAGATTCAGATACATTGAAGCTTTTATCACTCGACAGTTAACAACACACTCTCTGCAGACTGTGTTACTCCCAGCCGGCAGGCAGAGCTGCTCACCAGCTGAGTTCATGTTTCCCACAATTTCCACATAGTCCGTTTTGCTCTGTCCATCGGCGCGCACTCTACTCCACTGGGTCGGTTTCTGGAGGTTGAGCGCAGCCATGAGCTGCTGTACACACAAGATCTCAGGAGAACAACAAGATCTCAGGAGAACTACAAAATCACAGGAGAACTACAAGATCACACAAGAACTACAAGATCACAGGAGAACTACAAGATCACAGGAGAACTACAAGATCTCAGGAGAACTACAAGATCACACAAGAACTACAAGATCACAGGAGAACTACAAGATCACAGAAGAACTACAAGATCTCAGGAGAACTACAAGATCACAGGAGAACTACAAGATCTCAGGAGAACTACAAGATCACAGAAGAACTACAAGATCACAGGAAGAACTACAAGATCACAGGAGAACTACAAGATCTCAGGAGAACTACAAGATCTCAGGAGAACTACAAGATCACACAAGAACTACAAGATCTCAGGAGAACTACAAGATCACAGGAGAACTACAAGATCACAGGAGAACTACAAGATCTCAGGAGAACTACAAGATCTCAGGAGAACTACAAGATCACACAGGAACTACAAGATCACAGGAGAACTACAAGATCTCAGGAGAACTACAAGATCTCAGGAGAACTACAAGATCTCAGGAGAACTACAAGATCACAGGAGAACTACAAGATCACAGGAGAACTACAACAGCACCTTGAGATTTTCTTTTAAATGTAAGGTGCGTTACAAATAAAATGTATTATTATTATTATCTCAGGAGAACTACAAGATCACAGGAGAACTACAAGATCTCAGGAGAACTACAAGATCACAGGAGAACTACAAGATCACAAGAGAACTACAAAATCACAGGAGAACTACAAGATCACAGGACAACTACAAGATCACAGGAGAACTACAAGATCTCAGGAGAACTACAAGATCACAGGAGAACTACAAGATCACAAGAGAACTACAAGATCACAGGCGAACTACAAGATCACAGGAGAACTACAAGATCACAGGAGAACTACAACAGCACCTTGAGATTTTCTTTTAAATGTAAGGTGCGTTACAAATAAAATGTATTATTATTATTATCTCAGGAGAACTTCAAGATCACAGGAGAACTACAAGATCACAGGAGAACTACAAGATCTCAGGAGAACTACAAGATCACAGGAGAACTACAAGATCACAAGAGAACTACAAGATCACAGGCGAACTACAAGATCACAGGAGAACTTCAAGATCACAGGAGAACTACAAGATCACAGGAGAACTACAAGATCACAGGAGAACTACAAGATCACGGGAGAACTACAAGATCTCAGGAGAACTACAAGATCACAGGAGAACTACAAGATCACAGGAGAACTACAAGATCACAGGAGAACTACAAGATCACAGAACTACAAGATCACAGGAGAACTACAAGATCACAAGAGAACTAGAAGATAACGTGGGAATAAAGGGAAAAACATGCAAACAACATGTTGCTTTGTCTTTCTGAGGATGAGTTGTTGTTCATGCGGTGCCTGTTTTGACGTCATGTTGATAAAGTGATGGAATATACGATCAGGAGTCTGTATGTATTTTATTTTGGAAATGACAGGATGTGCGTTTCCTTGTTTGACTTCCTGTCCGCATCAATCTATTCTGTTCATTTTACTGTTGAAAAATAGTAGATCAGGGTGGAGTTAAAACGTTCGTTTTTGATGAAGTTTATGTTTAGGGCCGACTCAGGTATGGACCAGCTCCTAGTTATCCTAGTTAGGGAACTGGCACCTCTCTCTCTCTGTCTCTCTCTCGCTCTCTCTCTCTCTCTCGCTCTCTCTCTCTCTCTCTCTCTCTCTCTCTCTCTGTCCTCTCTCTCTCTGTCTCTCTCTCTCTCTCTCTCTGTCCTCTCTCTCTCTCTGTCTCTCTCTCTCTCTCTCTCTCTGTCTCTCTCTCTCTCTCTCTCTCTGTCTCTGTCTCTCTCTCTCTCTCTCTCTCTCTCTGTCTCTCTCTCTCTCTCTCTCTCTCTCTCTCTCTCTCTGTCCTCTCTCTCTCTGTCTCTCTCTCTCTCTCTCTCTCTCTCTCTCTCAATTTCAATTTCAATTCAAAGGGCTTTATTAGCATGGTAAACATACGTAAACATTGCTAAAGCATTAATCAAAATAAAACACAAAATGATGTCCAATGAAATAATAAACAAAGATTAAATATTTGTTTTTGTTTTTTAAATACAAGAAAGAAAGAAAAAAAATATATATATATAATGATTAGAATTTAATTTAACTTTTTTTTATATACAGATGACTACACATTACATAAATATAAAATAAAAATGTAAAGATTTAAAGTTTAATAAAGTATATAAAATAAAACAAGGAAATAAAAGAAATAAAGGTGTATGTACAGCTCTGTGGTGTGTGTGTGTATGACGGCTCTGTGGTGTGTGTGTGTATATGTACAGCTCTGTGGTGTGTGTGTGTATATGTACAGCTCTGTGGTGTGTGTGTGTGTACAGCTCTGTGGTGTGTGTGTGTATGTCGGCTCTGTGGTGTGTGTGTGTGTGTGTACAGCTCTGTGGTGTGTGTGTGTACAGCTCTGTGGTGTGTGTGTGTGTACAGCTCTGTGGTGTGTGTGCGTGTATGTACAGCTCTGTGGTGTGTGTGTGTATATACAGCTCTGTGGTGTGTGTGTGTGTGTGTGTATAGCTCTGTGGTGTGTGTGTGTGTGTACAGCTCTGTGGTGTGTGTGTGTGTGTGTACAGCTCTGTGGTGTGTGTGTGTATGTACAGCTCTGTGGTGTGTGTGTGTATGTACAGCTCTGTGGTGTGTGTGTGTATGTACAGCTCTGTGGTGTGTGTGCGTGTATGTACAGCTCTGTGGTGTGTGTGTGTGTGTATAGCTCTGTGGTGTGTGTGTGTGTGTACAGCTCTGTGGTGTGTGTGTGTGTATGTACAGCTCTGTGGTGTGTGTGTGTGTACAGCTCTGCGGTGTGTGTGCGTGTATGTACAGCTCTGTGGTGTGTGTGTGTATGTACAGCTCTGTGGTGTGTGTGTATATGTGTACAGTTATTTACAGATTAGTGCGTGGATGTTTTGTTCACGGGGGTTTGGAGCTGTTTGACGCTCTCTTCTGGTCGCAGCAGCTCACATAACGTGCTGCAGTGATGGCACATTGTTGGACCTCACCCAGCAGGTACACCAGTTTGTGCTCATTGTCCATTGAGTTGAAATGTTTATGTGTGTTTGTGACTAGTGGGAAGTATGTGTCCCTGATGTCCTGATATAGCGGACAGGTGGTTAAAAAGTGCAGCTCTGTTTCCATCTCCTGTTGGGTGCAGTGTGTGCAGACTCTGTCCTCTTTGGGGAGCCAGGTCTGTTGGTGGCGTCCTCTCTCGATGGCAAGGCCGTGTTCACTGAGTCTGTACATGGTCAAACATTTCCTCAGCTTTGGATCAGTCACAGTGGTCAGATATTCTGCCACTGTGTAATCTCTATTTAGGGTCAGATAAAGTTCTAATTTGCTCTGTTTTTGGTTGATTCTGTCCAATGTGTTAAATAGTTTTCTTTTAGTTTTTTAATAATTTGGTTGATTCTGATTGGGTTTCTGTCTGAGGGCTCTGCTTGTGAATACAGTCCCTGAACCAGGTGTCCGAGGGGGCAGGTCTCTATAAGCTCTCTGGAGGTCAGGGCTTTGTTATTGAGCGTGTTAGGGTCACTTTCTTTTTTTTTCTCTCTACCTCTCTCTCTCTCTCTCTCTCTCTCTCTCTCTCTCTCTCTCTCTCTCTCTCTCTCTCTCTCTCTCTGTGCATTCACATCATATTACTGCATGTCACTATCTGTATATCTTAGTCACATCTTTCCCTGGGAGCTCCCGAGCTCTCATGTGTCGTAGGTTCCTGGGGATCGTTTTTTTGTCCATGGTTTCTGCCTCTTTAAAGGATGTTTTTTCTTTCCACTGTAACTCTGCTGAATGTTGCTAAGAGCTCATGATGGATTAACGCTAGAGTAAGGTCTTTAACCTGCTCTATTTGTAAAGAGTCTCCAGATTTGTTATGAATTGGCGCTATACGAATAAGGATTGATTGATTGATTGATTGATTGATTGATTGATTGATTGATTGATGGTTATCTACAACTCAACATTAAGTACATTGCAACAATAATCATACTGTTCATTTTTAGTCTGTTGAGGACTCATTGTTTATCTTTTCACATGCAAAGTTCAACGTGTTCTTTTCCTGGATAAACAGAAGGAGGATCGTGCATTTCTCACAATGATTCAAATTAAATCAGAGAAGCTTCATGTAGAGAAGAGAAAGGCTTGTTTGGTGTTCAGTTAGTCGTTCCAACCCCTCGGCTGTGTGAACATCATCTTCTAAGTGTGAAGACGGTGAATTAAACTCCCCTGACAGATCCAGACTTGGCCGGGACTTTCCTATACATGAGATGTGACTAATAAGCAGAGGCCTGTTTTATTTTGAAGGCTAATAAAGAGATCTATATGTGCTTCAAACTAAGAGGGAGTCATACTCGCGAGGCCACTCAACTTCGAACAGTCAAGAGCCAATTACAGAAGAGCTAATTGGTGCACTGTACTCTGTAATTAGGCGAGCTCAGAGGGATCCGCGTGTTGTTGTTCAGAGTTCTGGAGCTCATTTTGAAGAAGCAACAACATGTCAGAGAGCTGCACTTCTCTAAAGCACAAATTAGTGAAGTGAGCTGATGAGAAACCCGGGCCCTTTCTGAATAACCACAGTTCAGTATGCAGTGCGGACTTTTCAGCAGGGCGTTTTAGTAGACTGAACCCTCGTGGTCGTTCAGTAGACTGAACCCTCGCGGTCGTTCAGTAGTCTGAACCCTCGTGGTCGTTCAGTAGTCTGAACCCTCGCGGCCGTTCAGTAGTCTGAACCCTCGCGGCCGTTCAGTAGTCTGAACCCTCGTGGTCGTTCAGTGGACTGAACCCTCGCGGTCGTTCAGTGGACTGAACCCTCGCGGTCGTTCAGTGGACTGAACCCTCGCGGTCGTTCAGTGGACTGAACCCTCGCCGTCGTTCAGTAGACTGAACCCTCGCGGTCGTTCAGTAGACTGAACCCTCGCGGTCGTTCAGTAGACTGATCCCTCGCGGTCGTTCAGTAGACTGAACCCTCGCGGTCGTTCAGTAGTCTGAACCCTCGCGGTCGTTCAGTAGTCTGAACCCTCGCGGTCGTTCAGTAGTCTGAACCCTCGCGGTCGTTCAGTGGACTGAACCCTCGTGGTCGTTCAGTGGACTGAACCCTCGCGGTCGTTCAGTGGACTGAACCCTCGCCGTCGTTCAGTAGACTGAACCCCTTGCGGTCGTTCAGTAGACTGAACCCTCGCGGTCGTTCAGTAGACTGAACCCTCGCGGTCGTTCAGTAGACTGAACCCTCGCGGTCGTTCAGTAGACTGATCCCTCGCGGTCGTTCAGTAGACTGAACCCTCGCGGCCGTTCAGTAGTCTGAACCCTCGCGGCCGTTCAGTAGTCTGAACCCTCGCGGTCGTTCAGTAGTCTGAACCCTCGCGGTCGTTCAGTAGTCTGAACCCTCGCGGTCGTTCAGTGGACTGAACCCTCGCGGTCGTTCAGTGGACTGAACCCTCGCCGTCGTTCAGTGGACTGAACCCTCGCCGTCGTTCAGTAGACTGAACCCCTTGCGGTCGTTCAGTAGTCTGAACCCTCGTGGTCGTTCAGTAGACTGAACCCTCGCGGTCGTTCAGTAGACTGAACCCTCGCGGTCGTTCAGTAGACTGAACCCTCGTGGTCGTTCAGTAGACTGAACCCTCGTGGTCGTTCAGTAGACTGAACCCTCGCGGTCGTTCAGTAGACTGAACCCTCGCGGTCGTTCAGTAGACTGAACCCTCGCGGTCGTTCAGTAGTCTGAACCCTCGTGGTTGTTCTCTATTTAAAGAATGATTTACATATTTATGTCTGCGTCTTTATTTGACTTTATATTCTCTATATTTCTGTCTCTTGTTCTTTCCTGTATGTAGGCTACTGTATGTTCTTTTATTATTTAATCTGTCTTTTACTTTATTTACATTGTGATTTTGTTTTTGTTTACTGACTGTATATGAGCATTACTCTTCTTGAATAAAGATAAAGAAAAAAAACGAGGACGGACGGGTCGGTTCGGGTAACGCAATTGGTAATAATAATGGTGTATGTTGGCGGTCCTGGTCAAATCAGAAAGTGTGCTCACCCTACCATAACTCAAACAGCTCATGTATACTCAGCCAATCCTACCTTCACTTTTTGTTGTTCCTCTTCATGACTGTGTAGAGGTTTACACCTCTTGATTTTTGTCTCCCTCTATTCGCTGTTAGCTTTTCTGCACCTCTGATAGAGGGAGAACAACCCCTCTGATGTTTTCGTCTGTGAGACCGTGTAAGCGTGCTTCTTGTTCTGCAGCAGTGAGTCTGTGGAAAGCTGCCGGAGTGAAGTGCAGGCGGCATGTAAAGCAGCAGGTTTGATGTCGGCTCTCTGATAGTGTTAGAGCAGCAGGTGGTAGAGATGTGGTCTAATCTGTTCACAGCTTTTAAGTGTTGACAGAGACAGTAATGTTCCTGAATGTGTTTATTAGTCCGTGTTGTTAATGATCCTGGGAGACGTGGTTAGATATGCTTCACGGTTCATGTTGACAGATTGAGCACGTAGTATGGAACACATAGAAACTGAGCAGCTTTAATTAAGAGCACATGAATTATCAGCACTTGGAATCTGACACTTTCACATCAGAGCTGCATATTTCCACTGAGCTTAAACATTAAATAAGCAACGTGTGGAAGGGTCAGACTTGGAGGCGTACGGTTTGAGGACTCTCGTTATGAAGTCTCAAGTTGTCACAGTTCTGCTCTGCCCACAGAGTTAAAAACAGAACATACAGGAACGTTAAAGCAACACTCCTGTCTCCTCCTCATCGCAGACGACTTGCATTTGTAGACAAGCAGTGGGAGTTGTTGTTCGAAGCCAAAGACCCAGGTCGATTGGCGAGGTTCAAAAATTGGCTTTTGTGAAATTTGAACTCTGCCAGCATCTACAGCCCGTCGTACAGACAGCTCTTGATGTCAGATTTATTAATTTGTTTGTATAAAACCGGAGACATACCACGGGTTAGACGACTTTCTGCAGCCGGTAAAGCTGCTAAACATGAGACAACGATGACACCGATAACGAAATAGCCGCGCGCCGGGGTTCGTCAGCGTCGTGCAATTTGTCGCTGTTCACTGCCACTCTAGTCAATTCTCCTGTTTCCACATCTTTCTCTGGAGCGGGCCAGCAGCGCCACTCCGCTCTACTTTATTTCAAATACGCTGCGAGTCTATTTTCAATGGACCTCTCTGCAAGCACGCGCCAAGCTGGACAGAATAGAACGACCTGGACAGGAAGTCAGACATGAAACACAGAGCGTCAAATTAAATGAGATATACAGACTTGCGTTTGTTTTTTCCAGCATACGTATGTCAAATGTTCAACACCACTCATAAAAATACATAAGTTAACAAACTTGTGACAGTGCATGAACAAGAGGGGCTTTCAATGCTCTGCAGGTGTGACGGTTTAACCTGTGACCGTGTTAACCAGCGACTTTGAGACGAACGCCTCTGGTGTCGTTGACAACGGCTGGTGAAAACAATACAGTCTTCGTGAACGTTACTTTTCATTTAATTCATATCAGATGAGTTCATTTTGATTCATGAAAAATAAACAAAGAGGCGTTCAGGAGGACGCTTCTTTTTTCTGTGTAGCTGAATGTCGCCAGTTAACACGGTCACTTTTTAAACCGTAACACCTAGCAGCGTCAGCAGTATGTAGAAGTACATGACCACCTTGCTCGTAGAGTGCATGTATAGGTGTTTGCAAAATTCAGTTGAATTAATGTTGGAAACAGAAGTCAACATTCGTTAGATTTATAAGAACTGTAACTTAATACTCAGGAAGTGACGGACAGAGGACGGTTTGATCGAGGAATGACTGAGGGGTTTCTCTGCAGCTCTGCAGAAGGACCAAAAAAAAGCCTCACACCCAAAGTGCTGTTTCATCCCCACTGTTTTTGTTTCCTCCTGTACCACCAAATGCCACTTGATGTTGCCGAGCAACTAATGCCAGAAAAGAGCAAAGGGAGCGAATGAAAGAGGAACAACAGAGCGGAGGCAACGACAGAGGAGGCATCGAACAGCTATAGCACAGAAGGTATTTTAGATGAGTTGAGCAGAAGTGCACCAAAAGTAATTGAGGAACAAAATGCTAAGAATGGGGGGGGGGAGAGGGAGAGAGAGGGAGAGAGAGAGAGAGAGAGAGAGAGAGGGGGGAAGAAGAGTTTACAGGGATGGATTCATTTTAATAAGAATTCACCGCTCGTCTGTCCGTGGCGTCGAGCTCTGACGTGGAAAACATGAAACACACACAGATGGTTTATGAAGGGGAGACGTGTGTCAGCCCGTCTTTCAGGATTACAGAAGAAGAAGAAGAGTGAGGCAGGAGTGGGAGACAATGTTGGAGGGATTTTCTTACACTGAGACCTATAAAATATATTCACTCAAATAAAGTATAAGAATAATACAGTTTGGAAAGAGAGTTTGGATCGACTGTTTCTGATGCAGCATCAGGAAGTCAGAATCTTTTTCACCTCACTTTCAGCCTCACTTGAGCTCTAACATCATAACCACAGCCAAACAAAGCCTGATATCAGCTCGACTAACTAACCTAACAAGATGATGATGCATTCAGGTGCTCCTCGGATGTTCACAGTTTCTGAGTTGGGAAGTCGTTCTTCCGACTTCAGTGTGTTCACGTGTTTTCAGTTCAGAAAGTCTGAATGTGTAAACAACAACAAAAAACAGCGTTGATGCGACGAGAAGATGTGGAATGTCTCCGTTACGAGTTATATTTGAGCTAAAGGTCGATGTGCAATATGTGAATGAATCTGAAGTATCTTAACATTAACAAAACATCTTTTACCCCCCATGTGATGACGGAATATGACGGTAAGTCGGGCAACCAATTCTTTAAACTCGTTTTTCTGTTGTGTATGACGTCACATGAAATGAGACAAAGACTAAACACCCTGTGAAGGTGAGGCGTTCAGGTACACATTAGGGCGGGGCAAACTATCATACAGGGAGGAAAACACACAAAGGCAAGAAGTAAAACTTTCACCGGAAGAAAGACCGAGAGAGAAATTAAACAGGAGATGAATGACACTTCATAATATGGAATGACCCCCCCCATGCTGACAGAGCACTTGGTACGGTCCATCCGTTGGGTCTCTGTATAAGAACAGGCTCCACCCTCTGCTCAAACCAGGAAGAAGAGTTCAGCACACAGGTAAATGATTTAATTAACCGTGTTTGTACTTCATGTCCAAAACTTTGAGTTAAAGGTGATTAAACAGACCGGTGATGATTCATGTTGAAGAGCTTCTACTGACTCCAGCTTTAAGTACCTGAAGATGATGTTGTATTTAAATGAATGAAACTGTAAACCCATCATCAGGTGACTAAGGCCGCCTGTTTGTGTTCGGTGAATCTGCTGTCTGTATTAATGAGAGTTTTTCTTGTCTGTTCTGCAGAATTAATCGTTCTTTCTATCTCAGTGTACAGGTGTCACTGATGTTGTTTGAAGAGGAGAGGTTGACGGAGTCACCGTTCGATGCTTCTGCAGATTAACCGTAAAATAAAAGGAGGTTGTTTCTGTTTTTGTGTGAGAAGCTTTACGTGGTTTCCTCGGATCACTCTGCAGATTCTCAGTGACTGCTGCATGCTTTGTGTCTGATCTGTGAAGCACAGATTACTGCTCCTGCTTCCACTCAGCTGTGTGTTCTTAAACAGAAGAAACTAATGAAATAAAGAAAAGTCCTCCATGTTTTCAAAATGCTACAAAGAGATTCGACAAAGTGAACCACTGAACGACATCACTGTTAGCATGAGTTACTCGTGTTTACAAGACTGTGATTGAAAAGCTCGTGACACATTCCTGCTCCTCAGACCGCTCATTAAATGACCTCACGCACGCACACACGCACACACACACACACACACACACACACACACACACACACACACACACACACACACTCTCAGTGATGCATTAACCTTTAACCAGCAGCTTCATTATGATAATCTGTTTCATACAGACGTTGTCCAAATGTTTCAGCCTGCGTGCTAAGCATCTGGTGTCTCTGCTCCATGCACAAGTCGTTTTAAATAAATGTAAACCTTTTATCAAAAAGTATTAACTTCAGTTCTTCTAGATGTTCTTCTCCTGCTGTCTTTGAAAAGTACAGAACGCTCTGCTTTCTTTCAACGATCCGGAAAGAAAAACGGTCTGAGCTGCATTAAGATGCAAAGAGATGCACACTCCAGGATTTTTCGATAATGGAGGCGGGGATCGATTCTACTTCATGTTGAGTACCCGTGCTTGTGCTTGTACATGAACTGTACCACACCAAAGCACACCTCTTCCAAGCGTGCAGGGTCAAGGAAGTGTACGGGGCTTGAGCATGGATAGGAGCACTCACACTAGTCGAACGAACTGGACTTTGAGGGTCAAACATACTTGTGCACGGTACGGATTGGCTAGTGTGGGAACTGTAGGTCACCTCCTAGGTGTGTTTAATTTAGATTATTCCAACCTAAGCGTCTGAACAAGCTTTATTTATTCAAATCTCTTCCCTTATAGGCGTTTTAATATTCATTGCATCACTTTTTGTTGAGCCTCTTTAGATTAGGTTTAGAGGGATAGTTTGTTTTGCATTTACAGATATTGTTTTATTTAGGTCAGATTTTTTTGAGTCAGCTAAATTACGTGGAGAAATGGTCCCGTCTGCTGCGACGTAAAGTCTGGTCGTTTGGCAATCAAAGCGGTGGCTGACCGACATCATCTGTGTAAAACACTTACTGTTGTAAAGTACCTCATAAACCCGCTATATCACGACAACTCTCAGCGCTTTACCTGCACTTTCTGACAACAAATGTTTAGAGATTATCCAGCTGACACAGAACACGAATGGCTGTAAATGGTAAATGGACTTGAGCTGTATATTTCTTTTCTCGTCTTCTGACGACTCAAAGCTCTTTAACACCACAAGTCACACCTCCACATTCACACACTGATGGTAGAGGCTGCTGAGTAAAGAGTCCATCAGTATTAACTCATCCATTCATACACATTCACACAGTGATGGTAGAGGCTGCTGAGTAAAGAGTCCATCAGTATTAACTCATCCATTCATACACATTCACTCACTGATGGTAGAGACTGCTGAGTAAAGAGACCATCAGTATTAACTCATCCATTCATACACATTCACACACTGATGGTAGAGGCTGCTGAGTAAAGAGACCATCAGTATTAACTCATCCATTCATACACATTCACACACTGATGGTAGAGGCTGCTGAGTAAAGAGTCCATCAGCATTAACTCATCCATTCATACACATTCACTCACTGATGGTAGAGACTGCTGAGTAAAGAGACCATCAGCATTAACTCATCCATTCATACACATTCACTCACTGATGGTAGAGGCTGCTGAGTAAAGAGTCCATCAGTATTAACTCATCCATTCATACACATTCACACACTGATGGTAGAGGCTGCTGAGTAAAGAGTCCATCAGTATTAACTCATCCATTCATACACATTCACTCACTGATGGTAGAGGCTGCTGAGTAAAGAGTCCATCAGTATTAACTCATCCATTCATACACATTCACTCACTGATGGTAGAGGCTGCTGAGTAAAGAGTCCATCAGTATTAACTCATCCATTCATACACATTCACTCACTGATGGTAGAGACTGCTGAGTAAAGAGTCCATCAGTATTAACTCATCCATTCATACACATTCACTCACTGATGGTAGAGGCTGCTGAGTAAAGAGTCCATCAGTATTAACTCATCCATTCATACACATTCACTCACTGATGGTAGAGGCTGCTGAGTAAAGAGACCATCAGTATTAACTCATCCATTCATACACATTCACACACTGATGGTAGAGGCTGCTGAGTAAAGAGTCCATCAGCATTAACTCATCCATTCATACACATTCACTCACTGATGGTAGAGACTGCTGAGTAAAGAGACCATCAGCATTAACTCATCCATTCATACACATTCACTCACTGATGGTAGAGGCTGCTGAGTAAAGAGTCCATCAGTATTAACTCATCCATTCATACACATTCACACACTGATGGTAGAGGCTGCTGAGTAAAGAGTCCATCAGTATTAACTCATCCATTCATACACATTCACTCACTGATGGTAGAGGCTGCTGAGTAAAGAGTCCATCAGTATTAACTCATCCATTCATACACATTCACTCACTGATGGTAGAGGCTGCTGAGTAAAGAGTCCATCAGTATTAACTCATCCATTCATACACATTCACTCACTGATGGTAGAGGCTGCTGAGTAAAGAGACCATCAGTATTAACTCATCCATTCATACACATTCACTCACTGATGGTAGAGGCTGCTGAGTAAAGAGTCCATCAGTATTAACTCATCCATTCATACACATTCACTCACTGATGGTAGAGGCTGCTGAGTAAAGAGTCCATCAGTATTAACTCATCCATTCATACACATTCACTCACTGATGGTAGAGGCTGCTGAGTAAAGAGTCCATCAGTATTAACTCATCCATTCATACACATTCACTCACTGATGGTAGAGGCTGCTGAGTAAAGAGACCATCAGTATTAACTCATCCATTCATACACATTCACTCACTGATGGTAGAGGCTGCTGAGTAAAGAGTCCATCAGTATTAACTCATCCATTCATACACATTCACTCACTGATGGTAGAGGCTGCTGAGTAAAGAGACCATCAGCATTAACTCATCCATTCATACACATTCATACGCCGCAGACGAAGCAGCGGGAGCAACTTGAGGTTAAGTGTCTTGCCCAAGGACACATCAGACATGTGGCTGCAGGAGCTGGGGATCGAACCCCCGACCCCCCGCACTACAAACTGAGCCACAGCCGCCCCAGTAAATGTGATATTGTAGTTCAATTTCCCTCTAAAGCAGCCGACAGTGTTTTGATCAAGTGAACACATCAATGTTACATCAAAAAACGTACTGATGTTCATTCTCTTCTTGTTTTCACTAGTTGTATTTAGCCGTCCCACGTGTTGTTCTTTTTATAAATGCATCTGTTTTTACGTGTTCCAGATTTGAGGAGATCATTTCACACCTACGTTGGCGTTCTATGGAAGTGACAACACATCGAATCTTGATCTCACAGTAACCCACATGTCATATCCGCCGTTAAAATCGATCTTGTTTTAGTTTGGACTTGTTTGTTGTCTCTTTTGAAGCATGTAGATCCAAATAACTGATCAGTGCTCTGCAGGCGGAGGAACAAAGTTCTGAGAATTTCCCCCCTGACGTTGTGTTTTAGCTCGGTTTTTCTTAAAGTAGGCTAAAATGACTTGGAGCAAACGACCCCGTCTGCATAGACTTAGCATCCATGTCGGCACTCCAGGCGCACTTTCCTTAAAGGGGTGGAGCTGACTGACATCTCCTGTGGCTAATACACTTACTACCTCATACTGCCCCACTTCAAAAAATCACAACTATCCCTTTAATTGGTTGCACATGGATCATTTCTCCCACTAACTAGAGCTTCCACTCGTTTGTTTTTCATGCACACCTGGATGTTAGCCTCTCTCCTCCTCTCAGTCTGAGGCTGTGTCTGCAGATCTCATTGGTTCACAGGGCTTAAAGTGGCGGGTTAAAAAGCAGTCTCAGTCCCTGTTGCTTTAAACTTTGACAGCAGAGTTTTTCTGCTGTGGAGGGAACACTGTGCTGCAGTCTGAACACAGCAGGCCTCCAAAAACAGCAGACTGTGCAAACTATAGCAGACAAACTGTACCGAATATATCACTCGTGAAGCTGTGGGCACCGGGGGAAGCGGGATGTTGAATAAGAAAATGTACTCTCAATATTTCCCCCAAACTTCTGCATGTGAAGGTTGAGTGGATGTGACAGTTATAGAGAAAGTTTCTCTGAGTACTGCAGCCTCACAGCGGGCTCTAAATGAACCACTTTTATTCCCACCGCAGGTCCGTTTGTTTGTGAGTGCAAACACGCACACACACATACGCACACACACACACACACACACACACACACACACGCACACACACAAAGGGGGGAGTCCAGGTGAAGCTGCAGTGTTTCTACAGAACAGTTGGCTCCAGGACTCAGCTTTATATGCACGGAGGAATCTAGTTTACTCACCGTTTCTATTCCACACTCGTCTTCTCTGCAGGATTGAACCCTGTTTGGCACAAAGATGAACTTTATTTAAAAAAAAACATGTTTTCACTTGAGTCACAGGATGCAGAAATTAGCAGTTCTAATTCTCTGACACAGTAACAATCGGATAATCATAATGAGAAAGGTTTGCACAAACTCAAGCTAGCAAGCTAGTTGCACAGAGGTCAACACTTTTTTTCACTAAAATGTCAAAGCTCGCTCGCTCAGCAGCCCTTTGCACCAAAATATGAAGATCGGGGTCAAACACCAGCGTCAGTTCGTCAGCTGCTTCAAAGCAACGTGAGGTCAAATATGAAACTAAAGCAGTCGAATCAGGAGTTTCATAGAAGAGACGTCTTAGATTCTTAAAATAAAACATGAATGACTTTGAGACGGGAAACATTCAGAAACATTTCAGTATTCTGCGTTCAGCTTCAAGAGGTTGTTGAACACTTCAGGTCACAAATATTAATGTGGGGCGACGTTCTGTTCTGTGAAGACCATCAGACATTACAGGTTACACACAAACAGCACGCACATCTGAAAAGTTGAGTGCTGGATGCTGGACAGAAAACATCCAAAGACAGAGAAAGTCCACACACCAGAAGCTGCTCCAATTACATTTGAATGGGAATTATCACCACATGTAACGTTTCAGGCCCTCGCCCTTCATCGGACATGCTAACATGTTAGCCTATACTAAATAACACGTTGTTACTTTCTAACTGTAGCTGTTCTGATATGTTAGGGTTTTAAAACTACTCGGTTTGAAAAGGAAAAAGATGGTTTGAGTTTAAACACGCAATGATGCAGGTAAAAAGAAGTCAACTTTGACATTCATCCTCTGGGGCTACGGTCACTTTTTACAAGATAAATTACACAGAAATTCTTCCAAAGCTTTGAGACATGTTCATGTTTGTCCCTGTTAGGATCGTTTTATTTTTTATCTCGCCGTCTTCTTCATGCAAATACGTAAAGCTGCAGGTCATAAATCTGTTCAGGGGTAGAGCTTACATATGTTCTCTGTCTTTGCAGAACTGTTGTCAGAGTTGTCAGACCATAACAACATGTTGATGATGCTGTTGATGAGCAACCTTTGTTGGTTCATCACTTTCCTCTGTATGTTCATCTAGTGATTCCTGAGACCTCGAGCACTGAGTGTCCTCTTGAGGATCTACAAGACAGACAAAAAAAGGCTCATAAAGCCACGCTGACCTTTCACTGAGAGCTCTGTGCAATTTCAAAGATGGAGCAGGCGGAGAGGAATAAGCTGCTGCCTCATAATGAGAACACACAGCGGATTCAGAGCGAAGAAAACAGAGCGTGCAATCTTGACATTTTTGTTGAGAGTGACATCTTGTTGTTTTCTCAGGTGAGGCGAGAGCACACACATTAAACCAAGCTGAGGAGGAAAAGCTTAAATAAAGGAGCAGAGTGTCTCAGAGCTGACGGCCACATTATGAAGACTTCAGCTGACTGTAGCTCTTTGTGCAGCGGCTTCTCTGGAGGCAGCATCGTCACAGTAGCTGCACCGGCATCTCATCTCCCCCCTCCGCTGCTCGGCTGGTGAACGCATTCATGAATATCTCAGGAGAGAGAGATATTCATGAAACTATAAGAAGGTATAAGATGTGTGCAGGAACCGTCCTTTAACCTCGTAAAAAAAACAACAACTCTGAGCTTCAGATTTGAATAAGAGTCATAAAAACCAGAACGCCCTGATTGCTTCTCTTTCCTGCAGAAAATGGGGGGAGACAGCGTGAGGAAAAAAGTCCACCTATACATTTTCACTGAGAAATGCAGCTTTATTTACAGCAGAGGGAGGGGAAGAGACTCAGTCACTAAATGTATTCTTGTTATCTGTCCACAGAGTGCGTCGTGAAATGTGGAAAAAGAGTTTCAGGTACGCTGCTCCTGCAGCCTGGACTCTCCTGCAGGAGGATCTGTGTCTGGGGGAGCTGCTCTGTTTAAGTAGATTGAAGGTGCTGGAGGAAGATGCTTCAGGTTGTAGATGCTTTGACTGATGACTTTCTGCTCTGTTACCACGGAGGTGTTTGTAGTCGTTTTGTGTTTTATGTGTGTAGCTTGTTGAATGTGCTGCAGCCTGTCTCAGTCTGGACACTCTTTTAAATGAGGTTTTCCTGGTTTAATAAACTTTAAATAAAAAATTCACAGTGCAACATCATTTTATATTTATTTGTTTAGGGACCAGTATGGAGCAACTAAACTGTTGACCCACACCACAGCATTTAAAGCCTAAGCTCACTTGCAAAGCCCGTCTCTATATGAGTCTATAAATACATCAAACTCAACAACAGACGACATGAAACAGAACCAAACAAGCACAAGAATAAACTGAAAGAACAGTACATCGGCCACCTCTTGTGCAATTTATCAACATCATGCATACACGTTCAGTCAAGAATACTCTCGTCATAGATTTAATCATTTATTGCACTTCTGGTTTGTACAGTTGTATTTGGCGGTATTGGTTCTGCTCTTAGCTCTCAGCAGGATCAGTGCAGCATGCCAAACAGAACCTGACTGTGCATGGAATGATACTGATATCTTGCAGACATAACAAGCAAACAATTCATCCTAGAATATAAAATGTGCTGTCTGAAGCTGCTGGAGGGAGAATGCACAGCAGTGTCGAGTGGATGTGATGCAGGAGAAGTGAGAGGCAGAATGATTTAAAAAGACCGCCTTGTTTTCAGAGCGTGATAATGATTGGTTGGCATCAGGGCGGTTCTCAGATCAGATGAAAGCCGCTTGCGGGCAGGACTACCGTATTCCACCTGAACTAACGCAGGGCTCCATTTGTTGTTTTTGCTGAGTTTTACCCCAAACTTCTTCACCATCATAGGCGCTGTTTGTCAATAGGCAAGGCCAGTGGGGGGCCCCTAAGGCTGACGAACTTTAAACCACAGCAGTGGCTCAAAATGTGCAAATTTTGCAGTGACAGTAGGAAACCTCCCTGAGGGGGCCACCTCTGACAGCACTCCCCCTCGTTGCCTTGCTGAGTGTGGCGTGCGTTTCTGCTGGGAAAACCAAAGTTCGTCAATGAAAGTCACGCAGGGAAAATGAAGAGGAATGATCCGTCTGGGAGTGAAAAAAAAGAGAGAAAGAGAAAGACGACAAAATGGTGATGAATGCTGGTTGGAGGGGCCCCCGATTAATTTTTGTCCAGGGCCCTAACAGACTCTAGAATCGCCACTGTTCACCATACTTCTAGCATCAACATGTCTGGATGTCATTGTCCTTAATGAATGTAAAACCTTAAAGAGTCAAACTGACTGAGCTGTGAGGAAGAGATGAGGGCCTTTAAAATTAAAGTAGCTTTATATTTTTCTGCCTTCGTTGTCTTTAAAACACTAAAGAACATTTTGGCTATCTGAAGGTGAAAGTGGAGGTCATGTTTCTCCTGATAACCTGACACAGCGTCATTAACCAGGTAGATGGATGGTGTAGATATATGTGATGTGATGTCACGTCCTTGTTGCGCCTCCCCTGCAGTCTGCTGCTCCTCACACATTACAACATTCCCTCCTCTCTCCAAACTTTTCTCCTCGGCTCTGCCTGCAGTCTGAGCGGCCAGTGAGGAGGCTGTGATGCCGCTGAGCGTGTGGTCGCGGAGCGCTCTCTCTGCGGGGGAAACGCGCTGAGGAGGTGGACACCGGCAGCGACACCGGAGGAGATTTATGTTTAAGGACTGCACCCCGGAGAGGAGAGGCTGCCCGGAGCCCGTCAGCATGCGGCTCCTGTTGAGTCTTCTGTACCCCGTCCTCCTCCTCACCGTCTTCGGATTATACCCCTCCATGGTGAGTGCTGGATTCCAGATCATTCTCTTATCTTTCTCTGCCTCTCGTGTCACATCAGAGAGGTTCACTTTACTTCATGATTAAAAAATACAGCCGAGAGTATTTCCACCTTGGACAGATACGTGCCAGATTCCTTTGACGGATTCTGTCACGCCAAACTTCCCGCAAAAGTCCGTCAATTTAATGTCTCCCTATTTACCAGGAACAGTGTAATAAATCATGTTGGAACACTTAGGAAGATTAAAACATCTCTAAACTTCGCTTTAGATTTAATGCACATACGCACTTATATTCATTCCCAAAATTCAGCATGCAGCCGTTTTCTGAAATATAAGGTAACCAGGAGGATACATCATCGATAAAAGTTTCAAATAAATGTAGTTCTAGATAATAAGCATGGAGTGTGACAGAAACATTTCATTTCTTGAGGGTTATGAGTGAGTTTTTTTTATCGGAAATATGTGAGAAGACATGAAACTGTCGCATTGTTCCAAAGAAAAGCTGCAGCAGTCACACCAGAAGCAGAAAACCGAAGCACACATGTCATTTTCCTGAATCATTTAGTCCATAAGAAACATGAGAAATCGCTTCTTCTTTTTTTTTACAGAAACACTCCTCTTTTATCCCTTCTCCTCTTTTAGCCCTTCTCCTCTTTTATCCCTTCTCCTCTTTTAGCCCTTCTCCTCTTTCAGCCCTTCTCCTCTTTTATCCCTTCTCCTCTTTTAGCCCTTCTCCTCTTTTAGCCCTTCTCCTCTTTTATCCCTTCTCCTCTTTTAGCCCTTCTCCTCTTTCAGCCCTTCTCCTCTTTTATCCCTTCTCCTCTTTTAGCCCTTCTCCTCTTTTAGCCCTTCTCCTCTTTCAGCCCTTCTCCTGCCCACTTGTGGATCTTCTTCTGTTTGTGAGCTGAGAGAGGCAGCATGAAGCGACACACGCTGCAGGATGTTGATTGTTGTCTGTCTAATAGGACATTGTGATGGTTCAGAAATTTGTGCCTGTTTGTCTTCTGCATTGTTACACTCATTACCCCTCCCCCCTCCTCTCTCTGGGCTCTGTCTCTTTTGTCTTAATTTAACACGATGCTCCTTCCTGTTTCTGCTGCTTTGTCTTCGTGCTTCTTCACCTGCAGCGTATCTGAGGAAACAGCCTGAGCAGTGGCTTGTAGCATTGTATCAAAGCAGAGATGGAGTAAGCATGACCAAAGCTGACAACTCTGTCTCTGGGTCCTTTTATGATTAATGGAGAATCAATGTGTGGCTCGGGGTCCTCTGCTGGTGACGGTGAGGAGCTGTCCACTCTGTGGTGCTGAAACTTCCCCACAGGCTCTCCGGCTCTGCAGCAGGCCGTATGCATCATTTTATTCGCAGTTTTCTAAACATTTTGAGACAAATCGTCAAGAATACAAACGGTGGAAAACCTCGCTTTCCTGCAGGGCGAGATCCCTGATCCTCTCGGAGTCTTTGATGAATAAATTCAGAGACAGAAAATAATCCGATGGCAGCTGTTAACCAGATCTTAAGTTTGTATCCAGTAGAGGTAATGTAACCAGAGCTTGCATTCAAAACGATGTACTTCAATCATTTGACAATATTCTTTTTTTAACCAGCAGGGGGAGATGTTTGATCTAAAGATCCAGTTGTTATGACCCACGTTTTTTTTAAATATTAATTAAAACTTATATTTAAGGCAGGGTTGGTAATTTCCTCCAGATCCACTTTTTAAGATGTTGGTTGAAATTGTCTTTAGGTCCTGACAGAAATTAATAACTCATGTGCTCTGAAAAAGGAACAAAGAAAATCCATCATCTGTAGCAGTTGTAAGTCTGTAAAAACTTCCACCAATGTCTGCCACGAGGTACCAATCTGATGAACCAATCACAGCCTCCCTGTCTCCCTGCTCGTTCTCTACCTCTTGCGTGCTCTAGCCCACACTCAAAGCACGTCACTGATGACGGAGTTTATACTGTGAGTTTACTTACCGCTGAATGAGACATGAGACGACGTAGTTTCTACACAATGCAAGAGATGAGCTGAGGTCCGCTTCTGGAGCAACGGCGCTCGTGCATGTAAGTGAGGGGCGTGGCTTTAGAGGGAGCACAGAGGGGAGGGGGTGGGTGCAGACGGAGCACTGAGGGAATGCTACTTTCAAAATCATGCTAGTTTTAGAAAATGACCAACCCTGCTTTTAAATGACACAAATTTGGAATCTTTGTGTATTTAAAAGCTTTCTGTGCTTCAGTGCCAGAAACACATTTTTATCATTTACAAAGTCAGATCTGATTGGTCAGGTTCTGCCTGTAGTTGACTGATTGATGTATTTTATATAAACATATCCATTAAGATCCACAGATTCTTTCTCATTTCCATCTGTGTGTTTTCTGTAATGATTCATTTTGATGAATTCCTTTCATTTGACTGCGATACATCAAACATCATATCCCCCCACACAGTGTGTGTCCATGATGACAATAACTAATCACACCTATTTGGTTTTTTGAACCAGGCTGTCAACATGTTTATTTCTGCTGTAAAAACGGCTTTTTGGCTGTTGTGTGTGTGTGACTTCCTGTGCTTCTGCAGCCAGCCTCTAGTATAAGAGATATACAATATAATATCATGACTTTAGAAAAAATAGAAAATGGTTTTAAAAAACATCGTAAAGAAATCGTATGATGCAACTGAGTAACAGCTGCTTGTTTCTCATGATTTCAAACATCTTTTTTTTATGACTTTTGCTTCTGCAGGCAAACAATCCGATGTCTTCTGTTTGGTTTAATAAAGATATTCAGTGAGAAGGAAGCTGATAGATAAACAACCATGAAAAGACTCATCTCAGCTGCATTGAGAGCTCCGACATCTCCTCTGTGTTCTTCTTTTTGCCTTCATGAATGATGTTTCCTCTGATGGCTATCGTTCAGTCGACTTTCATCTGTTTGTGATAACATCGGTGTCATTGAGGAATATGAGATGCGGCTGGAGCAAGAGCTGCATGCAAATCGGTGCCCTGAAGGCCTTTGGTGTTTAAAAATGTGTGAAAAAGCAAACCTGTAGGTATTACACTAAGCTGGGAGTGAGTGAGCTGTCAGTCAGAGGCTGGCAGACCTCGTTGATGAAGATTTGTTTTTTTCAGAACGAGGCGGTGGCTTCGACATCGTGGCATCTTTTTTTTTTCTTCCTCAGAGGTTCAGTGAAGTAACTTTAATTTCACTCAGATCTGTTCTGGATGAGCAGAGTTAAGCTGAGGCTAATGGAACAGGTTTCCCTCTGTCGTAGCGGGGATGATCCGGTTGGACAGATATTACCTCTGCAGTGTACACAACAGATCCCAGAGGAGCCTTTGTGATGAAATGAAATATTTGCATAGTGTAGTTTTCCCTTATGGTGTGTGCCAGCCGGGTAATTACACGGCGGCTGCTAACGGCGCTGTGTTCCTCTCATCATGATCCCAATGATGACTGGAATCTGTGTTTTATGATTGCACATTATATCCTGCACCTGGAGGACGTATCGATCGCAGGAGGAGGAGAGACTTAATAGACTTCAGGAGTCTGACGTCAGAGCGCTGCCACAATCCAATTGTCCACTTAAAGCTCAATACAGACATCCAGGATCTCTGTGAGACGTCACAGCTAATGGCTAACGGCCATTTGGACGTTTTAGATGGAATCCCATCGATTTTATGTGACTTGTATTTTATTTTTATCAGTGTTGTCCATTAATATTATTCTACTTTATGACCAGGCCCATCCTTTGCTGTGAGTGCTCTGAAGTACCTCCAGCATCTTTAGGAGAGTGTGCTGATTCATGCTTTCATTTCATTTAGTTACAGTTACTAACAGTCATGACATTTGTATGAGGAGAGGAGGTCACCTGAGGCTAAGGTGACCAGATTTATGAAATGAAAATCGGGGACATTTTCAGCACGGTGGTCAAAATTCAAATGTTATCATTATGAAATAAATAACAGGGGCAATTACATGTAAATGTATTTTAATTTGAATGTGTATTAAAGCAAATGAGTAGCCAATAAGAAGTTTCAGTAGTCCAGGTAGTATTATATTTAAAGAGTAGCCCCCTCTGTTAAGGCTGCATGAGTTTCTTCTATCAGTCTGCAGCATTAGAGCTGTAAAAACCAGAGATACAACTAAAACAACAATAAAACAGATTCTTGGCTTATTGAACTTATTTATTATTTAGCTGATGGATTTTATGACCATACCTCACATCACTCTAAAGCTCTTTGGTTTCTGGTCCTAAATGTCTGGATCCATGAACCCAGCTGGTTCAGCAGGTCCACCACAGTCCTCTCCCTCAGTAGCCTCAGCCTCCGTATTCTGTTTCCGGGTACCGTGACGTAACGTCAGTACGTTAGTTTAACTGGCTACCGTAATAACTGGAGTTTGCGTCTGCTTGCAACTTTTTTTCTCTCCCATTCAAATCGGGGACAGTTTTAACCGGGGACAGAGCGGCCTAATCGGGGACTGTCCCCGGAAATTGGGGACGTCTGGTCACCTTACCTTAGGCCCCGTGTCCACAGCAGCGTCTTCTTTCAATTGATTTCAATGAAAACGTTTGCAGCAGCCCATCCTCCTCGCTCCGTGTCTGATCGGGGAAAAACGATCTCAAATTTAAAACAGTGAAAATAACGGCACAGTGTCTGTCATACAGCGGCCATTGTCAACAGACTGTTGTCATAGAGACAAGATGGACGTGCAGCGCTTTCCTTATTAGCGCTTAATGCAAACGCTCCTGAGTGCACAGTCAGCACTTTCTCCCCGTTTACCTGCTGCAGACGTTACAACCCGTTTACTGTTCCATCCAGTGAGAGAGAGGACGCTGGTGAGCCGCATGCCGCCATGTTGTTCTCTGGTGTTTATTATAATGTGGTCAGCAAACCACTCTCTCTGTTTGATTACACAAACTTCCTCTTTATTTCCTGCTAGATGAACAACAAATGATTTGCACGGCTGCACATATCCAAATGTTATCCATTGTAAATAATAAGTTTGTGTTCATGAGCAGATTCTCAGGAGGTTTGTGTGGAGGCACTCGCCCTCTGCAGAGTGACTGTGAGGAGGCGGCTGTGTGAGTAGGTGGTAGGCAAGCATACACACACGCACACACACACACACACACACACACACACACGCACACACAAACACACACACACACACGCACACACACACACACACTCACTCACTCAGACATGCACACACGCACTCACAAATGGACAGTTTCCAGCCTCTTTTGAAAGCTCTCAGGTTTGATCAGGTGATGATCAAAGTTTTGTTCACACATGTAAACGGTGATCGTGGCTTTTGGAGGACGCAGAAATCCTGCGGAGAAAATTCCCTCTCATTGATTGGACCTCCTGTTGATCATTAATGTGGAAAACATGGCTAAGCTGTCTTTGAAGGGATGTTGTTGCACAGTTGAAGGGCTCGTCTGCCAGCAGCTGATGTTTCCTGCTCGTTAGAAACCCGTTTGCAGCGTTCATTAGTGTGTACCTGCGTGAGAGGAACATTTGTCTGAATACATTCCATGTTGGATGATGAGAGGTACTGCAGCGACACACAAACATGAAAACAACCATTTACAGGAGGTAAGAAATGCTGGGATTCATGTTTGACATTGGAAGGTAATTAAGGACAACGACTTCTAACTGTGCCTCAGTGGTAGAGTTGGTCGCCCCCTGACCATAAGCTTAGGGGTTCGATCCCCAGCTCCTGCAGCAACATGTCCGATGTGTCCTTGGACGAGACACTGAACCTCAAGTTGCTCCCCCTGCTTCGTCGGCGGTGTGTGAATGTGTATGAATGGATGAGTTAATACTGATGGTCTCTTTACTCAGCAGCCTCTACCATCAGTGAGTGAATGTGTATGAATGGATGAGTTAATACTGATGGACTCTTTACTCAGCAGCCTCTACCATCAGTGTGTGAATGTGTATGAATGGATGAGTTAATACTGATGGACTCTTTACTCAGCAGCCTCTACCATCAGTGTGTGAATGTGTATGAATGGATGAGTTAATACTGATGGACTCTTTACTCAGCAGCCTCTACCATCAGTGTGTGAATGTGTATGAATGGATGAGTTAATACTGATGGTCTCTTTACTCAGCAGCCTCTACCATCAGTGTGTGAATGTGTATGAATGGATGAGTTAATACTGATGGTCTCTTTACTCAGCAGCCTCTACCATCAGTGTGTGAATGTGTATGAATGGATGAGTTAATACTGATGGACTCTTTACTCAGCAGCCTCTACCATCAGTGAGTGAATGTGTATGAATGGATGAGTTAATACTGATGGACTCTTTACTCAGCAGCCTCTACCATCAGTGAGTGAATGTGTATGAATGGATGAGTTAATACTGATGGACTCTTTACTCAGCAGCCTCTACCATCAGTGAGTGAATGTGTATGAATGGATGAGTTAATACTGATGGACTCTTTACTCAGCAGCCTCTACCATCAGTGTGTGAATGTGTATGAATGGATGAGTTAATACTGATGGACTCTTTACTCAGCAGCCTCTACCATCAGTGAGTGAATGTGTATGAATGGATGAGTTAATACTGATGGACTCTTTACTCAGCAGCCTCTACCATCAGTGAGTGAATGTGTATGAATGGATGAGTTAATACTGATGGACTCTTTACTCAGCAGCCTCTACCATCAGTGTGTGAATGTGTATGAATGGATGAGTTAATACTGATGGTCTCTTTACTCAGCAGTCTCTACCATCAGTGAGTGAATGTGTATGAATGGATGAGTTAATACTGATGGACTCTTTACTCAGCAGCCTCTACAATCAGTGAGTGAATGTGTATGAATGGATGAGTTAATACTGATGGACTCTTTACTCAGCAGCCTCTACCATCAGTGAGTGAATGTGTATGAATGGATGAGTTAATACTGATGGACTCTTTACTCAGCAGCCTCTACCATCAGTGTGTGAATGTGTATGAATGGATGAGTTAATACTGATGGACTCTTTACTCAGCAGCCTCTACCATCAGTGAGTGAATGTGTATGAATGGATGAGTTAATACTGATGGACTCTTTACTCAGCAGCCTCTACCATCAGTGTGTGAATGTGTATGAATGGATGAGTTAATACTGATGGACTCTTTACTCAGCAGCCTCTACCATCAGTGTGTGAATGTGTATGAATGGATGAGTTAATACTGATGGTCTCTTTACTCAGCAGCCTCTACCATCAGTGAGTGAATGTGTATGAATGGATGAGTTAATACTGATGGTCTCTTTACTCAGCAGCCTCTACCATCAGTGTGTGAATGTGTATGAATGGATGAGTTAATACTGATGGACTCTTTACTCAGCAGCCTCTACCATCAGTGTGTGGATGTGTAGGTGTGACCTGCGGTGTTAAAGAGCTTTGAGGAGTCAGAAGACGAGAAAAGAAATATACAAGCTAAAGTCCATTTATGATTTAACTGTGTGTCTAAGCACACGGAGAGCCCAGGACTGCCAGCTCGGTCTTTACTCTTATGCAGCATGTTTCATTTGTGAGGCGGGGAGGGGGGCGGGGCCACAGCTGATGGACTGGAAATAAAATTACAAATGAAAGGAAGTAAAAGTCACAAAATGAATCACCATTATCAGTTTGAATTTCTCCTGATCCCCCTGAAAGATCATAATGACGTGATGTTAAATGTCTTGGAGGCAGGCGGTAGATGTCTCTCTTGAAACATAGAATTTAAATCTCAATGAGTTTTAGATTAAATTAAAATAAATATATTTCTCACCTTTGTGTCTGTTTTTAGTCGTGTGAGGGAGACAGGTTTCGCGAGTTTAGGATTTTCTTTGTCAGGTTTATTTGAAGACATCGTAATGATGGATGATACGAGCTCTAACAGAGACGGATGATCACCACTCACCTCTCAACATTTGGTGTTCGTGTGCACTTTGCACCTTTCATGGCTCCTGCAGTTGGGAGCATTCAGTCACACAAAGAAACTTTACTGCTTTACATGGCAGTCTTTTTATAAACCCTGATAATAACTCTGTAAAGTGACTCTTCCTTGTTTAGAGCTCTTCTGAATGCATCTGAATTAATAATAGTTTAAGTGTAATTACAGGAGTAGAGACATGCCCCCCCCCATCATGAGTCCTCTGATTACAGCTCAGACCGGCTCCGTATCAGACACAGATCAGTGGATGAGAGCTGAAAGGAAGGACTTGAGAGGAGCAGAGACATTTGTGGCCTCAGTAAAATTATACTGTACTCAATCAGGCGGGCCGTGATTAGAGGCTGTGCTCATGAAACACCACCAAGAACAGAATATAAGAGGTACACCGATGATGAAGAACTGTGTCCTGTTGTGTTCCTTCTGTGTTTCATGTTTAAAGTCCACACTAAACCCTCGTTAGGTTCTCTCTTAAGTTGTGTCATTGTTCGTTACCAAGGAGACGTAAGGTTAATCTTAACTAGTAGAGCATAACGTCCAAACTAATTGAAATATTGTCACAGATATGACCTTTTCACTTCCTGCAGCCAATCAGTTAGCAGCATTTTTCTACCTGCAGTGTTTGTTTCCTCTCGTGTCTGATCGTCTGAACAGACTAACGGCTGAAAATAACTTTCGTTCACTGACGTTCATCCACAAACAGCGACGGAAATATATTTAAAGTACGACAATAGTGAGGTTAGATGATAACTTAAGCCTACAGCCTTCATGTACTGCTGGTGTCAAATAACAACAGTGACATCTAGTGGTGAAATCTTCAACAGGCGGAGTTAGTAGGCTTCTTGTCCTGCATGTAATTCCCCACTCTCTCTCCCTCTCTCTGTCCTATCCAAGAAGCAACCTCTGGTGTTGAAAAATGAAGCCGATGCTGAAGTATAAAATCCTGCAGTTCCTCGAGTGTCCACTAGAGGCTGGCTGCAGAAACACAGGAAGTCACATACACACCCATTCAAAAAAGCCTGTTTTTACAGCAGACATTAACATGTTTACAGCCTGGTTCAAAAAACCAAACAGGTCTGATTAGCTCATGTCTCGATCAGCACACACTGTACGGGGGGTGAATGTTTTGATGACTCATCAGTTTTGATTTGATGAAGGATAAGAGTTATTCACAATAAGGCGTGTAGCTGACCTGATTGACAGGTGGGCGCGGTGTAACGGTTTGTCAGGAGGCTTAAAACCCGCCTCAGCTCCAGCTCTCAGCCTGTCGTTAGGTTGACTGAAAGTTAGACTGAGACAGCATTTCCAGCATGGAGACCGCCATCGAGGGGACTCCAGCGCCCCCTGCAGGAACAGACGGGGGACGCCACTCAGGCTTCAAACTTTCATATTTATATTCTATGGTCATTCCCCACGCTCTCTCCCTCGCTCTGTCCTCTTTAGGAAACAGAACATTTAAGGTAACACTAAAAGAAACAAGTTTAAGGAAAGTAGTTAGAGCAAATAAATGTGAGTAAAACTTCAAAGAAGCTCCTCGACCACACTGAACATACTAATGTGATTTTCTGTTGGTAGCAGATTCTTCTGATGTTAGTTTAACATTAAGGAGAGTTTAAAATGAGACTTATTGCTCTTCTGATTCCACACCAATGTGAACACGTTCATCGTAAAGTTCTCAGCAGACTCTTCTGCTCGGGAAGCTGAAGAGGAGATTCATTTCATCCTCACATTCTGACACCGCTACAGAGAATAACTAGAAAGAGGAAATTCACAAAAGGTCACTAAAGAGCATGAAATAATCAGGTGAACTACCTTTCTCTCAGCATGCAGTGACATTAATATGGCAGGAATGTCCTTTTCCAAGAGTGGAAAGCTGTTTAGAGTTTGTAATGAGCATGCTCAGACATTTAACCCTGAGAGGCTGCAGAGACGTCTGCATGTTGATCACAGAGACGTCAGCTAAAGAGTTCTGATCCCTGCAGACTGATACGTGACAATTAGCAGCTAAATTAGTAAAAACAAGGGATGTAAATACACTCAGCTCATGGCTTTATACAAGTCAGTGCTGGATTTGTGATATGTGACATGTTTTTTTTTTTAATTCAAACAAAATCCAGCTGCACTTGTAATTGCACTCACACACGTACTTTTCTTAAAGGTCCAATCAGTGAGATGTGTAGTGATTAAATGATAAAGTGAGCTTACTCTATGATCAGACATTAAGGAAACATGCTATGTTGAAGTGCTGGCTTCTCTGACAACAATGCAGCAGCCAGTATGTCCTCCTTCTAACTTTAGATTCTGGTCCTGAATGGTCTGGATTTGTTTGGACCAGAGAAGGTAGGCGGTTTTAAGGCACCCCCACACGGCCGTTTTGGACGCCCCTCGGTTTGCCAGATATGAGAGCAGTTATCAGGTCAAACCAACAGGTGTTGCAGCGATGGAAGCGGGCAAGAGAACTGGTTCAGATAGAAGTGATTGTACCCGACCTAAAAAGCCTCTGCATGTTTCTAATAAGCTCCACGAGCATACACGTGCTCAAACTAGGATCAATATTGGAGATGCTTTTGAAAAATGGAGAGAGGTTAGAACGCAGAAAGGTTTACAGACCGATGCAGAGCTGGCTAAACACTGAAGCTTCAGTGTCCACCACATGGTGACCTGCGTGAGCATCCACTCTAGAGAGGAGGGGGGGGGGGGGGAAGACAGCGCTCTACAATGGTTTGAATTTGGACTGCAGTACCCATTTTAAACACTAGATGTCAGAGTTACATACTGCTCCTTTAAGGCTCCGATGTGTCTTCAAAAAACTCAAATACTTTATGAACAACTTCATAAAACAGCTCCTGTTTTCGTTGATATGAAGACAATAATGCACTTCATTCTTTCTTTAAATCTGGCTCTCAGTAAGGTCAGTGGTGCTTTAATGGCGGGACCTTTAAATATGTAGTTCTGCTCAGATGGTGGCTTCTTGATCTTCTTATCATGTTGCTATTTTATGTGTTGAGTCATAGTTATTGTGCTTTTCTCAAATTATTTTTACAGTAGTTTGTCTTGTTATCTTCTCTTTTGTCGTAGTTCTGACAGTTAAAATCCGGAGGGTGCATTCTTCAGTAAGTACAGTAAGATCTCTGCGTGTGTGGCGTTCAGTGTGGCCTGGAGCTGTCCGCTGCCTCTCCCTACCCCGAGGATGTTTGAGGACTGTTTCAGTATCATCCTCCTCGGTGCTTCAGACTGACGTGTCTTCTCGTTCAGTCAGAAAACTCATTGAAGCAGCTGCATGAAGATGTGAGGTAGTTACTGCTGCAGCTCATTCAGACTCTGAATGTGCAGAGCTCCTGCAGAATTATCTATTCAGTCTGCTCCTCGCCGGGGTCAAAAGAGGCGAGAAGGTTGCCCTCCTCCAGGAAATTAATCTCTGTGCACGCCTCCCATCACAGTCACACCTGAGAGAAGAGATGGCTCTGTCTTCTTCAGCGTCTCTTTTCCTTTCTCTGTCCCTCTATCTTGTGCACCATCTCTAAGTCAGGACCTCACTTGCCTGTTGTTCTGTTTCTGCTGCGTGTAGTGGCGTCACCATCTGTCATTTCTGTCCTAAACGTCTGCATCAGTCTGCGTTCAGATCTGCCTGCACATGAAGTTCATCGTCCCCCACCGTTAGATCTCAAATGTTAACTCGTTTAGGCTGAATGTCCATCAGTTACAGTCCTGGCATGCCTGTGATCCTCGGGTGGCTCTTTGTTTGGACAGGTTGATCGATGGGTGGAGAGATAGCATCTGTTTAGGTCTCTGTGCGGTGGCAGCAGGACGGCAGCACCGCTGAGATACGAGAGTCCAATTTATTAACATCACTGGCACAAGGATTTCTTTCTACATTTATTTACAGAGCTGTTTCTACGTTTTATTGCAACGGAAACCTTTAACTACGAATCCAAGTTTAAAAACAGGTCACAAAAATCCCCCCCTACATGAGTTACTTTGCAATTTATTGTGTCTTTAGAATCATTTTATTATCGTGTTATAGCATTATAATGTAGTTTATGCACTTTGTGTTGTCAGGTGTGCTTTCCTTTGTACTGTCCTTTGCTGAGTGGAGTTTTATTGTACGTCACTTTCATGTGGCCGCTCGCCTAATCTGGTGCAGCCACCTTTTCATTTTTCTGCCTCCTGATGAACACAATCAATGAAAAATGAACTTTTCAGTGCATCACGAATGTGTGCCGGGAAGAGAGAGTGTACTGTACAAAAATATAAGAAAGGTGGGTCACAATTTCTCATTTCTTGAGTTGGTGGGGGATTCTGAGGCTGGACTAGTTCAGAACCACTGATCTTAGTGAGGCTGTCTGGGCCGTCCAGCTGTCAGAATTTCTCCTGCTGTCTTTTAGGATGCTGCGGCAGCGGCGGCGGCAGCGGCGGCGGCGGCGGCGGCGGCAGCAGCAGCGGCAGCAGCAGCGGCAGCAGCAGCGTGGTGTGATCTTTAAGTGCTCCGTTTCTGTAGCAAATCACTTGATTTTTACTGATTTTTGTGCTTTATCCATAAACCAAAGGGAGGAATCTCCTCAACCAGTTATCACGTAACAGCCTCTGTCAGCATTTATAGCCTACCTGTTATTTTTAAGGATGCAACTGGTGCAATGGCTTCTCTTCCTCTGACAGCTTGAGGAGAGACAGGTGAGCGCTCAAATGCAGTTTATCTGTTCCTGTTTCAGACGGACCTTTCCGACATATACCCTTGTCTTAAATAACTGGATCTGCCTTTTCATGACATGGAAACTGTGTCTTCAAAAAAAGAAGGCGCATTTTCTACATCACTGAAAATAAATTAATTCAAAATTCAAGACTTGCACTTTAAAGTGCAAATCTAGAACTTCCTTTAGCTTCGTGAATGAAGTAAAATCATGATCATTGCAGATGTGGTGGTTGTTTGCAGTCCCCTGCAGTCCAGCTAAGTTGTTATCTTTGCAGTGAAAAAGACTTCATCGTATCTCTGATGTTCTGCTCTGAGAGGACTCAGACATATAGTGAAGAGAAGAGTAGAGCTGTGAAGGAATTTATGCATTTTCGAGAAATGCACATATTTCCCCCCCTTGCCCGATGACAACTGGTATCGGCTCCAGCCCACCAATACCCCAAACGGGGAAAGCAGTATGGATAATTGATGGGATTTCCTGTATGTCAAATTATACCAGCCCTCTCCCATCATTAGTTAAAGCTGTTGGAACAAAGCTCCCATTTAACTGTGAATATAAGACTTCACAGAGTCCCACAAACCCCCGATGACAGCCACAATCTTTTGTGTCCGTTTGTTGCATCTCTGCAGCTCAGGCTGATGTTGATGGAGGAATTAGTTTCCTTTCACACTATTTATAAGACTTATAACTGATTGATTCCTGCCACTGCTGCTGACACTTTATTAATTATTTTTGCACCAAATTGTCCCTCCTGGTACCCCTCTGGGGAGCTCCTCAGATTGCAAAGACTCATTGCGCTGCAGCTAAGAAAATGGAATCAGCTGTGCAGAGACTGAAGCAGAAATTAGATCAACAGATCTCAGTTACACTCTGCAGAGTGGAGATTGGTTTACAGTGCTCACACACTCACATACAGTATATATGGACTTTCTGTTAACCATCGCAGAGGCCTGCAGTCAAACTAGGTTTGTGGACAAGGGTGCAAAGAGCAGCAAAATAACTTTTTATTGAATTATAAGTGATGTGATTTTACAGAAATGTTGCTCAAATCTAACTGTCCCTCTTCTGTAGAAAATAATCTCAAGAGAAAAAGAATTTTAAGGATGTCTATATAGATTTGGTAGCATTGCTTAAACAAGACTTCACGTCCATTCATACACATTCACACACTGATGGTAGAGGCTGCTGAGTAAAGAGTCCATCAGTATTAACTCATCCATTCATACACATTCACTCACTGATGGTAGAGGCTGCTGAGTAAAGAGACCATCAGTATTAACTCATCCATTCATACACATTCACTCACTGATGGTAGAGGCTGCTGAGTAAAGAGACCATCAGTATGAACTCATCCATTCATACACATTCACTCACTGATGGTAGAGGCTGCTGAGTAAAGAGTCCATCAGTATTAACTCATCCATTCATACACATTCACTCACTGATGGTAGAGGCTGCTGAGTAAAGAGACCATCAGTATTAACTCATCCATTCATACACATTCACACACTGATGGTAGAGGCTGCTGAGTAAAGAGTCCATCAGTATTAACTCATCCATTCATACACATTCACACACTGATGGTAGAGGCTGCTGAGTAAAGAGTCCATCAGTATTAACTCATCCATTCATACACATTCACACACTGATGGTAGAGGCTGCTGAGTAAAGAGACCATCAGTATTAACTCATCCATTCATACACATTCACTCACTGATGGTAGAGGCTGCTGAGTAAAGAGACCATCAGTATTAACTCATCCATTCATACACATTCACTCACTGATGGTAGAGGCTGCTGAGTAAAGAGTCCATCAGTATTAACTCATCCATTCATACACATTCACTCACTGATGGTAGAGGCTGCTGAGTAAAGAGTCCATCAGTATTAACTCATCCATTCATACACATTCACACACTGATGGTAGAGGCTGCTGAGTAAAGAGACCATCAGTATTAACTCATCCATTCATACACATTCACACACTGATGGTAGAGGCTGCTGAGTAAATAGACCATCAGTATTAACTCATCCATTCATACACATTCACTCACTGATGGTAGAGGCTGCTGAGTAAAGAGTCCATCAGTATTAACTCATCCATTCATACACATTCACTCACTGATGGTAGAGGCTGCTGAGTAAAGAGACCATCAGTATTAACTCATCCATTCATACACATTCACTCACTGATGGTAGAGGCTGCTGAGTAAAGAGACCATCAGTATTAACTCATCCATTCATACACATTCACACACTGATGGTAGAGGCTGCTGAGTAAAGAGACCATCAGTATTAACTCATCCATTCATACACATTCACTCACTGATGGTAGAGGCTGCTGAGTAAAGAGTCCATCAGTGTTAACTCATCCATTCATACACATTCACACACTGATGGTAGAGGCTGCTGAGTAAAGAGTCCATCAGTATTAACTCATCCATTCATACACATTCACACACTGATGGTAGAGGCTGCTGAGTAAAGAGACCATCAGTATTAACTCATCCATTCATACACATTCACACACTGATGGTAGAGGCTGCTGAGTAAAGAGACCATCAGTATTAACTCATCCATTCATACACATTCACACACTGATGGTAGAGGCTGCTGAGTAAAGAGTCCATCAGTATTAACTCATCCATTCATACACATTCACACACTGATGGTAGAGGCTGCTGAGTAAAGAGACCATCAGTATTAACTCATCCATTCATACACATTCACACACTGATGGTAGAGGCTGCTGAGTAAAGAGTCCATCAGTGTTAAAGGAAGAATGTGCGACATGTTCCACATCAATATCTCATAAATCCAGTCTCTCCTGTGTAAATGTCTCTCTGAGTCATGACTGTCTACAATGAGTGAGAAGCTCGAGTCCCGCTGGCTGTGTTGTTGTCAGAGCCGTGTTTACATGGACGGGACGGCCGGCTCCTCCCCTTGTGTATAAAAGCTGTTTTAGTCAAGAACTAGAGAGAAGAAGAAGAACATACTCACTGATTATTTGGATGTTACGTAAGAGTTTTTAGATCACGCTCATTCTGTGTTAATTTACATGCAACGTGACGCTACGAGCTAACTAAAGAGCGCTAACATTAGCATGCTAACACAACAATGCTGGACACAGCTGATTGCAGCTCGAGACGAGGGCAAAACTCCTTGATGCGAACTCGAGTGGAGAGGGGAGCAGGGTTGGAGGTGTGTCTCTGGAGAAGAGCGGAGGCTTCAGTATGGAGGAGGTGGTGAAAACAAACAGCAGTTTGTTTTGGTTTCATGCTGGAGCTCAAGGGCGACATCTACTGGATCAAGAAGTTACACATTCCTTTAACTAATCCATTCAAGCATATGAACAAGGAGGAAGAGAGGTTATTGTAATAGAGACTTGGTCAGATTCATATTTCCCCCTCTCAGTCTTGTTTCATCATAAACTGTTCAGGGACACCAGAGAGGGCAGAGGAAGTGATTCCGATCTGGTAACAGCTGCAAACTCTCCTCAACATCATTAAGTAACTCAATCTGAACCTAAATGAACCTTTTCCTTCGTGTTGACTCCCTCATCAGCCCCCCACATCTTTCCCTCAATCACAGAAAGGTTGATGAGGACAAAGTTAATGTTTGGTGTGTTTGAGACAAACTAAAACACATGTTGACGACAGAATAATAAACAGTGAAAGGATGTCATCATGTGTAAACCTGCAGGGTACCTGTGTGCAGTAAGGAGCATTATTTATACTATAGATGTCTACTGGCGTGCATTTTTGCCTGAGTCATACAGAATTTGTACAGCATGCAAGCTGGGAGCAAACAGTTATTGACATAAATGCTGTCTCAGTCTAACTTTCAGTCAACCTAACGACAGGCTGAGAGCTGGAGCTGAGGCGGGTTTTAAGCCTCCTGACAAACCGTTACACCGCGCCCACCTGTCAATCGGGTCAGCTACACGCCTTATTGTGAATAACTCTTATCCTTAACGACATGCGGGAAAGGAGTCACAGGTCAAACCCTAACCCGGGCCCCGCCCGCAGGACCACAGCCCTCACATATGAGACGCACGCACCAACCACCACGCCACCAGTGCCCCCATTTGTTTTTTTGAACCAGGCTGTAAACATGTTCATTTCTGCTGTAAAAACAGGCTTTTTAGAATGGGTGTGTATGTGACTTCCTGTGCTTCTGCAGCAAGCCTCTAGTGGACACTTGAGGAACTGCAGGATTTTACACTTCAGCATCGGCTTCATTTTTCAACACCGGAGGTTGATGCTTGGTTTTTAACAATGAAACTCAAACACAGGTTTAGGAAACAAGGTTTGTATCTGGACTGTTACTGACAACAAATAAGTTGGATCGGTGCTTCTCTATGAATAAAAAAACATGAACATCAAAGTGGATCTGAGTTGAAGACATTGGATACATTTTCAGGGGCAAATAAATGACGGTAAAATATTTCACAGTACTCCATCCATCAGTTGTAGAGATATTTAAGTCTGGGTTAAAGTGGTGAAGCTGCAGAGAGCCGTGCTGCTAACGAGGCTATAAAAGCTCTCCTCCAGTATGACTGCAGCTACCCGCAGCAGAGGCAGCTTTATAGGCGAACCCCGCTCCACTCCAGAAATCAAGGTCTTCTAAAGTAGATAATAAACTGGAATCCTTTCAGCAATATTAATATAAGTCAAGCACTTCCAGTAAACCAGAGCAGCCGTAAACACAACAACACACGTGAGACAAAGTCATAAACGTGTGTCTTGATAATGGAGAATAAAACGAAGCATTCAGTGTCGAATAGCGTTCATAATAACTCCACTTCTTCTTCTTCTCTGGCCGGCTGACTGACACAGTCATGTTATAAAACTCTGTTAATGTCACTCCTGCCTTCAGCGAGGCAGGGGAAGTCTGAGCGCTAATTCACAGTTCAATCAGGTCGCCTCATAAAGTCCAACATTAACCGTAACCAAGAAGAGAGGCTGACCTTTGGTGCAGCAGTAAAAGTAATAAAGTCATGATGAGTCATGATTAGAGGCCGATGCTGTCTGAGCAGCTTTCACTCACTCACGTCTATTAGCTCATTTAAACTCAGAGGCCACTGTTACACGACCCCGTGAGCAACCACGACACAAACACGTGTACAGTCTGCTTACTTTGTGGGCAGTCGTTTCAATTTATTTGTGTCATATCGTCACATATTTGTTTATTGTGTAAATCTTTTGTTTTTAGGATGAAGAGCAGAACTGCAGACAGACAGATTCAGATGTGAAGAGGAAAGCTATCACGTAAAAGTCTTGGCCTGAGTCCACCTGATCTTATTCTGAGCGCCATCTTCTTTTTAGGGCCCGAGCACGCACTGAAGGGGTGCCAGGACCCTACTGAAACTGATGGAGTTAATCTCAGTATAATATTTATTCCGAACACTCACCAAGCTTTGCACAATATTTGAAAGTAGGTGAAGTTTACATGAGATGCTTTCCTACATGTGCATCGCAAAATGGCTCCACAGCGCCCCCTCACCTACATTCCCTGAACTGCGTTTAAGCTACATTCATGAAAACTCGTACGCATATATATCATGTCTAGGACAACAACACATTCTATTATGACCATGGTGAAAAATGTACTTTGAATTGTTCCCCGTGAGGAGAGAGCGTTTGCAGCAGCAGCAGAGAAAAGGTGCAGCACCCAACGTCCTTTTTTGTACGGCTGCTCCGAGCACTTCCAGTTTGAAATCTTTCAACCTTTAAGAAGGGCGCTGTTCAAGTCTCCGGCGCTCTTTTCAACCAGCCAATCATATTGCATAACAGATCATAACGACCTCGCTCTGTGTCTGATGAGAGCCGTGATAGCGAGGTCGTCATCATCATCAAGCTCATCATCCAGACAAAGTAAGAGGCCGTTAGGTGCTCATAGTGAAGGAGAAAAAACAATCTCTAATATAAAACAAACAGTAAAAGGCAACAGAGCAGTGATGTCATAGAGGCTGTTCTGAACTGTTTGGAGTCAAAGTAGAAATCAATTAAAGATCTGCAGATTCAGAACGTGTTGAAATGTTTCAGATAATCATTCCAACGTGTCCTGCTGCTGAAATAAAGCAGGAGTTTCTAACACTAAAACACTCTTCCTGATCTCAGGATGCGGTTTATTGATTGAAGCAGCATATCTACATGTTCAGAGTTTCATTGGCTACAAGAAACATCCGTCATCAGCACAGTCGTTTGCAGCTGGCCGGGTAGAGATACAATCAGAACAGGGGCAGGCACCTCCTTTCAACTCAGGCTCTCATTGGCTGGGAACAGTGAATGGAAGGGCAAATGAGGTGTCAGTTGAAAGGTCAGAGTGAGGCCATCATTTTGATGTATCAGTCGAAAAATTGCAATCATAAAAAAGGAATAATTACAGAAAATACCGCGAGAATTCGGGAAGAGTGGTGGCGAATTTGTAGCACTCTGTGGATCTTTACGGATGTGATGTGTTTGGATTTTAAAACAATGATTTGAGAGGATGGATTCATCTTAGAGCCGATGTTGTGAAAACTGAAGACTAAAAAGAGAGTGTGAAACAAAACACAGCCTTGTAGAGGAACAAAGCCCTAATTGAGCCCTCTGATTTAGATTTCCAGAGATACATGTGATGAGGCAGGAGCTGTCCCTTTCAGAGAAGCCCTAATTTTCACTATTTTCGGTTTTTGCTAAGATGCAAAAAACATCAAAAAAAGTAATTTTGCAGTAAAATATTTGTATACAACCATCCGTTTCATAAACTAGCATGTTCAAGTTCCTCTACTATTGGCCCCACAGGATCTTCTAGCTTCTGTTTCTGGTTCGACTGTAACAATCATGAACGCCGTCTCTTGATCGTGACTGAAGTCAAACCCTCAGAGAAGAAGAAGGAGAAGAGTTACAGAGGGAACATGAATGTGTCCTGACAGCTCTGTATGTGATTGTTTGTGTGTGCTGTACAGTATGTGACCGCTCATGCGTGTGCATGTGTACGGCGTGCGTGTGCGATGGCTGTGCAGAGAGCAGAGCGTGCTGCTTGCTGCTGGCGAGGGAGAGCTTTGAGCTGTGTGAGGATGATTAATGAGCAGACTTTGTGCTCAGCTCTGTGAAACAATCACAGCCTCTCAGTCTGAGCTTCCACATTAGCCTCTGCCTCATTAACAACACCACTCAAAGGAAAACTAATCTAAAGATATCAAACTGCAGACAGTACAACATGTTGTTTTATTCATCGTACAGTCCAGCCCGTTCTGATTCCAAAGATATCAAACACAGCTGCTCGATCAGAGGCAATGCTACAGGTTCCCCTCCAGTCTCAGGTCCTCTTCAGGTCTCAGGTCCTCCTCCAGTCTCAGGTCCTCTTCAGGTCTCAGGTCCTCCTCCAGTCTCAGGGCCTCCTCCAGCCTCAGGTCCTCCTCGAGGCTCAGGTTCCCCTCCAGTCTCAGGTCCTCTTCAGGTCTCAGGTCCTCATCCAGTCTCAGGTCCTCCTCGAGGCTCAGGTTCCCCTCCAGTCTCAGGTCCTCCTCCAGTCTCAGGTCCTCCTCGAGGCTCAGGTTCCCCTCCAGTCTCAGGTCCTCTTCAGGTCTCAGGTCCTCCTCTAGTCTCAGGTCCTCCTCGAGGCTCAGGTTCCCCTCCAGTCTCAGGCTCATTTCAGGTCTCAGGTCCTCTTCAGGTCTCAGGTCCTCCTCGAGGCTCAGGTCCTCTTCGAGTCTCAGGTCCTCCTTGAGTCTCAGGTCCTCCTCCAGTCTCAGGTCTTCTTCGAGTCTCAGGTCCTCCTTGAGTCTCAGGTCCTTCTCCAGTCTCAGGTCCTCCTCGAGTCTCAGGTCCTCCTCGAGGCTCAGGTCCTTCTCGAGTCTCAGGTCCTCCTTCAGAGTTTGCTGGAGGGAATGTATGCCGTCTGGCCTGGGAACCCCTCGGTATCCCCCCAGGAGGAGCTAGATGTCTTGGTTGACTTACTTTGCCTGTTGCCATGCATGATCTGGCCGCCATGACAGACACAACATGTTTATTGTTGCCGTGGAAACACCAGATGTTACGTCAAAGACCGCTGCATAAGGAAACGTGAGCTGCTACTGAAAGCTGCCGTACTGTTGCTGTATGTGCTGCTGTGATCAAAACGTCATGTAGATTATACTCCGCCACATTAGCTCGTCTGTAAACAGATTCTCTTCCTCAGGTCGGTTTCACCCGGTCGTCATGACTACGGTCAACTCAGAGGTCGTTTTTATCGGGGTTGGGGTGAGGAGAGTAGCCATGATTTCCTGCCAGCCTCCGTGCCATCTTTTGTTATTGTTTTGATTGAGAGCCCCCTGGTGGTGGACTTCTATGCATTTAAGACTTGCTTTTGGAAGTCTAACCAGATGCTACTTTTTTAATACCACAGCCTCGACAGCTTTATTTTGCACATTTTAAATATTCCTTTCTGCCTCTCTGACTTGGTACCTATTCCAACAAGCTGAGACTGGAGGGGGGCGTGGCTAGATCATGATAATTTGAAGTGTTTATAGAACTGCTGACGTCGCTTCTGCTGCTGTATCAGATGAGTGTTCAGTTTCACAGTTTGAGTTTATTAAGTAAGTCAGTGCTATAGACCCACTGTTGTATATTAATGTGCCGTCATGGATCAGTTGAATCAATAATGAAGCCTCAGTTTGATAGACTCCTCTGCAGTGCTCGCCTTTATTTTACTTCTCTGCGTGTTTTCTCCTCCGTGCACGTTGAAGCTCCGCCTCTTTGTCCCTCACCTCATCTCGCCTTCTCAGAACTGCTGTCTTTGCTCTTCTCTGCTCAGATATCCGTTTGTGTACCGACTTTTCTACCTCTATCTGTTTCCCTCTAATTGACAGTCAGGTCCTCTTTTTGCTCTCTGTCAGCACTGTCCTGGTTTCTTTGTTTTTTTCAGGTTTCTATTTACCTTCATGAAACCTCTTCAGTCCCCGTGTTTGTTCATAACGCCCCTCTGCTCCCAACGTACCGTCTTCTCCTCTGATATGTCACTGGGATTAAAGGGGATGACGAGCTTTACCTGCAGAGTCTTTGGTGGAAAAGTACATGAATATTAATAAGAAGCTTCTTCAGGATTGTTTTTCTGTTTTTGCATGATTGAAGTGTCGGCTACAACATGGACTCAGGTTCAAAGTTACTCAAAGTTCATCTTTTTAAAGTTTGGTAAATCTTCCTCACTCTTTGCTCAGGCATTAAAGCTGCTGGTATCTGAAAGGCCAGGAGCTTTGGATTATCTTCAGATCATCCTGAAGTTCTGAAGAGAAGTGACTGAATGTCAGGGAATATGAAAACAAAACTTTGAGAGATAATATTTCTCTAGAAGTGAACAAAACTTTGTTGTTTGTTTGACGGGGGCCTCTAAAAGGCCTCTGAGGATGGACTCAAATAATGCATTCATCATGGGGTCACTAGCTGCCTGCTAAGACCCCGCTCAGAGTTTGACATGTTTATTGTTGCCGTGGAAACACCGGATGTTACGTCAAAGACCGCTGCATAAGGAAGCGTGAGCTGCTACTGAAAGCTGCCGTTCTGTTGCTGTATGTGCTGCTGTGATCAAAACGTCATGTAGATTATACTCTGATAGATCAGCGCGTCGGTTTCACCCGGTCGTCTTGACTTGATGTAGGGTAACCCCCTAACCATAACAGCTTTTGCAGGAGAGAGACCGTGTCATCTGCAAATGAAATCCATGAAATGACTTTTTATTTGTTGTTGTTGTTGCAGACTATCGGCCCAAAGGAGGGATGGCAGGTGTACAGCTCGGCTCAGGATGCGGACGGTCGATGTATCTGCACTGTGGTGGCTCCAGAACAGAATCTGTGCTCCAGAGACGCAAAGAGCCGACAGCTCCGCCAGCTGCTGGAGAAGGTAAGATCAGCCCAGTGAAATCCTTCCTCAGGGCAAGACAGGATGTGGGAGAGTTTAGGCTCGTCCAGGAGCTGCAGCTCTATAACGCCCGCTTCAAGAACACGCCACACATTTCTGCTGCTGTTTGAAACACACCTGGTACGCCCAAACTGTTGGACATGTCTGTGGGACACCGTTTGTTGTGATCTGATCTTCCCTTCTAGTGGACGTGCAGAAGTGTCATCAGGGAGTGCTGCTCTGCGCCATAGTTGAAAATGTTTAAACATCCGCACAGGGTGCACGGATGGCAAGCGCGGCCATGCACTATGCAACATATAGCCTCCTATGGGCTTGAGAGCTGCGCACAGTGCCTACCGCAGCCTATCTGAAGGGGTCTTAAAGATCAACTTTATTAGGGTTAGGTTTTCGGATTGTGGCCTTCATCACTGGACAGGTGTTGCTGGAGCTTTTTGTCCTCTTCAAAACTATGAAATATAAAATTCATGGAGAAATGTTAAAAATGTGCAACAGGATTATCTCAAAGCTTGGAGCGACTTTGCAGACAAACTGTCCTGATGGGAATGACGAGCAAAAAACCTGCAAAGTTTCAGAATTCTTTCCGGTAGTGTAATTTCCTCACTAATACAGAGGTTTTATCACATGCACTAACACAGGTTTGCTGCTGCGAGGCTTTGCTCCTTTGTTCTTTTTCTGCAATAGTCCTTCTTACACATTCAGACACACTCGCAGGCTCGCCGGGGAAACGCCATCAAAGTGCCTTTCAATTAGCTGCAGTGAAAGAAAGGAAGGAGAGAAGAAAAGCATCATTTATTCACCTGCTGAGTTAACTGAACTACTGCTCTGCACTGCACTGCACTTAACTAGGCTTTGCTTTCTTCTTAAACGTCCTATAAGGTGATTATTTTCTACATTGTCTTTCAGGTGCAGAACATGTCTCAGTCGATCGAGGTGCTGAACCTGAGGACGCAGAGGGACTTCCAGTACGTCATGAAGATGGAGAACCAGATGAAGGGCCTGAGGACCAAGTTCAGACAGATCGAGGACGACAGGAAATCCATCATGGCCCGAAACTTCCAGGTAATTGATACCCTTATTTAACCAAAGGCTGCTTCACACAGATCATGCAGCTTCTATTTCACACAGAAACATACGATATAAAAGCATTAAAAGTAAAGGTTGAAGCATTTCTCTACTTTAATATCTGCTGCTGTTTTATTCAGTTTTGGTCGTTTCAAGTTTAGCTGTTGAGCGACTTTTATGCTGCTGCATACCAATCAGGGTTCTCCAGCAGCAGCAGAACACATGGACTGATTTAGGCCTGGAGGATGCACTCACTCACTCATACACACACACACACACACACACACACACACACACACACACACACACACACACACACACACACACACACACACACACACACACACACACACAAACACACACACACACACACACACACTCACAGACATCCATGCAAACACATACAAACAAATGTAAACCTAAAGACATTTTAAAAACGAAAATGTTCGCGATTAATAGAAAAATAAAAGATCAGACCCGGTGTGCAAGGTGTCTGTTTTTTTCGGATTACGGATCCAAAAAACGCATTTGAAAAAACTGATTCTGTGTGCAAACATTGAAACTCAAGTGCTGCAAACATTGAGATGCCTCCACAGTAGAATCAATAAAAAACAACAACAATCCAAACAGAGAAGATAAATGGTAAATGGACTTGAGCTTGTATTTTTCTTTTCTAGTCTTCTGACTCCTCAAAGCACTTTTACACCGCAGGTCACACCTACACATTCACTCACTGATGGTAGAGACTGCTGAGTAAAGAGACCATCAGTATTAACTCATCCATTCATACACATTCACACACTGATGGTAGAGGCTGCTGAGTAAAGAGTCCATCAGTATTAACTCATCCATTCATACACATTCACTCACTGATGGTAGAGGCTGCTGAGTAAAGAGTCCATCAGTATTAACTCATCCATTCATACACATTCACACCCTGATGGTAGAGGCTGCTGAGTAAAGAGTCCATCAGTATTAACTCATCCATTCATACACATTCACACACTGATGGTAGAGACTGCTGAGTAAAGAGACCATCAGTATTAACTCATCCATTCATACACATTCACTCACTGATGGTAGAGACTGCTGAGTAAAGAGACCATCAGTATTAACTCATCCATTCATACACATTCACTCACTGATGGTAGAGACTGCTGAGTAAAGAGACCATCAGTATTAACTCATCCATTCATACACATTCACTCACTGATGGTAGAGGCTGCTGAGTAAAGAGTCCATCAGTATTAACTCATCCATTCATACACATTCACACACTGATGGTAGAGGCTGCTGAGTAAAGAGTCCATCAGTATTAACTCATCCATTCATACACATTCACACACTGATGGTAGAGGCTGCTGAGTAAAGAGTCCATCAGTATTAACTCATCCATTCATACACATTCACTCACTGATGGTAGAGGCTGCTGAGTAAAGAGACCATCAGTATTAACTCATCCATTCATACGCCACCGATGAAGCAGCGGGGCTCTTACAGAAAACGCCCTGTCACCTTGAGTAAGCAGCGGCGAGGCTAATAGGGTATTAGTAAATCTGCGATGTAGAGTTTAAGATCGATCCGGTATCTAACGGGAAGTCAATGAGGAGATGAGAGAACTGGGGGAATATGGTCTTGTTTGTTTGTAGTCTGGCTGCTGAGTTTTGGATGAGCTGGAGGTGAGAGATGGATTTATGACTGAGAGCGGAATACGGGGAATCGTAATAGTCTAAACGGGAGGAAAGTAATGCATGGAAAACTTTATCAAAGTCTGAATGAGAGAGGAAGTTTCACTTTTACAATATTCCTGAATAAACGGAGAATGAAGTGAATCGATCAGTGACACTAGTCAGAATCAGGAACAGATTAGCTCCTAAAATGAATGAAATGAATTACCGCAGTACAAACAAGCCGCCCGTGGTGAGCGGAGGCAACCCGAATATCCACACGTGAAGTCATCTCACCTCACCTCATGTTCAGACGGACACAAAGGCAACTGCACTGGTACCTAAACCAAATGTAACTTCGCCTCTTTGGGAACATTTCAGCTATCAGCCGGATTAAAAAAGGAGAACCAGCTGATTTAGGGGCGATGATACCGCACACGGCGCTGTTGAGCCACGTTGAGGATTTATTTTTGGGGGCTTTTTTTGATTTCATCAGAGAAGACAGCTGAAGAGAGACAGGAAATGTTGGGAGGAGAGAGAGCGTGGGGGGGACATGCAACAAAGGGCTAAGGTAGGATTCAAACCCACAACCACTGACGACCACTGCGATCAGGACCAAAACCTCTGTACACGGGGCGCGCAACATGAGCACTAGGCTACCTGGCACCCCGGTCCTACTACCTAAGTGACATTTAAAAACCTTTACGTTAAGTCTTGAAGTGGATCATGACGGTCTGAAGCTGGTTCTATGATCTCTGGATCCAGAGATGGAGAAATGCGTGAGAGTGTTGGGAGCAGTGGTGGAGCAGCTTCATCATGGTGAGGCTGTTGATTGAGATATTGTGCTTTTAGTTGAACATTATTGGATAACAAATTATGCATTCAACGTGTTTCTGTTGAGTAGCTTATCAGAAGAGAACTCTGCAGTGCTGATGAGTTTACAGAGAAAAGAGTCTTAAGTGGCCTGAATTCAAACAAAGCTTGATAAAGGTGAAAAAAGAGAGAACGAAACACGGCGCTCTAATGGCACGAGGAACAAAGACTTGATTCAATGGCTTTTCTGAGAGAAATGCTAAAAGCATAATCAATGCATGTTTAAAAATAAGCTAAGCAACAACCAGCAAGCAGCCACACAATCAGCCTCTTTCTCAGAGCACAATTTTCCCGTAAGTACCAGATAATTGCAAACATCTGAGCCAAAGTAAACGCGCAGGTGAATCAGAAACAGGAAGAAGAGAGAGAGAGAGAAAGGTACTACACAGAGAAAAGGACTTACAAGAAATACTCAAGTGTCTTCAGCACCTTTGTCGACTGACTTCATGCAACAGATCAGTTACCAAAGATTAAAATCCGTCCCTGCATCGAGTCCAGCTTTCATAGCGGTCACGACATGATACGGGATAACAAGTGAATACATGGAGAGAAACTGTGTGTGGGCTCGTATTTGTTACAGTTGATGAGAGCTGTGTCCGACGCTTTTCTGGCGTTTTTTCCTGATGGTGATTTTAAAAAACGTTTTCTCTGCATCACTTTTTATCTGCTCGATGTAATGTTGTAGTCAAGACCAAGACCAAGGCAGGGCGAGACCAAGACCAGGACCATAAATATCTCTGAAAATCATCATCTTGTGTGCAGGGGGCGTGTCCCTCACTTAGACCGTAACACCGGGAAGGTTGCGGCCGTAACCGGGGGATAAAAATCAAAATGCAAATGAATTGAAGTGATTAGTTCTTTTAGAAAGAGGCGTTTTCCTTCTTATCACAGTGATGACGCGGGAAAGTAGCCTCTCAGTGGTGGTCTGGACCGGTCTTGATTTAAAATCTGGAGTCCGCCCAGTCTGAGACCGAGACAAGGCCGAGTCAAAATGCTTTTGTTTCCGAGACGAGTCATTTGTTGGTACATTACATCCAGGCGCGTCGTCTTAGGGTGTTACAACACCCTCACTTTTACTGAAACCTAATTTCATCCGGGCTTTTTGTTACTGAGTGAGTCTTTGATGAAAACCTATTGATCAAGTCAGATTTATTGAATGGCAATTCAGCCAATCATTGTCAATGCTCTTATTTACACAGCACGCGTTCGCTTCAAGCAGGCGTTAAGCTGAACAGAGTAGACGGACCTGGACAGGAAAACAGACACGTGGACGCACAGAGAGTCCAATGAATTTCAAGAACAAACACAACATACAGACTCCTGATCTTTTTTTTCATCATTTTATCGACATGACGTCAAAACAGGCACCAAATGAACAACAAATCATCCTCAGAAATACAAAGCAACATGTTGTTTGTGCTTTTTTCTCTTTATTCCCGCGTGATCTTGTAGTTCGCTGACAGTCTGCAGAGTGTACGGACTATGTGGAAATAAGCAGTCATTGCAATGCTAACATGTTAGCAGGCAGCATTAGAGCAAAAGACAACACATGGTCATCATTTTTTTAACCAGTTATCTTGCGCCTGTCTCTATCTGTTTCACATTTCTGCTGCTGTCGCCGTCGTTTCTGCAGGAGCTGAAGGAGAAGATGGACGAGCTGAAGCCGCTGATCCCCGTGTTGGAGCAGTATAAGATGGATGCAGCGCTCATCTCCCAGTTTAAGGAGGAGATCAGGAACCTGTCCGCGGTGCTGACGGGGATCCAGGAGGAGCTCGGAGCGTACGACTACGACGAGCTCTACAAGAGAGTTCTGAGACTGGACAGCCGGCTGCGCAGCTGTATGGGCAAACTGAGTAAGTCCTGAAACTGCACCAGGCTCACTGCCACATTACACAGAGCAGTGGCAGACACTCACAGCTGTCTGAAGTGGCATTACATCAGTATTTAAACTAAAGGTTTTAAATTGGCAGAGCTTGTTTTGTCCTCATTGTTTGCTGATGTTTAGCTGCTGGAGGAAAAAGCTAAAGAGGAAATGTTGACTAAAGACGGCGTTCTGTTGCCTTTCGTCCTCGTTGTTTGGAAATATGAGTTCAGACTCAATACCAACACAATGCAAAGACACAAATAGAAACTTATACACAACACAAGCAATGCAAACATGTAGAGTGTGTATTCATGCAAGCTTCACTTTTTTTAATGCATGCCGGACATTTTCATTATGAATCAGAATCAGAATCAGAATCAGCTTTATTGGCCAGGTATGTTTAACACACGAGGAATTTAACTTCGATAGACTGTGCTCTCTTTGTACAAAGGTAGAACATTAAATATCAACAATAAGCTAAAAAATAAACAGAATTAAAGACTAATATGTACAAGACTAAATAAGATAATAGTGCAGTGGTGAGTAGTGCAAAAAAGATGCTGAAGTAAACATGAGGTAGATATTGTTACAGTATTCACATTAAAGATTATGCTGTGTTTTTAAAGCATTTAATCAGAATGTTCTCCTCATGACCTGATGTTGCATTAGAAATGGTTGCTCCCTGATCGCTCTCTTATCAAAACAGAAACCTCAACATGATGGGGTCAGTGGAAAGTATTTTAAACCCTGATCTCTAACCCGTAAAGAAAAGATCCATTAATGACTGTTCTTCTGTATCTTTTAGTTATAAACGTTTCTTTATTCACACAAACTGCTCCTAACTGCCTCACACGGGCAGGAGAGCCAGGATCAATATCTTAAACCGGAGCATTGACGTATTCTACTGGCAAGTTATTGGCCTCGTCGTCTCGCCATTTACAGGACAAACGTCTCACGCTATTATCATCGTTGCAGTGGCCAGGGGCGTGTCCAGACTTTTTTGGGGCTCTGACTCGTGCAGGGGTGGCCTGAAGTGTGATGTGCACACAAACACACACAAATATCAATTATTAAGTTCACCAATCATATCTCCTTTAAAACACAAGAACATGACAACAAAAGCTTTAATGACACACGATGAAGATGGATGCTCAAAGTCACAATTGAAAGTACTATGTGCATGCTAACTCCTGCACAGTCGGCAGCGTTTTGGTCAGACGGAGTGTGTGCGTTACTTTCCCATGCACCTGTCTTAAGAAGTAGATGTGCAAAATATTTATTTACAACTCAAAGTACAAACAAAAGAAAATGTGTTACACTGATTTGTAAAGAAACTCACAGCAAAAAAAAAAGTTCTTATAGTCGGTTTTAACATAAGTCCCGCCCCTCACAGGGCAAATGGCCAATCACAGTTTAGGATTTTTGTTTTGGCACCTGGGGGTGGCCAGTCAGATTTTTAGGGGGGCCCGTGCCACCCCTGGCGACCCCTTTGAACACGCCCATGGCAGTGGCTTAGTAAGTCCACATTTTAAAGACACATTTGAGAAAATCCTCTTTAGATAAGAGTATTAATTAATATGTGTTGTGGTTTATGTCAGAGTTTGTGTGCACGGTGGCTGTGATATAATAATAATACGATGTGTTCTTTCACTCCTGCTGCATCACATGATCCCTTTGTTGACATTTAATGACTGTTTATTATTTTGCACAAACATAATCTTTTAGTTTCAAATATTATTCTGCATATTTTTCTGATATTTAACAATATGTTCTGTAAATGCACGCTGTTTGAAATGAAAACACGTCTAAAGCTGCAAACAGCAGCCGCGGCAGTTTGCTCCCCGCTCTGTGCCATGCAGTGCTGTCTTAGTATGCACAGAGGGCGAACACTCTGGTGGCACAGGCATGAAATTGGCTTGAGAAATCTAGTTAGAGACAAAACCCAGCACAGCACATCTTATCGCTGCATTTCTCTATTAACAGCGTGTGGGAAATTAATGAAAATCACTGGACCTGTTACAATAAAGACATCTGGAACCCGGTTTGGTGCATGGATGACTGATCCTCTGGCATCGACCAGAAACAACAGGGTGAGTTATGGAAGTGTGTGTGTGTTTGTGGGGGGGGGGGGGGGGGGGGGTCTCTAAGGGCTCTGCAGTGTTAAAGTGTAATATTTATGTTGGGTCTTCAAAGAAGACAGAATATCTGCAGACAGACTGTTACTATGGAGTCGGTTTTTATTAGAGGGTTTATCATCTAGAGTAGTGACGTTTCTGTCTTTCAAATATCTGAACTCAAATGATAGAAAATCATTTCAAGCTTTAAAAACCCACTCCAGCATTTTCATAGTTTGTTTTCAAACATAAATTAGAGGCGTGGTTTATAACTGGTCTTTGTGCTTCAGGATGGGAACCAGATTCCTCTTTTTTCATTCGGTCTAACAACATAAATTTGGATGAACGATCCTTCGGTAAAAGGTGGATTTCTTGCCGTTATGGCTCATGGCAGCCTGCGGGGATGACCCTGCTGTCCCCCCACAGCCTTTATTGTTCCTGGAGTCACACACCTGGTCGGAGCTGCTATAAATCACCTTTACTTTGTGTAGTCTCTGTCGTCTTATTGGGGCCACGCCCACAGGAAGCTGCACATAGGGAGGTTGAATACCTGCCCGCATGGGTGACCCAGAGGGGAGAAAAGTGGGACTGACAACAGAGGGTCCAAATGGAAGAAGAGACCCCCCATGGGCCTGAAATGAAAATATAGTTTAAAGCTCACATCTTCTCCTCCTCGTCAGTGTAAATAAGTCTCAGAGCTCCTCAAAACATGTGTGTGAAGTGTCTTGTTCTAAATCCACTCTGATCCTGTATTTGATCATGCCTATAAACCCCTCTATTTCAGCCCTGCTCAGAACAGGCTGTTTCTGTGTCTGTAGCTTTAAATGTAAATGAGCTGTGTCTGACCACGCCCCTCTCTGGAAGGGCTTGGGTGGCTCGGGCTTTCTCGCTCCATGCCCTATTGTTTACGGTGAGAAGGCAGACTCAGAGGGCAGAACAAACACCTAGCTGTGGGAGTGTCACCCACCTGGGGGAGGGGTTACTGCCTTTTGTGATGTCATGAAGGGAAAATCTCCAAACGGCCTGTTTGAGCACACATTTTCTGAAAAGTGGAGCAGGCAAAAGACGGAGAGGATGGATTTTTCTCATCATTGGGGGGTTTGTAGACAGACTAGAGACACATATTAGAGTTAGAGAAACATGGGGAAGTGGATTTTACGTTATATGGGACCTTTAAATTGCATTTCTTCCTTTCTGAGTTTTAACCATCTAATAAATAATCACAAATCAAACTCTTATCTGGAAAACATGTGGAGTCTCTCCGAGGCCCCGTAAACCTCCTGCGTGAGAAAATTACCTCAGTCCACCAACAGAATTGATCTGACCGCGGTTAAAAGAGCCAAGTGAGCGATGCTGCAGCTCCAGGTCTCTCCCTAGAAAGTAAAATAAGGATGTCATTAAGAAAAGAAAGTAAAGAGAGAGACAGCAAGGCAAAGACAGGTGAGCACAACTCACCCAGTTTAAGAACGGTTTAATCTAATACCAGCCTTTAACATTAAGGAAGTCAGCAGGAATTCACGTTTCATATTGAAGCAATGTCACAGGAGAGGAAGGGCAGATGTTCTGAATATCAGCACTGCTGTGATTTAGCCATTTTCAGGGTGAAACACAGTTATAGTTATTTAAATCAATGATATAACCTCCAACAGGGAGAATGGCGTTAACAGCTCTATTTGTGTTTTACGACAGACTGAGCTGACTCAGAGGACAAGTGATTGGAGGGCACCAGGAGATGAATGACAGAAGTGACTGTACAAAGCAGTGTGTTTGTTGCATAAAAAGAAAAGCAAATAGAAACATTTAGTTTCAGCGCATGCTTCATTTAACCAGGTTGGTCCCATTGAGATTAAGAACCTCTTTTCCAAGGGAAAATTTAAAAACATGTAAGGACAACCGCTCCTTGAGTTTCAAGCCATTCTGCAACATATTTCCAGGCTGAGGGTGCAGAACACCCAGAGCTGTTTGTCAGTATCTCCATATTTAAAATACAAATGTTGAAAAGCTCTGGAGTGGGTCTTTAAAACAAGGTTAGAAAAGGCGTGTTGGTGTTTCTTACTCCCCTTTCTCTTCCTTGTCTAATGTAGGTCTGGTACATGGACAGTTACACCAACAGTAAGATTGTCCGTGAGTACAAAACGATGGACGACTTCGTAGCAGGCGTTGTTTCCAGAACCTACAGCCTCCCGTTTAAATGGGAGGGAACCAATCACATGGTCTACAACGGATCGCTCTACTACAACAAGTATCAGAGCAACATCATCGTGAAGTACAGCTTCGAGTTGGGCAGCGTGTTGGCTCAGAGAGCTCTGGAGTTTGCCGGTTTTCACAACATGTACCCGTACACCTGGGGAGGATACTCGGACATCGACGTCATGGCTGACGAGCTGGGAATGTGGGTCGTGTACGCGACCAATCAGAATGCTGGAAATGTGGTAATCTCCCAGATCGACCCCGACACGCTGCAGGTCCTGAAGACTTGGAACACGGAGTACTCGAAAAGGAACGCAGGCGAGTCCTTCATGATCTGTGGGACGCTCTACATCACTAACTCTCACCTGTCAGGAGCGAAGGTGTACTACGCCTTCTCCACCAAGACCTCCACCTACGAGTACATCGACATCCCCTTCCACAACCAGTACTTTCACATCTCCATGCTCGACTACAACGCCAGAGAGAGGGCGCTGTATGCCTGGAACAACGGACACCAGGTCATATTTAACGTCACGCTGTTCCACGTCATAAAAACGGACGATGACTCTTAAACTTTTAAACACAACTCGAGCTCCATCCTTTGTGATACGAGGACCTCCCGATTAACCGTGGTTTCTTTTCAAATATGGACCGTGGGATCTTTACTCACCACTACTTGAACTTTTCTGAATCGTGGCTCTGGATTCTTGTCTGGACTGAACATGGACGCCACTGACTGATGTGGAAACACATGTCAGACACACGTTTCTTTGCTGCTGATCCAGACTCTGCTTTGCCTTATTTGCTCCGTGTTTGATCTGCTAGCCGAGGGAAGCTTTTGCATGAAAGTCCACATTTTGTCTGCGATGATTTCCTGATATACGTGTGCTTCTGTTGCAAATCTGTGTTTGCATTTTTTGTATATTTAAAAATCTATTCAAAGTATTTAAACTCTTCTGCGTATTCGCTCCCATGAACTCCACTGATTGTACGATATTTGAACCTTCCTTCTTTTGAAGACAGGCTGATAAACTTTTGCTGTAACGTACGTCTCTGTGAAAGAAAATGTTTGTATTTTTTATAAAACTACGTCGTTGGAGAGAATCTGTCATTCAAATTAAATGATTGTACATTTCATTAAAATTGTTTCGCCTGGTTTGCTTTCTATCAGCAGGAGATTTGATTGATTTCAGCCTGACCTCTGACCCCTGCACTGACACAGTTATCTGTAAGTGATGTTAGACACACCTGTCATTCTCTTCTATTCTGCCTTTAACTCCTGAGGGACGGGCCGAGAGGACAACCTGAAGAAATGACCTCTGAGCCGGCTTCAGCCTTCTGTGTCTAATCTACGCTGTAGCATACACTGAAGGTCTGCATAGTCTTTTACCTACACAGAAGTCTACGACTACGTAGCCTGACGTGTAGCTCCTCAAAAACAAACTACTCGTCCAGACAACACAGACTGCAAGCCCTGTGATTGGTTTGCTGGGTAGCTTTGCATTTCCTGCATTAACAACATGCCATTTTCAGAATTCTGCAGAAGGAACTGCTTCTCAATATTTATCCGATTCAACTCCAACATAATACACTCAGTTAAGTCGCCATGGTTTCCTGGACACAAACATGCAGAGAATGTGGTGGAACCAGAAACTGGTGACTTAACGAGCATAGAAATCACACTGCAAACTAGCTGTTAGGCGGTTAAGGGACATATTGTGTTGTTCACGACAACAGTTAATGGTAAATGGACTTGAGCTTGTATATTTCTTTTCTCATCCTCTGACTCCTGAAAGCGCTTTTACACCGCAGGTCACACCTACACATTCACACCCTGATGGTAGAGACTGCTGAGTAAAGAGTCCATCAGTATTAACTCATCCATTCATACACATTCACACACTGATGGTAGAGGCTGCTGAGTAAAGAGTCCATCAGTATTAACTCATCCATTCATACACATTCACTCACTGATGGTAGAGGCTGCTGAGTAAAGAGTCCATCAGTATTAACTCATCCATTCATACACATTCACACACTGATGGTAGAGGCTGCTGAGTAAAGAGTCCATCAGTATTAACTCATCCATTCATACACATTCACACACTGATGGTAGAGGCTGCTGAGTAAAGAGTCCATCAGTATTAACTCATCCATTCATACACATTCACTCACTGATGGTAGAGGCTGCTGAGTAAAGAGTCCATCAGTATTAACTCATCCATTCATACACATTCACTCACTGATGGTAGAGGCTGCTGAGTAAAGAGACCATCAGTATTAACTCGTCCATTCATACACATTCACTCACTGATGGTAGAGGCTGCTGAGTAAAGAGTCCATCAGTATTAACTCATCCATTCATACACATTCACACACTGATGGTAGAGGCTGCTGAGTAAAGAGACCATCAGTATTAACTCATCCATTCATACACATTCACTCACTGATGGTAGAGGCTGCTGAGTAAAGAGTCCATCAGTATTAACTCATCCATTCATACACATTCACACACTGATGGTAGAGGCTGCTGAGTAAAGAGACCATCAGTATTAACTCATCCATTCATACACATTCACTCACTGATGGTAGAGGCTGCTGAGTAAAGAGACCATCAGTATTAACTCATCCATTCATACACATTCACACACTGATGGTAGAGGCTGCTGAGTAAAGAGACCATCAGTATTAACTCATCCATTCATACACATTCACTCACTGATGGTAGAGGCTGCTGAGTAAAGAGTCCATCAGTATTAACTCATCCATTCATACACATTCACTCACTGATGGTAGAGGCTGCTGAGTAAAGAGACCATCAGTATTAACTCATCCATTCATACACATTCACTCACTGATGGTAGAGGCTGCTGAGTAAAGAGACCATCAGTATTAACTCATCCATTCATACACATTCACTCACTGATGGTAGAGGCTGCTGAGTAAAGAGACCATCAGTATTAACTCATCCATTCATACACATTCACTCACTGATGGTAGAGACTGCTGAGTAAAGAGACCATCAGTATTAACTCATCCATTCATACACATTCACACACTGATGGTAGAGGCTGCTGAGTAAAGAGACCATCAGTATTAACTCATCCATTCATACACATTCACTCACTGATGGTAGAGGCTGCTGAGTAAAGAGACCATCAGTATTAACTCATCCATTCATACACATTCACTCACTGATGGTAGAGGCTGCTGAGTAAAGAGTCCATCAGTATTAACTCATCCATTCATACACATTCACTCACTGATGGTAGAGGCTGCTGAGTAAAGAGTCCATCAGTATTAACTCATCCATTCATACACATTCACACACTGATGGTAGAGGCTGCTGAGTAAAGAGACCATCAGTATTAACTCATCCATTCATACACATTCACACACTGATGGTAGAGGCTGCTGAGTAAAGAGTCCATCAGTATTAACTCATCCATTCATACACATTCACACACTGATGGTAGAGGCTGCTGAGTAAAGAGACCATCAGTATTAACTCATCCATTCATACACATTCACACACTGATGGTAGAGGCTGCTGAGTAAAGAGTCCATCAGTATTAACTCATCCATTCATACACATTCACTCACTGATGGTAGAGGCTGCTGAGTAAAGAGTCCATCAGTATTAACTCATCCATTCATACACATTCACACACTGATGGTAGAGGCTGCTGAGTAAAGAGTCCATCAGTATTAACTCATCCATTCATACACATTCACACACTGATGGTAGAGGCTGCTGAGTAAAGAGTCCATCAGTATTAACTCATCCATTCATACACATTCACACACCGCTGATGAAGCAGCGGGAGCAACTTGAGGTTAAGTGTCTTGCCCAATGACACATCGGACATGTGGCTGCAGGAACTGGGAATCGAACCTCCCACCTTCCAGTTAAGAGATGATCAACTGATAATCTTTGCCTGCCAAAGCATCATGAATCTAAAAGCACTAACTTGTATAAAAAAGGTTTATTCCAACACCTTAAAGTCAGTAAAGACAGAGGTCGATGTGTTGATGCAAATAGATTCAATATATTCATTAGCAGCAGCTCTACACTTGGACAATTGACTCTCGAAAAGACGAGTCAGATTAGTTTATTCTCCAACATTGCTGACAAAATTGATATCAGAAGTCCCGCCCCTTCTTTGCTTTGATTGGTCGATGAGGGGGAAGTGACACTGACGAGTTCAGCGGTGAGAATGCAGAGGGTGTATTTAGACTCAGGTGCCTAACGCTGAGCAGCTGGTGTTCAATGAAGGAAAATAATCAGAAGTCAATAAGCCCATAAAGTACACAACAACAGTAGCATTCGAATAATATGAGCATTTACAAAAGAGCTTTCTATACATATGAACAGATACTGATAATCTACGGTGATGACAGCCTCTCTCAGAAATGACGGTAGTTCCTCCCCCTCAGTTTGAAGCCCTGTCAGGTTGTCAGAGTCAGCTTTGGCGTTTCAATCAGACCAAAGTGGCGATAGCTGCAGAGATGATTCACAGCGTTCTCTATAATTTCCTCCTCACTGTCGTGTCTGTGTCTTCAGGACATGTTTGCTTTACGGTACCTGATGTGCGAGCCGTGAATCTGTCACAGTGTGGTCCGTCTTAGCAGTCACAGATTCATCCACAAATAATGAAACACGCCCGAGGCAGAGAACATTTGCATTCAGCCTCATAAACAAACTGTGACACACGGCTGGAGGACGAAGGTAATCTGTTAATTTCATCAGCCTCCATCAGAGATCACAGGGAGCTCTGTGACACACGGCTTTTCATTGAACCACAAAGTTAGTAACCTCTCGGCCTTTGTTGGGGAGAATCTAATTAAACAAGAGATTTAAAACCATGTCTTCAAACTGCAGGTAATCTATCACAGAGCTGCAGAAACACGGCTTAGTAATGAGCGCTGTGTGCTTTTCTTACTTCTCTACCTGATATGTGAAAAAGGCTGTGGGTGGAAAGTACAAGTGCATATTAGACTGAAAATAACTTACAGTTTAAAGTTTTAACAAGATTATCTTACTATGGGATTTGATTTTTTTCCTCCCTTCACTGCTGTCCTCCCTCGTTTAATGATTTTACCTCCAGCAGGTCAGCTACGACAGCAAAGAAATCCATACTCCACCTTTAATACCACCAAAAACGTCTCTTTTAATGGTCGCTTCTAAACACAGACTTTAAATATGAATGTTTGAAGTCTGAGTGACGTCACCCGTCTGTTCCTGCAGGGGGCGCTGGAGTCCTATCAATGGCGGTCTCCATGCTGGAAATGCTGTCTCAGCCTAACTTTCAGTCAACCTAACGACAGGCTGAGAGCTGGAGCTGAGGCGGGTTTTAAGCCTCCTGACAAACCGTTACACCGCACCCACCTGTCAATCAGGTATGCCACGCCCCTAAGTCGCAGAGAAAACTTGCTTTAACTACGCGTATGGAACGTGTGACATCAGCCTTGAGTATCCTGCCGTGGTTTAGAGCGTTGGTTGTGCAGGTCCTCAGAAGTTAACGCTACGTGTCCGCAAGATGCAATATGCATTTAACCACTAGGAGCAGTGTAGAGCTGTATGGTGATGAGACCAGTGACAACATCGGAGACACCAGAGAGCCACTACAACAATGGCGGAAAGCTTTGAAGAAAGAAGAAAAATAAATCGATCACGTCCGCAACTACCCACACTATGATGTGTCATTGCTGTTGCATAGCAACAAACATGCGTGCCAAAATAGCCGGCGACAGATCATCTCTACTTTGGTGATTTACACTGTCTGAATTATGTGGTCCCTCTAGAGGAATCCTTCACTAACACGTGTAAGCATGTGAAAAATCATGTTCACGACGCAGCCAGTTGTCTACGATTAAGCTGTGTTAAAAAGGAAGGCTATTTGATTGTGAATTGTCCCCTCCTGCAGTGTGTGCTGATCGAGACATGAGCTAATCAGACCTATTTGGTTTTGTGAACCAGGCTGTAAACATGTTAATGTCTGCTGTAAAAAACAGGCTTTTTAGAATGGGGTGTGTATGTGACTTCCTGTGCTTCAGCAGCCAGCCTCTAGTGGACACTCGAGGAACTGCAGGATTTTACACATTTCAGCATCGGCTTCTTTTTTCAACACCGGAGGTTGCCGCTTGGCTCTAAACTAAAAACTGTGTGAAGCAGTGGATGTTCCCTCTCTTTGTCCCTGTTCACGTCCTGGCTGCTCATGTATTCATAGAAATGTGAGTATCAGATCAAAGTGTGCGTGTTTGACCACACGCGTCTTTATCTGAGCTCAGCGTCTGTCACAGGACACACACACACACACACACACACACACACACACACACACACACACACGCACGCACGCACGCACACACACACACACACACACACACACACACACACACACACACACACACACACACACACACACAGACTCAGGAGGGATACTCTCCAGTGGTTCTACAACAGACTGTATCATTGCATTCGGCTTCAGGCTCTCAGACTCACCTGTGATCAGTTTTTTTGTCCCTCTATTTGGATTCTTTCAAGGTCAGAACCTGAAAAATGTTCAAAGGAACAGAGCAGCCTGAGAAACAGATGGTAGCCATTTTCAAGACGCTTATTTCTCAACATTGCCGTAACACAGCTCAGCAGCACCACGTCTTTGTATATTCGTATTGATTCTGCTTGCTACGCTGAAACCGTCTCTCCTCTGTAACGCCTCTGTTAGCACCTCTGAATACATACAGAGGGGGGATCACTTCGTCCCGCCATTTCCCCTCTGCAACATTCAGATTCAAGAGGAAACGTCACAGGAGCGTAAATATCTTGGCTTAAAACAGCAGTCTGAATGGGGCCAGAGAAACCACAGAGATATGAAGTTGATAGATTGTTTTTTTTAGCGTTGGCTGACGGTAATGAAGTTCACGTGTCTTCACACTGTAAGATATATCGGACTATTTTGAGCCCGACTAACAAAAAAAAGCAACGTCCCACATTTTGATGGTCCTTAAGATGATCCTGTCAGATTGTCTTGAGGTCGGAGGTTTGTTAAGTCCCGCCCACACGCAAAGATTTTTAAAATCTTAACAGATGTGTAAAATGTGAGAGAGCCCGCACATGAGTACGAATATCAATCAATCAATCAATCAATCTTTATTTGTATAGCGCCAATTCATAACAAGTGTTATCTCAAGATGCTTTACAAAAAGCAGGTAAAGGACCTTACTCTTTGTCTATTAATATTACAAAAGAGCAGGTAAAAAGACCATGCTCATTGTTATGTTACAAAGAGCAGGTCAAAGACCTTACTTATTGCTATATTACAAGGACCCAGCTTAATCCATCATGAGCACTTTAGCAAAGCAGCAAAAGATACAGTGGTCAGAAAAAACGTCCTTATTAAAAGGCAGAAATCTTCGGCAGTGATCCCCGGCTCATGACCAAACAGCCTTCACAGCCTAGACTGCGCCGGGCTTGGAACGGGATAGGGGGAGATGGGATAAGATGCAGGAAGAGGGATAGGGAACAAGGGAAAAAAAAGGGGGGGGGGGGGGGGTGTTGTTCAGGTAGGCCGTCCACCTACGATCCCGAAGGGAGGGGGGGGGGGTTGTTTTGGCAGGCCGTCCACCAACGATCCCGTGGAGCCTAAGAGAGCTCAGGAGCTCCCAGAAGAAGATGTGGTTAGTAACTGGGATTTAAAGGTAGTGACATGCAGTAATGTCATATGAATGCAGAGAGAGAGAGAGCAGGGGATAAGAGCTCAAGGTGCCAGTCCCCCCGGTAGTCTAGGCCTATAGCAGCATAACTATGAGCTGGTCTGTACCTGTGCCAGCCCTAACTATAAGATTTATCAAAAAGAAAAGTCTTAAGTCTATTCTTGGATACTGAGATATTTAACAGTTTAGTTCCTGTAGTGTGGAGAGCAACGATATGATCAAACCAGCTCAACAGATTCATTCAGTCCTGACTCTAAACTCTGGAAATCTCACTAAATCTCTCACCGTCACACTTTAGAGGAAACAAACATGGAGGACGATGGGCATGAAGAATCTGTGATAGTTTTTGGACTCCCGGCAACAGAAAATCCACAAAGAAAGAAGTTCACTCTGGATAACGTGGTGGAGAAGGCCTGAACATGGGTCGAACATGTTAGAGCTCGAGCTGGAGGTGAGTGAAAACTGATTAGATAAGCTTGTTGTTCTTCCTCCTTCAGTCAGCTCACATCACAATTGGCTTTGGTTTTGATCGCGTAATGATCAATGGAGTGCATGCTCGGCTGTCCTCCAGGTTCTCCCTAACTCAACAGGAGATCAGATCCTAGTGATCATACTATCAGCCCCATCCTCACAGCAAGAAGGTTCCTGGTTCGAAGCCCCAAGTAGAACAGCGGCTTTTCAGTGTGGAGTGTGCATGTCGTCCCCGTACTGTACATGCCTCCACTAATCCATAGACGTCTTTGGTGGTTTCATGTTACATGTTCATTTCTGCTGTAAAAACAGGCTTTTTAGAATGGGTGTGTATGTGACTTCCTGTGCTTCTGCAGCCAGCCTCTAGTGGACACTCGAGGAACTGCAGGATTTTGCACTTCTGCATTGGCTTCATTTTTCAACACTAGAGGGTGCCGCTTGTGTGTAATGTTTAAAATGGCCGAACACAGAAAGATGTGACTCCATACTCTCCATTTGAAATTCACATTAATTTAAAGTAGAGAGGTTTACAAAGAGTCAACACACATGCAGCAAATATGAAAACACAGGATTACAGTAGATTACCATCAATGTCAGATCCTCCAGCATAAAATACTCTCTCAGTAAATGACTCATAATAATTGCTCAGTTATTCCAGCAGCAGTAGATTCATATCGTTACATGTTCCGTGTTGTTGTCTTGACGTCGTTCATGATTGTTGGGATCTAATGGAACACATTTTGTTCCTCTGCCTCCTGCTGTCTTTGATCAGAGAGGATTTGTTGGTATTTTTCTGTGGTTGCTTTTCATTGATCGGTCGGTGGCCTTGCAGGGCTGCTGCGCTCAGTTCCATTTCAGCTAAATTAATGAAAGTTCCCCAGAAAAGTCATTTTGTTCACACGCTGTAATGACTGGGTGGTTCCTGTCAATAATAACAGCGAGCTCATAATTGATTTTAAATTCACCTCACCCTGGAATAAGACCAGGTGCCTTTAAAGTTCTGCCTCCAACCCCCTGAAAAACTTTCCCCATGAACAGCCTCTGCAGCATCTCTGTTATGTATGACCTGTTTTCTGAGTCACCTGCACAGGTTTGATTGCTCCGAGCTTTGTGCTGTATGCCAATTCCCTCTGAAGCTGGAAACTGAAGTGAGAAAGAGCCTCTTTTTTCTGAGACAGTCATTTCCTTGAAGTCAGGAGAAGAAGTCAGGAAACAGCTGCCAGACCCGGTTCACTCTGACGTTCAGAAACACAACGTATATCTCAGCTGACACGTCAACAGAGGACGCTAAACTTTCTTTGATAAATTCTAATCGCATCAAGAAATCCCCCTCCTCATCTCCCCAAAGCCCTAATGTAATATATGTTATGAGACACATCCGCCTCTTCAGCTCGCTGAGAGTTTAGGACACACAAATCAGATGCTCGTTTTCTTCTTCTTCTGCGGGATGGAGAAATCTCCGCTCTCTTTCCGTCTCCATTGTGAGTTTCTTCATCATCATGAGAAAAGGTTGAAAAAAAGACCCTCCCTTTCAGAAATGACCTCCAGATAATTATCATGTCACCCGTCTAAGTGGAGCAGTAATGTGTCTTTTAATGTGCGAGCCTCGACGTGCCTCGGGGTGCAGCGAGAATATTACCCATCACTAAAAGAGGGCGAGAGGTTGAACAGGAAAACAAACTATCATATTACATTTCTAACATCCTGCAGCTTTTTACTGATCGACCACAGGATGCACGCTACATTGTCAGCTTTACAAAGAATGTAATCCGTTCATTGATGGCTGGTTTATTTTTTTGAGATTCTCTGGAACACGTTGCAGGTATAAATCCAACTTTTTCACTATCAGTTATAATAAAACAGGGCTGCATGGTGGTGCAGTGGTTAGCTCTGTCCCCTCACAGTGAGGAGGTTCCTGGTTTGAATCCCCGTCTGACAGCCTCTCTGTGTGGAGTTTGCATGTTCTCCCCGTGCATGCGTGGGTTCTCTCCGGGTACTCTGGCTTCCTCCCACAGTCCAAAGACATGCTGGTTAGGTTAACTGGTGACTCTAAATTGTCCGTAGGTGTGAATATGTGTCTCTAAATGTCAGCCCTGTGATTGGCTGGTGACCAGTCCAGGGTGTAACCCCGCCCCCTGCGACCCCGAACGGGAAAAGCAGTATAGATAATGGATGGAATAATGGGTTATAATAAACTGAACACTGATCAGTTTCATTGTGTGTTACATAAATATTTTGATGGATCCAAATAAACCATTTAAAAGACCTAAAAGTTCCCGGCAGCGTGAAACCAGCACAGCTCATGTTCTAGACAGGGGTTTGTGGTTCTTACACAAACAGAGTGCTTCCTCATTAGGGATCCTTTTCTCTTTGTTGTCATACACACAGAATAACAATGTGAGCCTGTCAGTGGAAACTTTGAGCAGGTGTATTTGTCTCTGAGGTTCACGTTGAAACAATTCCAGCTGGTTTCTCTGCTGGCAGCTCAGGCGATCTGCTGGAGCTGTTCCAAAACCCTGAAACCTCAAGTCTGCAGATCCCAAAAATATGTCAAACTAAGCTGGGACTAAATTAAAACTATCTTTACAGAAGACGTTACGATCCAGGGGAAAATACAGACAACAGTTCCATCTGCTGTAAAAGCCAAACACAGAAGCACAATAACAAAGCCTGTCTGTGATTTATATGGAAATCAGCCGATCTGGACTCTGTGACAAGAAATGAAAATGGAGCCTTGTTGCTGATACGAGGGTTCAATTACTTTTGTTTTTCTGAGGATGACTCACACGTGGATTTGCTCTTCCATCTCCAAGCAGAAGGAAGGAAATAATACAAGTTTAAAGTATCTGCTGTTGCTTTAAAGTCAGGGTTGGTAATTTCCTCCAGATCCACTTTTTAAGATGTTGGTTGAAATTGTCTTTAGGTCCTGACAGAAATTAATAACTCATGTTCTCTGAAAAAGGAACAAAGAAAATCCATCATCTGTAGCAGTTGTAAGTCTGTAAAAACTTCCACCAATGTCTGCCACGAGGTACCAATCTGATGAACCAATCACAGCCTCCCTGTCTCCCTGCTCGTTCTCTACCTCTTGCGTGCTCTAGCCCACACTCAAAGTACGTCACCGATGACGGAGTTTATACTGTGAGTTTACTTACCGCTGAATGAGACATGAGACGACGTAGTTTCTACACAATGCAAACGATGAGCTGAGGTCCGCTTCTGGAGCAACGGCGCTCGTGCATGTAAGTGAGGGGCGTGGCTTTAGAGGGAGCACAGAGGGGAGGGGGTGGGTGCAGACGGAGCACTGAGGGAATGCTACTTTCACAATCAGGCTAGTTTTAGAAAATTACCAACCCTGCCTTTAAAGGTCCCATATTCTGCTTTTTCTGGTTGTATATGCTCTTTAGTGTGTTTTGGTGTCTTGTGCATGTTTAGGCACAGCTATGTGCAAAAATTCAAAGTCCGCAGAAACGCTCTTTCAAGGACACGCCCACCTAGAAGCTCACTCAAATTTCCATGCGACTGCAAACAGAGCTGGCCAATCAGAGGAGAGTGGGCACATGGGGAGGCGGGGCTTTAAAGAGACAGCAGCTGAAATGAAGCGTTTCAGGCACAGGCTGAAATGACGCCAGAATCAGATAAATAAGGAGGTTTTTGAGCTACACAGCTCACAATGCTAATCAACAGGAGTCTCAGACTGACATCATTACTGCTGACAGTGAGGATAATAGATCTCCTTTAACTCTGAGAAATGTTTCACTTTGCGTCAAACTCGCTGCACATACTTCTGCAAAGAATAAAACAATAATTAAACGCATTTAAAGGGAGGGGGACAGAATACCTTAAATAAGACGACATAGATTCATTTGTATTCTCCTTAATTAAACTCAGATCATTCTTCACCGGGAGGCAACAAATCAAAACGTGTGAGTGAGTCTAAAGTGCCTCTAAGAGCAACAAGGCTCCGCACTGAGTCTCGTGTTGATCTGCTATCTAACACAGATGATGGATCACACCAGGAGGATCAATCTTTTAGAGAGTCGTCATCAATTATGAAGTGAAGTTTGTCTTTAATCCCAGAAAAAGAACCGTTCACTCGATCATTTTTCATTCATCACAGCAGCTCCTCGTGTTTCACCTTCGTTGCATCATTCGTTCGATCTCTGCTCGTCGGCGTTTCCCTCTGGAATGCAGATGGACAAAAACCTTTGTGAGGAGGTGATGAAGAGAGTCCCCGACTGCTCTGAGGTGCTCTACATACAAAGAGTAGCCCTGACAAAGACGTGCACCGATATATATTTTACTGTGTTAACACAGTTCAGTTGTTCTTTGAGAGCTTGACAAATAAACTCATTATGACGGGAACACCAAAGTTGTTACCCCGAGATTACACGATGAATAAATCAAGATCTTGAGAAAACATCCTAAATGTAAACGGAGTGAAATCAAACGTGTGTGTGTCCACTCACATAACACATAACCTTACCATCAGACACTGCAAATACACAAAGGATGCAAAGTGAAGAGCACACATATATAGCCAACAAGAGCTTGTTGGCTCCAAACGTCACTCATCATCCTTCAAACAGAGTTTCTTGGGTGCTGATCTTGTTTCCTGTTCTTACCTCTTCTCCTGAAATCAGGCAGACTGTGACAGTGAGTTGGCAAAACAGCTGTTTACCTGAGTTTTGTCTGCGGATCTTGTTTGCTTCTGGGGATCGTGTTTGCTTCTCTTACCTTTTTCATGTTTTTGGATCCAGCACCCACTTAGGGATGTGGGCGTCTTTTTTGATTTTTCATTGATTTCAGGAGAACAGCATTTAGCTTCGGCCTTAGAAAAAGAGAAATGAACAAATCACTGCGGTCATCACACTCCACTGGCTCCCTGTACAACACAGTCTCATGTTTTAAATCCTTTTATTAGTCCATAAAGCCCTCAGTGGTTTAGCTCCTGAGGACATTTCTGACCAGGGGCCCGTTTCAGAAAGCAGGTTTTGTGCAAACACTGAGAATGAAATGAGGGAAACTCTGTGTTTTCTGTTTCAGAGGGGGAGGTCACTCAAACCCGAGAAAGAGGGGTAACTCAGACCTGTTCCAGAGGGAGGTTACTTTAGCTCTGAGGCAGTTACTATGGTAACTGAGTCTGTGAACCTAACCTGGTCAGGAGCAGGTTTTCTTCAATGAACCCCGAGTTTCTCTCCGTCTCCTCTTTCAGAAACGCCGTTTCATTTCCTCATTGTTTCATTGAGTCCGTATCACGGCGTGTTAGTGAAGATTCAGCGTGTGAATAAAGATCCAGCTTGTTTTCATATTGTATGTGAGGGAGGCTGTAGAGGATAAATGAAGTATTTAGTGGAACATGTGTTTTAGTGGAGGAGCCTGGAGATGAAGGGGCTGCATTACTCCTCAGGGAATAAGAGTCTACATTTACGTCAGGAGATGTTCATTTCATTAGGACTAATGAAGAAAGGTGAGAGGACATTTAGCCTGTGTGTGTGAACACAGCTTTATGTTGGGGACAAAGATAGAGCACATTCAAATAGACACTGAATGAAGTTCACTTTGTTTCATATGTTCAATATGATTCAAATAGCACCATGAGCCCAGTTTGTTCTTATGTTTCATTTTGAGCTGGAAAGTACCACGATCTCTTTTTGTATCCTGTTGCCATGGTGAATCGTAGTATCGGGGCTCCATTAATGTTGGCTTTTTATCCTCATGGTGCACGCGCTGAACACCGAGTGAACTTACTCAGAGTTGATTTAACAAACTCAAATCAGCTGATCTGGAACCAGAAACTCAGAGTTTTCCACCTGAGGGTAAATCAACTCAGAGCTCAGAGTTAGACTGAGAGTTTGTTCAACCATCTTTCAGAAACGGGCCCCAGCTCACAGACTACAACCCGACCCGGCCCCTCAGGTCATCAGGTGGAGAACTGTCAGTCGTACCCGGAGTTAGATCAAAGTCAGGAGGGCCTTTAGTTACTGTGGTTCTTCTCTCTGGAACGAACTACCTGATTATCACACAGCTGTAAAGTCGTATTGCATTTATTTTATGAAGCGGTTCAGCTTTATGAAGCTGGTCCGTATCTTTTCTATTCTACAAACTTGTTTTATGAGCTGCTGCTGTGACCTCACCTGCTGTTCCTGATCAGGTGATGAATGTCTTTCATATCACAGGGAGATATACGGCTGCTGATGGGATGGACCTGTCACTAAAGCTGAGGAAGCTTTAATCAATTAACAAAAACCACCGCCGACACAAATCACAGCGAAAACAAGCAGTCGCACAACAACAGAGAGATTTATCGAAGCTCTCACACCAGAATGAGTTCCATTTATGTGAGAACATGTCGACCAGCTTCATGCCCTTCTCTTCTCTGCTCTCATTCAGCGTCGCCTTGTTTAAACAGCGAGAACGATCTGTACAGACTGAGGAGTGAATCAGTGAGAGCACAAAGCCGTCTCTGATCTGGGAGGTTTCCTGAATCATTTAAGGCTCAGATTAAAGAAATGTGAAAGAAGACAGCTCTTAATGACGTGTATCTGGGGATTCTAAGCTCATGCTTTTATTTTCCTACCTGTAAAAAATGAGCGTCTGTCACCGGCAGCATTGCTCCATTCCCAAAGGTGTGCATTAGTTTCAGAGCTGCCTTTTCATGGCACGCTGCCAGAGATTAACCAGAGCGCATCAATATGCTTCATATAGAGACATCCTCATTGGATTTCTTCTTCCTTTGCTGTCTCAGCTGCAGCGCCGCTTTTCTAACTTTCATTTCTATCGGATTTATGGAGGGTGAGCCTGCAGTCAATGTCACTCTCACTTACTGTAGCTTAACTTTGTCTGTCACACGGCTGAAACTTCATCTAAAGACTTTCAGAGAGAATTACAGCCGAGTACAGGAGAGAAAGGGAGGGAAATCTTTGTTTTGGATCTGTGTGTGTGTGTGTGTGTGTGTGCGTGTGTGTGTGTGTGTGTGTGTGTGTGTGTGTGTGTGTGTGTGTGTGTGTGTGTGTGTGTGTGTGTGTGTGTGTGTGTGTGTGCGTGCTCTGCAGAGGTTGCAAAGGTAAGCTGCAGTTTATTCATTAAGACATGCACAGATTAATTTGGGTGAAATGTCAGGCTCAGGGACTCGCCTTTCCCCCACAGATCAAATCAGCGCTCCTGATTGATCGGGAGCTTTTTAATATGCTTTAGCATCAAACACCTGGAAAATTAAATTACAGCGGGAATATTGAATGACTGAGAAAAATGAAAGCTCAACAGTGACAGGCGAGGAAGTAAACATTTAATACATTACAGAAAGTCTGAATAAACGGATTATTGTGCAGAAACAACGTGTGTCAATACATCTCAGCTTCTAGCAGGATCTGTTGAATGTGTGACAAAGCTGGGTCTTTGTAATATAGCAATAAGTAAGGTCTTTTACCTGCTTTTTGTAAAATGACTTATAATGAATTAGCGCTATACAAATAAAGATTGATTGATTGACCTAAATATCTCATAAATCCAGTCTCTCCTGTGTAAATGTCTCTCTGAGTCATGACTGTCTACAATGAGTGAGAAGCTCGAGTCCCGCTGGCTGTGTTGTTGTCAGAGCCGTGTTTACATGGACGGGACGGCCGGCTCCTCCCCTTGTGTATAAAAGCTGTTTTAGTCAAGGACTAGAGAGAAGAAGAAGAACATACTCACTGATTATTTGGATGTTACGTAAGAGTTTTCAGATCACGCTCATTCTGTGTCAGTTTACATGCAATGTGAAGCTACGAGCTAACTAAAGAGCGCTAACATTAGCATGCTAACACAACAATGCAGGACACAGGTGATTGCAGCTCGAGCAAAGGACAGTTTAGTCCGCCACTTGTGCTTGACTCCTTCGTGTGAATGTGAGGGGAGGCGGGTTGGAGGTGTGTCTCTGGAGGAGACCGAGGCTTCAGTATGGAGGAGGTGTGGCCAAACAGCAGTTTGTTTTGGTTTCATGCTGGAGCTCATGGGCGACATCTAGTGGATCAAGAAGTCGCACATTCTTCCTTTAAAGAGAGACGTCAAAGAGAACGGCGTTGCTTTAGAAACTAAGAGGCTACTCAGCTTATTATTGAAGTTTTTTCGTTTGGGGCTTTTTTTTCTTTCTTGGAAATAAAGAATTATGCGGTTCCAGACTGTTTCATGGTTTGAGTTGCTGTGGCGATGTCAGGTTTTCTTCCCGGGGTGCAGAGCAGGAGATGATATCCGAGCAGGTAAATTAGAAAGTGACTGTTCTGACGCTTTAATGTCAGCCTGTCTTTATTCTCACAGACACAACGCTCTTTGGCAGTCAGGAAACGCCGCCGTGTGATTGACACCCAAATCATGTGCAAATGAAACGAGTCTCTGAGGACGGGTCTCTGGTTATTGGACCACCTTCAAGGTCACACAGAAACAACATGAATCATGGCTGAGATGAACACCACAGATGAGCTGCAAAAAATACCCAACACTGTCTCTTAGGGAAGGATTAAAATAATGAATAGCTTCATAATTATTACAGTTTGGCTAATTAAAAATGTCTCCTGTAACCCTCGAGAAATCAGTCCTGACGCAGAGTCTGAACCCTGATCACCCTGAGGAGCCTTACACGCCTTTATTATGATGTCATGTCAGACTGAGCAGTTTCATTCAAGTGAAGTGATCAGGGATCATTTAACTGTTAAACTACATGAATATGGAACGCCAATTTCTCTTGCGGTGGGTGAACGTGCTCCTTGTGCGGAGGGTGTGGTCCTCAAACCGTGCAGCCCGGGTTGGAATCCGACCAGCGGCTCCATTTACCCTCTCTCTCCCTGATTTCTGACTCTATCCACTGCCCTGTCTCTAAAGCATAAAAAGCCCAAAGCCTGTCCGAAGACGGACCGCGGCGCTCACCGTGGAAACACAATAATGCGTGGCGCTGACGGACAGCGGCACGCATGGAGTACGTGGAAATTGGGGGCCACTGTTCTGGTCCTTCAGCTGGATTTAAAGAAGCTGGGAGGCATGACTGCTCCTGCAGTGTGACGAGATCGTGTTCTTTACAGTTTCTGAAAATTATTCAGTGAGAGTTTCTGGAAACTGGGGCAATGAGGGTCTCGAGTTCTCTGTGCAGATCTAATATCTTTAATAATCAGCACATTATTCACAGTTTATGATTCATTAACATGCACCTGAAACAAAGCTGTAATTCTTCAACACTTGTTCCTGTACTTGTTGCTTTACAGTCCTTATTTTATTCATCTTTATTTAACTAAATGTCTTCTGTTATATTGTGTGTCACTGTAATTCCCCCTGGGGATTAATAAAGTTTTTCTGATTCTGAAGTGTGACAGAAGTATTTTAGACGATAAGTCGATGGACAGTTAGCGACCTTTCTATCACTTCAAAGTCACAAACATGTTTATGTTGCTCCCTTAAAATGAACCGCTCAGAACATGGCCATCTTCATGTTTTTTAAAGAAATGCCCGCAGCTCAACACGTACCCCCCCCCCCCCCCCCAAAGGGACAGTACCCCACTCTGAAACGGCGGGGAAAACTCTCCCCTTCCTCTACAGACGGCAACAAGAACACAGCAAAGCACTGTTCCCATCTGTCCCCGACCTGCACCCAACCCGACACACTGATATAACAAATCACCATAAAAACATGAAACCACATTTTCAGTGCGTCACATTTACATCCACAGAGATTACAAAGTGATGTTCCACTTGTTTTTAATGACCGTATCTGATTTTTAACGTGTTGATATTTTCAGTGTTGAGACGACTTAACGTGCGACACACACGCACAGCTGCAGCTTTTAAAGCAGAGTGTTCTGCTCGAGTGGAAGTCTTTAATTAACCCCCGCTAATTTATCAAGAGCTTCATTAACAACATGTAAAACTCAGGACAGGACCCACAGGCTTAAAAACACTACTTACTTTGTTGTAAATTTGCAAGAAGAGAACACATAATCACAGGGAGGAGAAACACCAAGCGGATAAAGCTCGTTCTGAAACGAGGGTGAACCTTGTGTTGGCTTTTACCCGTGGACGTGGAGTTGGTCTGCTTCCTGTTGGACAGGCAGGTGACAAACACCGGCGGTTAGCTTGTGCTAGCGTGTGTTAGCTTGCAGTGTAACTACAAGCAGTAAATGTACACACTACGTCCTGCAGTGAGCTTCTGGGGGCGATGAGCCCAGGAGGAGGGGCCACGTTGTTGTGTTTACAAACATTTCTACTGACTCCACCTTTAAAGTGAGTTATGTCATTGCACGTCTCTTTTCTTCCTGTGCTCAATGTCTCTCTTGTGTTGATATTTCCCACATTTTCTGTTGATCTGCATTGTTAAACCGTGTGATCGCCCGCTCTAATATAATTTAGCCGTCTGATTACAGAGTCTGGCGGTGCAGAGAGCAGCGGATGAGTTCAGAAGCCCCGCGGCTGCTCTTTATCGCACTTGTAATAACAGAGGAGAGAGTAATTCACTTCATAATGAAATCTGACTCGATACATTCGCTGCCCTGCTTCTCATTCCGCACACGCTCGCCTCCGTGTGTCAATTTTTGGAGTAAATTAATCATTCCAGCTGTTATTTACATCCAGTGTGTGCACAGTAGTGTCAGCCAAAACATTGTCATAAATCTCTCTGATTCAGGAGACTCACCTCTTTGGACTTGTGAACTTCTCATCCAAACTTGGAGTCTTCTTCTTCTTCTTCTCTTGTTTAGGCCGACAAACACGCCCACTGTATTGATACTTTACGGAGGTTTAATGAGGCTCTCCTTTACATAAATAACCCCGATGATTAAACACACAACTTAACAAGCCGACTGAAACACTATAAATGCTAATTTCTGAGGCTCAAATGCAAATAGTGTTGCATTTGCATGGAAAAAGTCGTATTCTGACTGGTTTCTCTCTTAATTAGGAGGGAGGTCTCACATTGTTTCTCCTCTAATTGAAAGAAAACCAGAAGACAGAGCGGAGAGCAGAAAAGAGCATCGACATAACCGCCTCAAAGTCCTGTATGCTGCAGACTGTGTGTCATCATTTCACAGGTTTCTGATTAACATTCAGCTCCAGATTTACATACAGTACACTTCATTTACGGCGGCAATCTGTGAGTGATTAGCGCCAGATTGACGACCGCTGGAGCCAGTTTCTCCGTCGGTGTCTGGGATTGTCCTCTGGACTCATTGAGAGAATGAAGGAGGGCTGGACAGGTGCAGATTCTCTCAGGGGATTTGTCTCAACGTCAGAGAAGAAGTTAGAATATATTAATGATGCAAAGAGACTCTGAGGTTCTGAGTAGGACATTAAACTATGAAGGGCTCAAGAGTGATTAAGAACTATAACCAAAAAGAAAGAAACATTAGAGCTTGGGCAACAGTCGAACAATGAGGGCTAACAAAGCTGGAAGAAACTCAAAAGGTGTGAAAGACAAGAAAGATAAGAGTCTGTATTCAGGGACTTCAGATCACTAGAACACTGAAAGACGTGCAGATAACTAAGGGTCACATATCCTCCTCCTCTTCAGTGTAAATAAGTCTCAGAGCTCCTCAAAACATGTGTGTGAAGTGTCTTGTCCTAAATCCACTCTGATCCTGTATTTGATCATGCCTATAAACCCCTCTATTTCAGCCCTGCTCAGAACAGGCTGTTTCTGTGTCTGTAGCTTTAAATGTAAATGAGCTGTGTCTGACCACGCCCCTCTCTGGAAGGGCTTGGGTGGCTCGGGCTTTCTCGCTCCATGTCCTATTGTTTACGGTGAGAAGGCAGACTCAGAGGGCAGAACAAACACCTAGCTGTGGGAGTGTCACCCACCTGGGGGAGGGGTTACTGCCCTTTGTGATGTCATGAAGGGAAAATCTCCAAACGGCCTGTTTGAGCACACATTTTCTGAAAAGTGGAGCAGGCAAAAGACGGAGAGGATGGACTTTTCTCATCATTGGGGGGTTTGTAGACGGACTAGAGACACATGTTAGTGTTAGAGGAACATGAGGAAGTGGATTTTGTATAATATGTGACCTTTAACTTGTCTCAGTTTAGAAGTAGACAAAGGGAACAAAACACCAGCTGTATCATCATGTTGACTGATCACTTTTCTTTAGAATCATCTCTAAAGGTTCAGACTCTGCTGCTCTGACTGCAGTCCAGCTCAGACACAGATCACGTCTTTAAGTGTGGACAAGGTCTTTAAACTTTTCATGTTCGGGGTTGTAACCGCTCTCTCTTTCTGTGATAGGAACACAGACAGCTCTGCCAGATAGCATCTTGTGCTAATTCTTTATATAAATGCTCTGACGTGCAGCCTAAACGTGTCGATCACCTGAGAGACGCGCTGAGAGCTTCTTTCTGCAGCGGCTCTTTAACCTGTCAGGAGCGAGTGAGGAAGCACTCCGTCTTCTCTCTCTAACCGAACGCTCTTGTTCACACAGTTTCAGGCCGAACAAGCTGAACACAGAGCATATAAAGGCGATCTAAGTTGTTCTTTAACCCTGATAAATAACAGAGTTTATCATTCAGGACACGTCTGCGCTGCAGGCTGCTGAAGCTGTTTGATCCAGAACTCTATCGATGCAGTCTGCCAGCAGCGAGCACCAGTCAGACCACACTGACGATGATACGAGTGGACAATGCCTCAGAGTGTGCATGCATGTTTCTCTAAAGACATACATCGAGCCATATCTCTGTTCCAGGCCCCCAAACTATAGCTCCTTCCATTTCATTCTAGAAAGCACATCTTAATAAATGCAAAGTCTTAATTTCTCTGTGGGAGATTCAGAGGAAACAGCCCTGAAGTATTATTACTCCTTCAGTTAGCAGGGGGAGGAGTTATGATCACCACAACACAAACACCGCAGGAGAAAACATAATACTGCCGACTGAGGCGAGCAGTACAGAGTATGAAGCAGAGGAACGCAGCTCAACGTGAATAACGTCATCACTCCGCCCACTCGCTCACAGAGAATGTTCCAGACTATCACCTGCTGCGTTCACACATCAGCTCACCCCGACCTCACACAAACGTTTTACAAGAGGCTGCAGGAAAAAGTCGGGATAATGCTGGGGGGAGGCGTTCACACATGCAGCTCACTGTGATCATGTTATGACATTATCGGGAGTGCAGTGCGTTTGAGAAGGCGACCTGAACGCAGCACAACAAATAAGAGCTCCACCAACAACAACATGGAAACCTGCAATAAGAGGGAAAGCCCACAAATACATAAAACTGCTACAGCTGAAAAAACATGGCTGCCAAGAATAGTTTTAAAAAGATTCAAACTTTAAAGTTTGACTAAAAGAAGCCGAGCTGACTTCATGGTACGTTTTTGGTCCTGTGACTTTCCTCTCATCTACATTCACAGTTTCACGACATAAATCCTTTAAATCACGACTCCCTTTGGTGCTGTTACTCTCCAGCCTGCAGTCCTCCTGCTCCTCCTGTTCCTCCCACACACACAGACAAGAAAACTTCAATCCGCTCATCCTGCTCCAGGTCCAAACTCTGACAAATGCAAATGTGTTTTAGGCGGCTTAATCCGAAACACCACAAATCCTCTGACCTCTGCTGTGATGGCTTTGACCACATTCAGTGTCGTGACAATCTGAGTCGCTGCAGGACGGTCTGTGCAGCGACACGATGCAGAGGACAATTCTCTGATATATGCACTAACTCTTTTAATAAATGCATCCAAAGAGATGATAATATTCAAACTTGACACCGTTTTTGATTTCTTTATTGCTAGAAAAATAAACACTTTTAAAGTGACCCAGCTGAAAAGAACCAGATGCATTGATCCTACAGGTGTTGATCATAAGAAGGCATCCTAAGGCATACAATAACCTGCGCTGAGTTGTATAATTCATTGCACTATGAAAAATAAAGTAAGGCTGGAGACTCTGGTGCTTTCAGAGAGCTGATTTGCATTCATGTGTGCTGCAGAAACACGCCGTGATTTAGCAAAGAGCTCAGAGGAGGGAGCAGAAAATAGAGAGGAATACAGAGCAGCAGAGAACAAGAAAATAAAAACACAAGGACGAGTTGGAGAGGAACTTCTGCCCCTGATTCAGGCCACAGGCTCCACCTGCTGGCACGCTGTCAGGAGGAAAGGAGTCCAGGTTTGAACCTGCAGCACAGCTTCCTGAGCATTCAGACCGTGAACATTATAAATTATATAAAAATAATAAAGTGTGTTTACACCCACCAGAGTTTAGATCTAAGGGCACACTATCATACCTGGATACAATAGAGAATAATCTTTTCTAAGGTGTATGACGGACAATTTGTGGTAATGCTAAATGGACTTGAGCTTGTATATTTCTTTTCTCGTCTTCTGACGACTCAAAGCTCTTTCACACCGCAGGTCACACCTACACATTCACACACTGATGGTAGAGACTGCTGTGTAACTAATCTCATTCAGACACATTCATACGACGCAGACGAAGCAGCGGGAGCAACTTGGGGTTAAGTGTCTTAACCAAGGACAAATCAGTCATGTTGCTGCAGGAGCTGGGGATCGAACCACCAACCTTGAGAGACGACCCACTCTACCAACTGAGCCACAGCCGCCCCAGTTTAGATTTTTGTTGTCTTCTTTGTAAATGACAAACTGAACCGACGTCTGACTATAAGAGCCTCCAAAGCTTTTCTATCAAGTCAGTTATTGGATCGGAGTTTTGACGCTCCTGTGAGGAACTTTTAGTGTGTCTATTTGGCGCCCCCTGTGGACAAAGCTGTAACTCTTATCTCTGTGCTGACCCTGTCCCTCACATGCATAATGGTGTTTAGAGAAATCTCATCTTCCATCGCAATGAAAATTAGGAGTAGAAAAAAGGTTGTCTCTGCAGCATCATCTGACTCTTACCCCCCCCTCAGGGCCTGACGGGCCTTAAACTCAACTATAACTTGAACATAGAACCGGCTGTAATAGATTCTTCATTTGGATTTTCATTACAAAAAAACATTCCTCTTTCTCTTCTCATCCATAAAGAATGACATTCTTCTACATCTGGGCTGCTGTAGTCCTAAATGTTTGCTGACGAACTATAGGGAGTTATCTAAAGAGACCAGCCATGATGTCAGGGTCTCTCTGTCTCTGTATTTGCAAGACATGCCTTAATACAATTCAAGGTACTACATCGGCTACATTTCCTAGCCTAAGCCCAGTGTGTGACAGGCGTAAACAGACCCCAGCGTCTGTTTATCACATGTTGAGGTCTGGTTCAGAACTTGAACCTTTCTGGTCATCGTGTTTCAACACTCTCTTATAGTGCTTTCCCACCTGCAGAGAACTCCTGAAAAACTCCTGATATCTCCAGTGTGAGCTGCATGTGTGAACACAAACAGCTGAATGTTTCTCTCTGACTTCATCCAGAGTTTCTCCTGCACCCTCCTCGTATTTATTCTGCAGAAATTCAGAGTGAGCTGATGTGAGAACGCAGCGACGCACGGTCAACTCTTTTCTGTCCTCCACCTCAGTAATAAGCACCTTAATATCACAGTCAGTGAAATCCTTTCGTTCCGTTTACATCATTATTTGGCCCATAGGTCGCAGCATGTGGCGTATTTATAGTAATTTAAATAGTTATTAATGGGAGGAGACCAGGCGGGCCACGTGCAGCGGTGCTCAGTTTCACGTTAATGGGGATGTATAAAGGAAGGGTGTGCAGGAACAGGTGTGCTGGTTTACACATGAGGACATTTATGTGTACTTTCCAATTTAGTGAGTACGCCATCGTTCAGTATGGAGCTGCACAGTCTGTTATACATGAGGCCCCTGGGGAGTGTTTTCTCTGTTACCAGTTTGTTGTTCAGTGAATCCCAAAGTGAGGGAGCAGAGCTTTAATTCACCTCTTTTCAATACCAATCATGTTTTCTGTTTTAAGAAGCTCAAAGTATATTTGAGTTGTGTCAGAATCTCCGCTCTGCATGCACAACAAATTCAACCAGCGTAGCACAAAGTCATTTACCTTCACACCTGCCCCTGTCTCTGATCAGCCGTTGTTCCCCACAGGAAGCTTCAGTGTTAGAAAAAAGTCTTTGACTCGTCCAATCAGTGGGAAAGATTGTGTATGTGGTACCAGAAACCAGCTCCCCTCCTTCTCTAATGAGCCTCAGTGAGTCCTGGACCTCCTGACAGGTCCGAGACACCACGAGAGGATAATGGGAGAGATGTGGGGCTGGTACTATCACCACAGATTGTAGCTATAAGAAAAAAATACCTCCAAATCACCAATCTGGTATCGCTGCTGTGTGTTCCAGGACTTCTTTGGCGATAAAGTGTTGTAATTTACTTTCTCCATGTCACCACATTCTTAGTCCGCCTGCCCGGCTCTCTTGTAGCTCGGCTCCTGATTCTGGACACTCTCTCAGATTACTTTCTGTGATGGAGAGCGATGACGAGTGTTTGTTTGGAGTGAGAAGGAGAGAGAGAAAAGACCCACACACTTCCACCCGTTTGCTCAAATTACAACGAAACAAGCTGCTGAGAAGTATTTTGTTTTTCACATCAACTGCAAACAGATCTTCAAACCGCCCACACATCAGCGGCTCTTCTCAACAGCACAGATACACAGTTTGTTCATACGAGCATGGGAATAAATCACAGTTTCATTCAAGTGGAAAGAGAGAAAAAAACAGGATGATTTCCATTTGACTGCACGACCGGCAAGAAAAGAACAAAACACGGTGTTAAAGGACGCTGAAGTACTCGCCCTTGTTGGAGTCTCTGCCTTTAACCAGGACCTCGTGTGATTATGGCGTTCAGAAGAAGGCCCGCCTGGAATAAAACGTTTTAATGTTTAGTTCAGGATTTGTCTTCTTTACTTGTTTTCTCTTCTACTCGAGGTTGAATCTGTCGGCTGCTGCAGAGTTAACGACGTGTCAATAAGAAGAAATAAGACTGACGTAAAGTTCAGACAGAAAATCTTTGCACCTGCATGACTAACCCCTGAACTCCACCAGGTACGTGTTCGGTCCGTCTCCGCTCCGCTACGTCAGCAGAGCTGATAGGTTATTACTTTATTCAATGTGTGTGTGCTTCCACTGGCTCCGCTGTGCTGCCTCTCAGCTCCGTCAGTCCGGAGTCGTCTTCAGCAGAGACACAAGGCTTCTATTTCTGCAGGATGACGGCGCACGGAGCATCACTTTACCACAGAGCAGATCGAGCGGGACAGGAAGTCAGACACCAAAACAACATGAAAACATCCGGTTAATTTGCAGAATAAAACACTCCGTTTTGATGGTTCAGATCAATGACTGTATGTGTGTTTGTTAATGTGTTTTAAACGGTTTTATACCACATACATCGTATTATCTCACGCTGTTGCGTGTCTCTGTCATTACCACGGGAACTTCTTTGTCTCAGCACTCCAGCTGTCCGGCTGCGCTGTTGTTTCATGAAGGTGTCTGCTTCAAAACATCTTCAAACTTGGCAGTGTTTTTTTTTTATGTTTTAGTTTGTACTCTGCTAAAGACGGATCTTTTTGTCCGCCTGTTTTTCATCCTCTCGACAGAACCAAAAGGAAAGTCCTTGACTAAGTTCTTTGCAGTAAACTCTCCACTTTTAAAAGCTCTCCTTCTTTGCAACACTCTACATTTAGAGGCTGTCGGAAAGATGGTTGATTTTTAACACCGCTGCTTCACACAGCAGCTCTGAACTCTTTTATAATCACAAGCTTCTGAAACTTTAAGAAACACGACAAAGAAAAGGTGACAAGCAGCCATGACCTCTTTTATTAGGAGCTCCTAAAAAAGCCTTTAAACTCCGTATTTATCGGCCTAAAAGTCCGTTTGAGGAGAGAAAGGAGAGAATAGTTCTGCTTCCTTTTTGCCTTTCCTGCACGTTTAAATCTTTTAAGAAATTCAAAGTTCTGTCCTGTGTTTCTGTTTCCAGTTCGATGGATTGTAACTCTTTAGAAGCGAGGTGGGAGTGACGTGTTCCTGTAACGTCACCAGGATTTGCGATAGTGTATCATGTTACTTTTTCAATGAATGCAGAAGTAATCACAGACATTTACCAGCTCTCATTACTGTACGTGAAATAACCGACAACAACAACAAAAGATTTTAGAGAAGTTGGCCAGGACAAACACACTGATAGACAGGTATGTCGTTGACAGAGGCGCTGCTTATCAATGAAAGTTACTGAAGACTGTAATCTGTCTGGGAGTGACTGAAATAAACTCTGCATGTCATTTGTACGTATCGTTTTGTGTGTCAGAATACTTACAACATCATGGAGATGATCGCTGGTTGGAGGGGCCCCTTGTGAATTATTTTTGCGTAGGTCCCCAACAGTTGTTGACCACATGCTTCATATCATTACTACAGTGGAACGGTTCGGGTCCGTGTCTCTTGGTTAACAGGGTTTTGGAGGGCGTTGGAGAATGTATAGTTCGTCAAAGTGTCTGAGGTTTCCACAATGCCCGTCGTTAATTAAAAACTACACATCAACCTTACAAAGCCCGCTCCTAGGATTTGATTTTATCATACATGAGCAACATGGCGTCCACGTGAACCCTCACGTCGCTGTTGAGTTCAGAGGCAAAAGGAAAGGAGCTCGATTGCAGGCATCCATCCATGGCAGAAGCGCCGCTCACACTTACTTCAAGGCTAAAAACAAGACGCCGTCTAGTGACGTCGCTCTCCTAGTCACTTAGCAACACAGTTTGTCTTAAAGGTACATTCAGCAGGGAGGGCGAGCTGCTGTTTGCACCTTTAAGTCTTGGCTGAGAACCACCATGGTTTGAGTTCCTGTTCTCTCAAAGACTCGGCCTTATCAGCTAGAGGCGAGGTGATCACAATCATTACTGAAAAAGTTATCATTCAAAGCACATTCTCAGTTTTATTTTGTACAATGCCCCTAAATCTCTGTATTAGGGCGTGTTTACACGATTGTTTTGTACCGTACCAGAGGATGAAGCGGGCCTGTGCTGCGCGGATACAACAGGTTTTGAAGAGACAGTTTAGAATTACGTCATCCAGCAGCACGGTTGTGTTCACATCTCCGGCAGACCGTACTCGAGTACTCATGAATCTTGCCCCAGACCACCTCTTCAAGCGGACTCGGGCACTGTACCCGAGTACGGTACGTTTGTGCTCATACTGATCAAATTAACCAGACTCTGGGGTCAGGCGTACTCTGATCCAGACCCGGGTCCCTAATGTGAAACTGCCCTTAAATCGTTCTTTTCTTTTTCTGCTGCTGTTTTCACACTGCTCAGTTTGTCTCATAGTCTGAAGGTTTCAGGTTTATTCTTGTATCAGTCATCGACAGGCGGGTCCTGATCAGGTAACCCCTGAACAGCAGCTGACCAACACCTGATCACTGTGTGAGCTGCTGAGGGTCAGAGAGTGTCAGCAATACTTTAAGAATAAAGACGATAAATCCTCTCTGCAAAAGTATCATTGATGTGAAAGCAATAAACTGTCATCATATCGTCAGACTCTGTTGCTTTGTCCACCATCTCTACGTTGTGCTTTTACCGTCATGTCCCGCCTCCGGTCTGACAGGGATAATCTCTTCGTGTGAGGAGCACAATGTAAACAGGCAACTCGGGAAGATGTGCTGAAATGTGCTAACATTTTCAGGATTGCATGTGTAAAAAACACTTTGAGAGTTGCACCTGCAGGCACAGCGAGAAGGTCGCAGCCTTTATTAAAGTTAAGCGAGAAGCCCACTCGCTCAAATTCATGCAATCATCAAGAAACCATACAAGCTAACTCTGGTATACGTCTTTTTCTGCCATCTTCTCAGACTTGGATCCTTTTTTAAAGCCATTTAGCAATTAGGGAAGCACAGGGGGAAAACGTCCATGTCCTGAATATTTTATGTGTTTAACAGGAGACACTACAGACCATGTTACAGGAAAGATCCCTGCAGTACTGATGACTGAGCAGGAGGAGAAAGAAGGCTGTGAGGACACGGGGTTAAATCGAAGAGTCAATCGAGTCAGTGCGGGCGTTATCTGAAAGAAGCACCCGCTTCCCCCCGATGAGACTCCACTTCACCCTCGCCGTCACGCAGCACAACTAGGAAGAAACACTTCTCTCCATAAAATAATCCATAAAGTGTCGATCGGAGTGACTGAGAGATTCCCGAGCAGCAGTGACATTTTTAAGGGTCAACTATAAAAGACAAGAAGACCGGAGATGGAGGGAAATCATTACTCTGCTGGTTCACGCCTCCTTATCATCCTGCAACAGCCGAGGAGGAAAGAGACAGAAACATGTGCAGACTGGGAGGAAGAATATTCCTGTTTTTATGCACGTCAGGTGTCGAGGCTGCATCTCATCATTCCTCCTGTTGATGTAAATCACACTCTGACTGAAGAACTTGAAGCTTCCAGAACAGGGAGGTACATTTAAAAACATCAAAATGAATCAAATCTGCAGAAACGGTGTCAAATTCTTGAAGTGCAATCAGTAAATCAAGTCAGTAATCTGCGGAGGAGATTATTCAAACGAAAGGTTGAATCAAAGTTTAGCGACATGGATAAAAGAAGAGGCACCTTTAATTGAAGACACATGAACACAGCGCAGCGTGTAGATTTATTCATCCGAGGCCTCGGGAGCTACATCATACACTCCCAGGCTTCAAACGCTCCGCCTCTTGTCTTCAGAGCTAATAAATCACACCATGCCTGTACCATCCACGTTGTATTCTGCACAGCTAGCAGCATGAGGAAAACACATGCAAGGAAGCGCTGTTTCCACCGCAGCTCTCTGAGGCGGCTCGGCTCTGCCTTCAGGCTATACGCTTTGCCTTTGCCTCCTGCTTTTCTGCTTCTGATGGTCCCCAGGGGGCGCTGTGCAGAAAGTAAGGAAGTGATTGAACTTATAGCACAGTGTTCTGCTTACAGCTTCACTCACAGACCCTCCCATACAGCAGCTGTGCAGGAGCAGCAGGCTGGCTCAGCTTGCTATGAAACATGAAACAGGATGCAGTTATAATGGCATGCAGCTACAGAGTCAGATCATTACGGATTCAGGCGGCTCTGTTCCCCATCGGAGGAAACTCGCAGCAGAAAGGCAGATCGGTTTGAACATCTCTTCATCTCTCTTCACCTTCTCTCATTATCTGCACACAATGTATGCTTAAACATGAGGGAAATGTTCATTTGGAGGTCCCATGTCAGCTGTAGCTCCGCTCGGACGCTGGGTTTGAAAATTCCTGTGGATGATGGTTCAAGCACAGGCTGGTCTCTCTGCGGGGTAACAATCACTTTAGGGACGCTCACAGATCATTTAGCCCCAGGCGAGGTCACCCCCGCATATATACATAAAGTTTTAATCTGCCTCCAGCTGCAGAACAATAGCCTTCAGGTCACCTCTACTGTCACTTTCCACTGCAGAGGAGTTTGGTTTGATGAGACATTAAAGCACAAAGAGTTTAAATTATTTAACTGTTTCAGAATCACGTCTCAAACTGCAGAGCAGATCTGAAAACGTCCTCTGAAGCAGGAGCCGTTTGAAGGTTTAAAGAATGTTAGAATGATGGTGCTTATATTCTTATCATCACCCACAGGTCTGCAACAATCTCACAAACAGATATGTGACACATTTTTAAAAGCATTTCAAACCCCGGCTTTACAAGCAACAAAGAGAAGGTCATTCTGAGAGTGTCCGACGTATAAGCTGCAGAGATTTCTTTATTTTGGTTTCTGGCTTAAGTTCTCTATTTTAATCTTACAACAGTAACAGTTGCTGTTTGTGGATGAACGTCAGTGAACAGAAGTTATTTTCAGCCGTTATTATTTTCGATTGATCACGAGAGGAAACAAACACTGCAGGAAGAAAAAGGCTGTTCACTGATTGGTCACGTCGAGTTCAAACCTAATTTCAGACACAATGTTTTGGTTAGTTTGGACGTTACGCTCTTCTAGCTGAAGCTTACGTCTCCATGGTAACCAAACAATGACACAACATTAGTTAGAACCTAACGAGGGTTTAGTGAGGACACTGACACATAACTGGTGCATGACTTAAAGAAGCAATTATGTAACTCTGACACCTAGTGTTTAACATGGGTACTGCAGTCCACATTCTAAACATTACAGAGAGCTGTCTCCCCCCCTCCTCTCTAGAGTGGATGCTCACGCAGGTTGCCATGTGGTGGACACTGAAGCTTCAGTGTTTATCCAGCTCTGCATCGGTCTGTAAATCTTTCTGCGTTCTAACCTCTCTCCATTTTTCAAAAGAATCTCTAATATAAGAGTTGAAGAGTCAAAAAACAACGCTGTCAGGACCTTGAGAGTAAAGCGTTACACTAAACTTAGACAAATAGGAATGAGGTCGATCTGAAGGAACTGCAGGGACGAACGCATAAATCAGCAGGATGGACTTTTCTACAGACGAGCAATAATATGATCCACTTTTAATCACAAGTAGTGATTAGAGCCATTTGAAGTACTTTTTGTTTTATTAAAGAAATGCATCAACGGTCTCAGTGAAGCTGTTTCTGATGCAAATGTTTCCTTCACTTAAAGTTTAATATTCAAAGCCACGTCCTGACCAGAAGACGGGCGTCAAACACTCTGACGTGTTGTCAAAAAACAGAATCGGTATGATGAACTCCCCGTCCCACAGAGAGACCACAGTCCTTTCATCACACTGAGCCTGTGCAGAGAGCTGAATGAACGTGCGGACATTCTCAGTGTCGTGGCTCGGGACAGCGGCGTTGCATGAATCCCCCTCGGCGAGGAGCCGCCTCAGGCTGAAATAAGGAGAGCTGTTACAGTGAGACCCGGAGGACTCACTGAACTGACAGCAGCACTCAGACAAACATGAATCAGACGCTCAAGGTAGCACCTGTGACTGAGATGTAGAGAGGAGGGTTAACAATTACAGCGCTAATCATCGCTGTCAGCTCGAGACGCACTTTTTAAAAACTCTTTTTGGCTTTTTCATGAGCTCAGGAGAACCTTAAACGGCCTCCTGACTGTCAGCACCCTCCAGACATTTATTTTCAGTGCAGTAAGAACACTCCCAGCTAAAGAATTTGAATATCCACAAGATTAAAATAACGTCTTAATTGCATGTTGACTTTTAGTAAAAATCTGACGAAATCCAGTGAAATGTTAAGAGCGGTGGAGTGCATCATCACGAAGTGCAGAGGATTCATCAGCTCGTTCAATCAGGCATCTGAGGTTCATAATGAGGGCACAGGGGGAGAGGCGTAATGCAGCAACGTGAGCAAATACGAAACAGAAAAGAGACTGCAACATAAAAATCACTAAAAGAATATTAAAACACATTTTTATATAAGCATCGCTGCAACATCGAAGCGTAACTCTATAAAGCTCCGTCACAGGAGGAGAAACCAGCTCCCATCAGACAGCTTCTCCGTTCTTTCTAACTTTACTTCTCTCATCATCACACCGCATCCAGCAGGACTGCAGGACTCTCTGGGATTACAAACAAGGTGTCGAGGCGAAATTTCCAGAAAAAATGTACGAGTGGCATCCATCCACGAGCAGCAGTTCGTCCTCCTGAGAAAGTGTGAGGAAGCGGCGTACTGCTTTCTCTGCTTTCTGCTGAGTTTGGAGTTAACGGTTACCATGACCGAGAAAAAGAAAAGTTTGATGCCTCCAGGGAATCCAACTTTTTTTAAAGTGCAAAGAAAGAAAGTTTCACCCTGCGGTTCTGGTCCAAGTGTGACACCATCATCATTAATGTTTGAAACATCAGCTGATGTGTTCATAAACACAGCTGGGTTCATCTCTCTGTGTCAAAGTCATAAATACACACAATGATCACACCGCCATTTTTAACAATGTACTGTCACAGTGTTTGAGTAACAGCAGATGGGAGTCCTTTAGGCTGGCTACACACGAGACCACCCCCCATCCACCCACCCAACGCAACAAACTCACCCCCCCGTACAGTGTGTGCTGATCGAGACATGAGCTAATCAGACCTATTTGTTTTTTGAACCAGGCTGTAAACATGTTAATGTCTGCTGTAAAAACAGGCTTTTTAGAATGGGTGTGTATGTGACTTCCTGTGCTTCTGCAGCCAGCCTCTAGTGGACACTCGAGGAACTGCAGGATTTTACACTTCAGCATCGGCTTCATTTTTCAACACTGGAGGTTGCTGCTTGATGTAAACACTCAATGAAAGAATCAAAAGGAGTATGGTGGCTCAGATACCTGCAGGTGTTGCAAGAAGAGATGGAAAGATTTACCCACATCAAGGAGCCTTTAAGGATTGTACGTCTCGAAGTATGCCATGAAAACAGCTCATGTCAGCAGCATGTTTATCACAGCAGCAGCACGAGGAGGTCACACAGGGAGACTTCTGTTCAGACTGACTATTATTTTCCCAAAATGTTTAAACCAGGACACAGGTGGCTGCTTCCCGACAAAGTCTCAACATGTGGCACTTTGTGTTTTTTCAATTCAATTAGGGATTAAAGAGGGGTTTCACACTAGGGACCCGGGCCCGGATCTGAGTACCCTCGACCCTAAAGTCCCAGTCACGTGATCAGTATGAACACTAACGTACCATACTCGTACCTTACTCGGGTACGTTGCTCGAGTCCGCTTGAAGAGGTGGTCTCGGGCATGATTCATGTGTACTCGAGTACGGTCCGCGGGAGATGTGAACACAACCGTGATGAAACAAGGAAGTGGATCGCTTAATGGCGTCATTCAAAACGGCTCCTGTCGCTTTAAAACCGCCGTATCCGGGGAAGCACAGGCACTATTAATTGTCCGGGCTGCACGGTGAATCTGAAGTAGGAAGAGGGTCGTTGTGGGCGTGTCCAAAATAACAAAAACATCCACAGTTAGCACAATGGACTCGAGTGGTTGTCATGGTTGCTTCTTCTTTCTGCTTCTTGGCGGATTTGCAAACCAAATATGTGCATACTGCCACCTGCTGTATCGGACTGTGAACATACACAAGAGTATTCGGGCACGGAACGATGTTACTAATGTGAACGCAGACCAGCGGGAGAGAGGGGAGGGGGAGCGATCGTACTCAGGCACGGAGAGAAACAAGTGTTCTTAATGTGAAAACGCCCTACAACACAAGATGCACGGCGTTTCTAAAGACAGTGAAATGAGTTTAAAAGTAATATTATTCTGCAGAAAGAAACGTTTGAACTTTAAAACTCTGCAGTTAGAAATGAGAGAGGAACGTCTTTTTATCCTTTTCTATTCAACACTTTCACTAATGAGACCTCCAGTTGTGTCTTTTGTTTGCTTCCTCTCTCACAGTTTGAATCTCCTCTGCACACATCATCCATCTTTAATCACTCATTTGTCTTATTCTTCACTCATCGTGTCCTTGTCCTGTTTCTTTTCCCTTCAGCTTCTTTGTGTTTGTCTTCAATCTTGAAGTTTTCCATTAAGTGTTTCTTGTGTCTCTTCTTCTTATCCGATTTCTCTCTCTCTCTCTCTCTCTCTCTCTCTCTCTCTCTCTCTCTCTCTCTCTCTCTTTCTTTCCTCCACGAGTGCTCCACATTTTCAAAATCTTCCTCCCTCCTCTGCCTTTCTCGTCATTCTCCCTCTGCTGTGTTAACTTTCTCTTTGCTTTATGTAGAGCATGATTTTTAGTTTCTTCAGTCCTTGAACATGATGTGCCAGCAGCTTCTATTCCTCCATGTCGGTCTCAGCTGTTCCATTTCCCGCTCCTCTGAGTCTGACCTTTAGCTCACACTGCTGCTTACCGCCCAGAAGGTCATTTCTATTTCCTCTTTTTGACTTGAGGGTCCTTTTTTCTGCAGCTTAACACTCGGATTTTCTCCCTGGTGGCTCTTAGTTAAACAGGCAGTCAGAGGAGAGCAACATCTCATTCCTGCTAACATGCACGCTGAGCCCACAGGTCAAAGCCCTCCATTTGATTTGATCCCAAAGAGCCGCTGAGAATTCAGAAGCATTTTAATGGAGGCTCCTGTCGGTTAAAGTGAAAACAAGCTGGTGATGGAAAAAATATGAATTTTATCTGAGAAATGATTGCACTGTGGAGACTTTTGCAATTACATTTCTAGCTGTTTAAAGCAGGTTTTCACAGATACAAGGGGTGCAAAGATTCACTGATCTGAATCGTATACGAAGTTTAACGTTTAAGATCTGAGTGAATCGTTCTACGGAGGCCTGTATCAATAAATCGTACTACCAACAAGTCGATATGAACTTATGAATCGGGTCACTGAGGCTCCACTTCCTGTTCTGAACACTGTGTTGAGCGTCTTTAATCTCTCGAGACGCTCAGTTTCATCTTCTACCAACACAGAACGTGAGCTCAGAGGGCTTTCAAGTTAGCATAACTTAGCTCACATAAGGAAATAAAACAACATCCAAAATCGTCACTGTGATTTAGAGTTCTTCACCTCAGACATGAAGTCACGTGGACTTCATATGAGACATCCCATAGTCTGTCTGTCAGCACGCTTTGCAGAACAGTGATCAAGAATCTCACCTGTTGAGACGGCAGAGCAAAGCGGATGCTCGGACGCTAACATGAGCAAGCAGCAGCCCGAGCAGAACCGATTATCAAACACTCTCTCCGACCACAACACTGCCGAGGTCACGGCGAATCAATAATAAGGTGAGAACACGACGACCTGCAGCTCAACAGAGCTCAAAGTCAGAGTCAGAGGCTGAGATTGAAATGTTTAGGAATATTAACTCAGATATTTCTTCTGCTACATAAGAGGAGTACGAGTTGAACCTTTTGTTTTGCACTGCAACACAGCATCAGAGTTTGAGTTTTGGAAAAACATGTTTGTGCATTTAAAAAGAGAAGACTAAACTCCTGTAGAGCTGATGTCAGGACTGCAGGAAAAATGTGAAACAGTCAGAATTTATTCCTCAAAGCACAAAACTTCTTCATCACTACAGTTTGCACAATTTCAGAAACCGAGCCATTCAAAGAAAGCTTTGTTTTGTTGTTGTGATTTCATCATCCAGCAGTTAAAGTTCCTTCCTGTAACTTTAACGGGAAGAGGGAAACTCTTGAATTTCCCTCGGGATCAATAAAGTATCTATCTATCTATCTATCTATCTATCTATCTATCTATCTATCTATCTATCTATCTATCTATCTATCTATCTATCTATCTATCTATCAACGTGGATACTCGGCTGCAGCACCTCGACACCGTGGAGGACACCGCGGGGGAAGGAAAATAAGCCTCCAACAGACTGAAACTGGACGGACGAAAGTGATTGGAAAGAGTTGTGATAAAATCTTTCACCGTCAAGCCGGCACATCGTTAACTCTTTAACTGAAGCTGTTATAAAGTCCGCAGGAGGCGGTGAAGCCAGAAGAACGTGATTAGAGTTCACAGCTCGGAGTCCATGTGGAGGACAATCAACAACAACACCAATCATTTTTCAAATTAAAGTTTTGAAGTCAGGTTTGTATTTGACATGTTGCTAAGGTCATTTAAAAAGTGACAATTGCACTTGTTATCCATTAAAACATTCAAGTGGTACTTCTACTCTGGTGGGACAAAGCAGCTTTGTCATTTCATGTTTTGGGTGTGAAAACAGAGCTTTTTAGTTTCATGATTGAAAAGGTTTAACAACCCCCACGCTGCTCTCGTTCCTCAGTGTAGAGTCATTGTTGAGCTTTTGAACAAGCTCCTAAAATATTAAAACTCAAGCGTCAGAGACTTTTTTATCATGAAAACAGAAAACAGGTCAGATAGTGATGTTTGAAAACCAGAACTCATCATAAACAGCTCCGACAACCACATGCACGCAACCGCACCTGCACGCACACACACACACACACACACACACACACACACGCACACGCACACGCACACACACACACACACACACACACACACACACTTATTGTACGCGGATATTACAATTTTTCTTACAGAAAATGTAAAGTCAAAAACAACGCTTGGGGGATTTAGAAATGGTGTCTTGAGTGTGTTTATTTCCTGGTTTTGATTGGGTTTTTAAGTTGATTTTGTCTTTGTGTATCCTGATGTTAATTTTGCTACCTGAAGATCCTTCAAAGAAAACAGGATACTGCGTCATGTACTTTAAACGCCTTACCACGGTTTCTGACAGCTGCTGGCTACCTGCGCAGACACCGCCACAGCCAAGTGACGTAAAAGCAAAACAAACATGAAACATGCAGCAACGAGAGAGTCCTACTTCTGGAGCGATGAAGAAACTGAGTTTGGTCTTTGGGTAATGAAAGAATTTAATATAATTATAAGTTTAGACGGGATAAATCAACATGCTGAGATGTTGAAGTCTGTGGTGACGTACGGCTGAGCGAGTCAGGTCACGCTGGAAAGAACTGAGAAACATCACTACGTGGCCGAACATCAGAACAAAAGAAAAATAAACATCACCGGTGCCTGCACGAATAAGATGCAGTCATCATAAAGCAGGATACTAGTACTGATCATGTTTACAGGGATATGAAGAACCTGGTTTCTCTGTGTGCAGGTAAACACCAGATCCTGAAGATAATTAGAACCAGGAACAGACTCAGAACCGGGATACTCAAGTCCATGAACACACTCAGTATGTAGATTGTCCAGCAGAGGGCGCTCTAAAACCTTATTTTACAATCCTCTCAGCACTGTGTGCAGCATGAAGCAGATCATTAGAGCTGAGAAGACAGGAAATATATTTCCTGAAGTTATTTGTTAAAGAAAGCAGCTTCCTGAGGCGCTGAGAACTGTCAAAGCAACACTTGGTGTCAAGAGTTTTTTGTCTCCTCAGCAGAGACACACACTTCACACACACCATACCATTTGATGTTTAGAACAATCTGATGCCAAACAGTAAAGATGGATTTTCTAGCAGGATTTTAAGGATTGCACTGCTTGTGAGGGTCAAGCAGCAGTCTGTTCCAAGTCTGTGGGCTGTTATTAAACTTTTAGATCACCTGTCAGAGCAGCTGGAGCGTCTGTCTGAACTCTGACGCTGACATCAGGAGGCTGCTGAAAACAATGATGTGTGAGGCTGCAGTGACACATCGTAATATTGACTGATAACTGAGGATCCCTTCTGCTGCCAATATTTTCTTCCTGCAGTGTTGACAAGGCAACAAAAACACACACACACACACACACACACACACACTCCCCTCCCTATGAGATGCTCGTATCTGCAGTTAATGTGCCGAAACATTGACTTCATGCTTGTTGTGATGCAGACTGCAGTGATGTTAGCAGCAGCTGCTATTGTTTACTCAACTCCCACTCTAGATAAGAGTATATGAAAGAATAACATTCGATTTTTATATGCTGAGGTCAAATTTAATCATGAAATTAAAGAATGCATAACAAGTAAAAAGGATAACTTTTGAACAGTGCTGCACAAAAAGTTGCAGTAACGGTGCAGGAGAATATCGTGCATGTTTTAAATATACTGTCGCTCATTTTCACCTCAACGTATCTCAGTGAAATCATCAGCTCTGATTCTTTTAAGGTCACATATCCTCCTCCTCTTCAGTGTAAATAAGTCTCAGAGCTCCTCAAAACATGTGTGTGAAGTGTCTTGTTCTAAATCCACTCTGATCCTGTATTTGATCATGCCTATAAACCCCTCTATTTCAGCCCTGCTCAGAACAGGCTGTTTCTGTGTCTGTAGCTTTAAATGTAAATGAGCTGTGTCTGACCACGCCCCTCTCTGGAAGGGCTTGGGTGGCTCAGGTCTTTCTCGCTCCATGCCCTATTGTTTAGGGTGAGAAGGCAGACTCAGAGGGCAGAACAAACACCTAGCTGTGGGAGTGTCACCCACCTGGGGGAGGGCTTACTGCCCTTTGTGATGTCATGAAGGGAAAATCTCCAAACGGCCTGTTTGAGCACACATTTTCTGAAAAGTGGAGCAGGCAAAAGACGGAGAGGATGGACTTTTCTCATCATTGGGGGGTTTAGTCTTTAAACTTTTCATGTTCGGGGTTGTAACCGCTCTCTCTTTCTGTAATAGGAACAAAGACAGCTCTGCCAGATAGCATCTTGTGCTAATTCTTTATATCCCTCAAAATGTCTAAACGCTCTGACTTGCAGCCTAAACGTGTCGATCACCTGAGAGATGCACTGAGAGCTTCTTTCTGCAGCTGCTCTTTAACCGCACACATTTTCTGAAAAGTGGAGCAGGCAAAAGATGGAGAGGATGGACTTTTCTTATCTTTGGGGGGTTTGTAGACAGACTAGAGACACATGTTAGAGGAACATGGTGAAGTGGATTTTACAGAATATAAGACGTTTAAGTTTGTATTCTTTAAGACAAAGGATTCATGTTTCCTGCAGCTGTCTGTCATGTTTGAAGGTGATGGTGTCAGATGAGTTTGCTTCACTCAGAAACCATTAAAAACACATCAATAAATCAGACCTTGTGTTCTGTATGAAGACCAAACCTGGCAGAGTGGTGTCTGCTTCTTTCTCTGCAAATGGATTTTCATTGAGGCCAGGTCTTAAATTAATTCTTTAAAGAAACACACATTTGTTTTCACAGATTTAAATGAAAGCTTGTTTTTCACCTTGGAAGGTGCATTAGTGAAACATGCTCTCAAAGGTTTCCTCCCACTTCTTTTGGTTCTTCACTGATGAAGAGAAGAGAAAAAATAATACCAAGAGTATAAAAAGAAGAGCTCAAAGCAACAATCTGTAAGTTCTCCTTAAATAGCTGTTTTAAAGTGGTAGTACTTTCAAGTGATGTGTCAGTGGCGAAAGAGCCGGTTCAAAGAGCAACCGTTCAAGTGAACGATGGGAGCCGGCTCCCGTCCGTGAGACGTTTTTTCTTTTTTTTTAGTAAAGTAATTCAAGGCAGAATGCAGAATTTGCAAAATTAAGCTTTCATATCGAGCTGGTTCCACAAACAACCTTCACAGACACATGAGGCCTGTGCATCCAGCAGTTCAGATGGAAGAATAAAGACAGCTAGCGTGCCTGCTCCTGACTGTCACTGGGTGGATTCAGAGTCACAAGGATCTGTAAATGCAGTGAAAACGATTGGCTACAGCAACTTATTGAAATTTATTGAACTTATTGAACTTTTGAATACCTCAGTACAAAGGATGTATTGAATAATGTAAGTGATATATGTGTACACGTACAAATCACAAGTCAAAAGCGCTAAATTTGGCTGAACTATAAAAGGTATAAATGGTCAAATGAAGAGCCGTTTGGGAACCGAAAGAGCCGAAAGCTCTTCTTGGTGAGCTGAGCCAAATGATCTGGCTAACTAAAAAGAACCGCAATTCCCATCACTACTTTCAACAGGGAGAATGGCGTCTCTCTCATGTCCATAGAGTGCCCGGCGCCTGTTTTCAGCACTAAGTAAATTGCGTATGCCACATTCACACCTATTCACGGCACTGGTTCACACAGCAGCCTTCAGCTACAGAGCAGCCAGTTAGCCCTCTCTTGGGGGCTCGTGTTGATTCTAGAGTCTGTTCGAGCCCTAGGCAAAAATTCACAGGGGGCTCCTCCGACCAGCATTCATCAGCATCATGTCATAAACGATCTGACACCAACGAAAAACATAGATACAAAGAACAATAAAACCCCCGGTGCCTTTTATTGACTAACAGAGGTTTTCACTGCAATAATTCATGCAAAGCTTGACAGTGCAACAAGAGGGAGTGCTGTCAGATGGGGTCACATTAGGGGGGTTCCCAACTGTCATTGAAAACTTTGCACATTTTGAGCCATTGCTGATTTTTAAACTCTGTCAGACCTGGGGGGCCCCCTACTGGCCTGGGCCCCCTACTGGCCTGGGCCCCAAGCAGTTGCCTGCCTTACCCATTGAAAAGCAGCGCCTCTGCACAAAGCGGCAACCTCCGGTCTTGAAAGATGAAGCCAATGCGGATGTACCTGCAGTTTGTTGAGGATCCCCTTGAAGCTGGCTCCAAGAGCCCCAGAAGTCACACACCCCAAACCCAAAAAAGCTCTTACAGAATAAATATACATATTTACAGCCTGGTCAAAAAACCAAATAAGTCTGATTAGTTATCGTCATCACTGGCACACACTGTACGAGGGTGAATTGTTTTTAAACGGCTCCAATTTGATTTTATGAACGATACGTGTTATCCATAGTTAGGTGTGTAGCTGACATGATTGACAGGTGGGCGCGGTGTAACGGTTTGTCAGGAGGCTTAAAACCCGCCTCAGCTCCAGCTCTCAGCCTGTCGTTAGGTTGACTGAGAGTTAGGCTGAGACAGCATTTCCAGCATGGAGACCGCCATCGATGGGACTCCAGCGCCCCCTGCAGGAACAGACGGGTGACGTCACCCAGGCTTTGTCCATTAATATTTACAGTCTACGGTCTTCACCCAGGGGGTCCTGACCTCCACTTTGGGAACCACTCCACCCTGTTTGTCAACAAATGCATGCTGTCGATGAGGGGGAGGAGTTTACAGCAGTGTTTTACATGTTCTACATGTTTTACGACAGTGCAGTTACACTCAGAGACCTTTATAGGGCGCCAAAGCGTACCAAACCAGATTCCTCCAGAATGTTGCTTTAAAATCCCCCCATGCATATACTCATGTCAAACAAAACAGTTAAAGACAAGGGATCAAAAATATGAATGAACAACACTGCATTATAGTATTGTAGTGGAGGGTTAGTACCTCCAAGTCCGAGGCCATGGTTCTCTACCTCGCAGGTTTGGGGAGTGAGTCCTTGCCCCAAGTGAAGGAGTCTCTCGAGGTCTCATCTTGAGGGCAGGATGGACCGTGGTATAGATAGAAGCATTGGCTCAGCGTCTGCAGTAATGCAGGCGTTGTGCCGGACCGTTGTGGTGAAGAGGATACAAGCGGCCAAAATGAGTTTCCTTTGGAGGGTGGCTGGGCTCAGACTCGGAGTAGAGCCGCTACTCCTTCACATCGAAAGGAGCCAGCTCAGGTGGTTTGGGCATCTGATTAGGATGTACCTGGAAGCCTCCTTTTGGAGGTTTTCCGGGCACGCCCAACTGGAGGAGATCCTGGGGTAGACCCAGAGTTAGCTGGAGGGATTATATATCCCGTCTGGCCTGGGAACGCCTCTGAACCCCCAGGAGGAGCTGGGAAACTTTGCTGTGGAGAGGGAAGTCTGGGATGACTTACTGCGCTTGCTACAACCACGACCCGACCTCAGATAAGTGGAAAAATACGGATGGATGGGAGGATGGATGAAGAATGGTATATTCTGTTCATTATTTCTCTGCTTTGATTATTCACATGTGGTTTAGTATGTCTCCTTTAAACTTGGTTTATATGTGCTGTAGTTTTTCTTCTCTTCACTCTGAATATAAAGAAGAAGAATAAAAAGGTAGACTGCACCCAGCTGTCTCCCTCATGAGCTGCAACACAAACCAGAATGTGTGAGAGGCGATCAAACAGAAACACTAAAGAGAAACAAATTTAAGAATTGAAGAGATGCCTGCTGTTTGTAGTACTGCCATCTGCTGGCTCACCATCTCCCCCTACTGGAACACAAACTGTACTAATGCACACTAACTGTGTGCAGCCGACCATGTTGGACTAATATAAAGTCTGTTGATTAGTTTACAGATGCAGATTGCAGCAGGAGAGGCTGAGCTGTGTAATTGTTGGACTATAAAATTAATAAAGAAATGATTTAAAGTGTCAACAGGTTTGAATGCACAGCAGACTCTGATACATCATGAGGCTCATTTGTATTCCTGTACACGTCTCCCTCACCCTTCAAACACCGACATGAGAGGCTCACATGGGGTCCAGGAAGGAGAGCGGCTGCAGGGTCTGCAACCCTCCATGTCCCGAGATAAGTGGACTGAGCTGCAGTTTAGACGTGGGCGAGTAAATATGATCCATAAGGGTCTGTTTGAGAATGATTAACTGGCTGGTGTGGCAGAGCAGAGGAAAGTCTTTAATCCCTCTGAAGGTGTTTTTTATTCCAGGTTTGCTTTGCAATGTATTTGATAGTTACTCCAATAGTTTCATCGAGCGGACAGTTCTTTGATGTGATTAAAATAACTTTCACAAATGAAACACAATCACTTTGACCTCTTGTGTGCAGGGTGCTGCAGTTTTAAGAGACAGAAGGAAACTTCAAAACAACATGGATAGAACTGTAGTCATGGAAATGCCTCCAATACAGCAGGAATGGACAGCGTCAGTCTGTGCATTGATCGGATATCAATAATAAGTAGGGATGTAATTCACTCAACACGATACTGGGTTCACGATACGATTCTCTCTCGATTTATTTTACAAAATGAGACTGTAGATAAATGATGAGTGAAACAGATTCCTTTAGGAGCTGCTAACCTGCTTGTCAGTGTGGTTTGACCTTTTAATGTTTGTTTCCTCTCAACAAGGGGAGGTGATTGGAGCTTCTCATTGTGCTGTCCATTAAATGCTGCATCATGTTGGTTATTTGTGTAGTTCTCTGTCTTCTTGTAATATTGTCACACAGTTTTTGTCTCGTCTGTTATCTTCTCACCTCTTTCATTTTCTGTCTTGAAGCCAAAATGCTTCCACACCTCTGATTTAAAAGACGGTGGTGCTTCCTCAATTTCTAAATCTTGCTCTGCAGCTGCTGACGCTCACCATATTATTGAGATTCATTTTTCAGAGTACCGATGTGAACCTGGACACCTTTGAATCCATTTTTCACGATTTTACGATTAATCTTTAAATCTCTAATAACTAGTCCCACTGCTAATAAAGATTTTGAATATTTTTGCAGGAAAACGTTCGATTTCGAGTCACCAGTATGATGTGCTGCCGCCTGAGAAGGTTCAGATCTTTGTTTAAGACGTGGATGTGTTACGGCTGCTGGACACGTCTCTATCAGAAGATGAAAAACAACAGTCCAGTGCTATCGGAGAATAGCTTCCCTTTAGCTACACAGGATGAAGTCTTACATAAAAGATCAGTGTTTTACTAACGCTTTGTCAGACACATCATGGCAGGAGGGGCTTCAAACAGAGGGGGCGCTCGTGTTCGATTAGACAGCAGAGCAACGTTTAAATCTTTGGCTTTAAGATTCTTCAGGCCAAGAGAGTAAAAAATCGACGCCTTCAAGCCTGATCAGGCGAACACCTCGAGCTGCTCTGATTTCACACCTGACATGCGTCATTATTCTGAATCACCCGACAACATCTCCTTCCTTTTGGTGCTCTATTTAAGCGGACTGCACTCTCACTCAGCCTGACCTCCACCCCAGCATCCACCTGCAGGCTCTGACTGGGGGTTTAAGATATCATCCCATCAATCCTTACATTTCTGCATGTTACATAAAGCTGCGAGGAGGACAATCTTTTCACCACACTCTGATCATAATAAAGTCCCTTCATAGAAGTTAAGCTCAGCTGCAGATTCCATTTTTGCATCGTCAGATATTAGAGGACTGCTACATGGACCCTGGGACCTTCGGAGGTAAACACACTTACTCAGGCTGTCCCACCACGCACACAAACATCAACACACACAGTTTCCTGCACCACTTGAACATTACACCTCAGACTTTTACAGATATGAACTGTATGTTCACAGACAGCCTCTGATCTCTGCAGGGAGAGCAGACAAACACACACACACACACACACACACACACACACACACACACACACACACACACACACACACACACACACACACACACACACACACACACACACACACACACACACACACACACACACACACACAAACACACACGCACACAAACACACACACCACACACACACACACACACACAAACACACACACACACACACACACACAAACACACACACCACACACACACACACACACACACACGCACGCACACAAACACACACACACACACACACACAAACACACACACACACACACGCACGCACACAAACACACACACACCACACACACACACACACACACACACACACACACACCCGCACACAAACACACACAAACACACACAAACACACACCCCCTGCAGTGTGGAGGCTGCATGTCTTCATCACCTTTAGCTCCCTTTCATCTAAACTCCTTTTCACAACAACAGGCTGAGACTTTTTCTGCTCGAGAAATAACAACAATGACAAGTACAAAAAAGCCCCAAACCTCAAAGACCTGCTGTCAGCTCATGTGTGTGTGTGTGTGTGTGTGTGTGTGTGTGTGTGTTTGGGGCGGGATGCAGACCGATGAAAAAGTCAATGGTGACACTCCAGCCCAGCAGGAGACCACGGCTGTGAAAGTTTTGATCAGAGAAGGCGGCTGCCAGTACGAATCTTCAAACTTCCAAAAACTGTTTTCTTTCAATTATCGCCTCAAAAATGTGTCTTCAGGGGCGCCCGTGGCCTAGTGGTTACTGGCGGGCAATCTGGGTTTGAATCCAACCTGTAGCTCCTTTCCCACATGTGATTCTCCACTCTCTCTCTCTCCTCCTGATATCTGACTTTATCCACCGTCCTCTCCGTAAAGGCATCAAAAGCCCAGAAATAAATATTACAAATCATTTAACTTTAAAAACATTTAATTCTAAACACATCCCCTCATTACATGTAATATTTGCTGGATGTTATATGAACTCCATATGAAGACAAAGACATTTTATTATAAAATAAGTAATAGAAAGGAAAGTAACCTTTATCATGAAACATGACGTCAGCATCAGTTCAGTGGCTGGAGTTCAGACGTGTCACTGACCGGACTGACCAGCAGAGGACAGCAGAGGTCGTCTGATGTGGCGGCAGCGTGTGGGGCGTTTAAGGACAGTGTTGTGTTTCACATGTTCTAATTCTGGTCTCACAGAAAAACAGATTTTCTTAATATGAATATCCAGTATAATTATTCAAACTGTTTTAATCTGTGTGTGTGTGTTTATTGTAAATCAGCGTCTGAGCTGCATGAAGTCAAAAATATTCAAAGATTTATTAGATGACACATTCTCCTTTTGTTCTGCTCAGAGCTGCAACAATCAACATGTGACTGTTTAAAGTACCTGTCCACTTATAACTGCAAATCACACGCCAATTATTATTCAAAAAGAACAATCGAAAAAAGTGAGCCGTGTGTCCCGACATCACTTCTGGTCCATTCGACAAAGTGCAAAACAAACTGTGTAAAAACAAAATAAAGTAAATTGCCATAAAAAGTGTTTTGCAGTTCACATAAACCACAAAGAAGAACGTCCTGGGTTATTACTAAGGCACAAAGACTTCACTTACAGTGCAACAACCTTCATGTCGTCAGGTTTGTGTCAAGGAACAAATGAAAAGACACGCCAAGCTCAGGATGTTTCACTGTTATGGAAGTAAGATAAGAAGTTTCCCAAACGTTTCTTAGAACCGTTGACAAAAACGCAGCATCTCCAATTAGAGACAGGACATCACGTCCTGAAGCCACTGGCCAAGCGTGGGCAGCGTAACTCTCTCTGTACATCCATCAGCCGATCATCACATCACTGTTTACAGCTACTGTAGTCCAAAATGCAGCCGCCAGATTATCAACCTGAACCAGCCGTCGTTCCCACATCTCCCCCGTTCTCGCCTCCCTTCATTTGCTTCAAGTAACATTCAAAGGTACAAAATCCTGTTACTCACATCCAAATCACTGCACGACCTCGCCCCCTGCTACATTTCTGACCTCCTGGTTCAATATTCCCTCCCTCGTCCACTCAGATCATCTGACCTCGGCGTAAAGGTGATCGTGCTTTCTCTGTTTTAGCCCCACTCTCTGGAATCAGCTCACACAATCGATCAGATCTGCAGAAGCTTTGGACGGTTTCAAGAAACATCTAAAAACTCAGCTGCACAGACGAGCCTTCATGTAACTCCCAAAGTCTTTCCTGTGCCGAGTTTGTTTCTGTGTTTTCATGATCTTAACTTTGCCCTGTTTGACATCGTGAGTTATTCTCTCCTTGTGTTTGATTGCTTTTATTTGTGAAGCACTTTGTAACTGAGTGATTTAAAAGTGCTTTTTAAATAAAGTGTGGCTTACTTCACATGAAGCTCAACAACAAAGATAATTAAGGACTTCCTCTACAGCTCTAATCATCACCTGTGATCATACTATTTGATACACAGATCTCATCTTAAAGTGCATCTTCTGATTTATTTCCAGATTCCTCTGAAAGTTTCCACAGAGAAAACGTTGAAATCTGGTGTTTTCTGCTGACAGCTGTTGTTTTTTAAAGCAGGGCAGCATGAAGGGATTCAAATATTCATGCATCTGTTGCACATAAATATGTCAACAAGTATTTATCGAGGGAATTCTTTTCTATATCCTGAATAAAAGTGTGAAGTGTTTACCTTCAACACGTGTCTCGTTTGTGTGTCTCACTCTTCTCTGAGCTCTGCTGGTTTACATTCGCCTGGGGGCCTTCAGGGTCTGCAGCTCCCCGTTCTCCACAAATTGAATCCCCTCGGGCAGCGGAGTGTCTGCAGTGTGCACGCTCAACTTGAAGAGGACAAGTGGAAAAAACACACAGCTGAGTAAGCACATCTGAAAGACGAGAGGTCGAAGCAGGCCGAGAAGAAAAAAAAAAACTCTATACAGAAAAAACAACTTTGGAGACTTTTCTCATAAACACGGTGTTTGACAAGATAAACTGAACGTCGACTTCTGGAGCAAACCGCTTCAGTCACATCTCTCAGGTCTAAATGCAACCAATATAAAACCTTCTTAAAGTTATTTTAGGGCCATGTTTGCCTTTATTAGACAGGACAGCTGAAAGAGAGAGAGGGAATGTTAGGAGGAGAGAGAGTGGGGGGATGACATGCAGCTAAGGGCCGAGGTCAGATTCCACCTTTAGGCCGCTGTGACGAGGACTACAGCCTCTGTACATGGGGTGTGTGACATACACGCTAGTCCATCTGGCACCCTGATATCAAACATGTAACCATGAATATTCTGCATAAACAGCTGCAGCCTTGTTTCACTTTAACAGAGTTGTTCTGATGGATACAGGAGGAAGAAGTGACTCGATGACATCATCAAAAGTGGGTTCAGGTAAGAGAGAGAGAGAGAACACCGTACGCAACGATCCTTGATCATTACTTATTATCCCTCTTGTAGAACCTGACACCAATCATTTAACTCATGGTTACATTTATATATTTTTTAAACTTGGTTCAGGAACACACGTACCTTCATACGTATCTAAGCACGCCTTAATCACTCCTATTCCTCTGACACTGCTCCGTGTTTCTTCATTTCTCTTTGTCTGAATAGAATAACCATGGGGGTCCATGCAGAGAGCAACAACAAAACGACTCCCACACACAGAGTCTCGATGAATTTTTTCTTCATGAATTTGTTTAAGCCAGGGTTAATGGACAATGTGCTTCTGGACACGAGGGAGAGGGGGCGGAGCTCTATCTGAGATCTCTAGCCGCCCCATCAGGACCAAACCACCAGAGCCGTGAACAGTGTCCTCCTTAAGGCCATACCAGTCCTTACCAACCTGTCGTCGTATCCAGTGAACGCAAACATACACACTGTAGAATCTGTCAGAGTAACTTTGCATGAATGCAGCTGATTCTTTTAACACATTCCTCACACTTACAAACGTGAACGAGCAGACTTGTTATGCTAAACTTTAAATATTTCCTGTTGTTATTTTAACTTAAAAGTTAACCTTGAACTTTGACCTCTTCTAGTTTCACTGTGCCTCATCAACAAGTGACCCAGAGAATGTATTATAGCCTGTTTGTATTGAGTGCATTTTAAACAGCGTCAGAATATAACTTTCCAAAGTGCGTCAGGCTTCTTTCGTTCATTGTGAGGGAAAAACACTTGAAGGAGTAAATGTTGCATAAAGTGCATAAAGCAGCAGGAAGTGTTGTATAGAAAAAGCACAAACTGCTACAGCATCCAGTAACGCGTTAAACCTCATAAACAATCCATCCATGAATGCACGCTCTCAGAGTTTGAATAGAAATCCTCCACACATCACAAACTGCAGGAATGGAAGCAGCACAGAGGCAGACTGCTTTCTCTCCAGCCTGAGATACATCGACAACAGCGCTTTTTGTATTTACCTTTTAAAGACAACATGAAACAGAATCTCTGCGAGTAAAGAACACAGCTGTGCTGCACAGAACTTCTTCTTTAACTCAGACACGTAAAGTGTGAGCTCTGTTAAAGAGTTCACGGCAGTTTGACCGACAAAAATCGATCTGAAAAGCTCCCAACGTACCGCCACTTGAGTTTAATCTCCTTATATTTCACTGTGAGATATGTGGAGTGCAGTCTGGTGTTCATCTCATTATACATTAAAGGCAGGGTTGGTCATTTTCAAAAACTAGCATGATTTTGAAAGTAGCATTCCCTCAGTGCTCCGTCTGCACCCACCCCCTCCCCTCTGTGCTCCCTCTAAAGCCACGCCCCTCACTTACACGCACGAGCACCGTTGCTCCAGAAGTGGACCTCAGCTCATCGCTTGCATTGTGTAGAAACTACGTCGTCTCATGTCTCATTCAGCGGTAAGTAAACTCACAGTATAAACTCCGTCATCAGTGACGTGCTTTGAGTGTGGGCTAGAGCACGCAAGAGGTAGAGAACGAGCAGGGAGACAGGGAGGCTGTGATTGGTTCATCAGATTGGTACCTCGTGGCAGACATTGGTGGAAGTTTTTACAGACTTACAACTGCTACAGATGAAGGATTTTCTTTGTTCCTTTTCCAGAGCACCTGAGTTATTAATTTCTGTCAGGACCTAAAGACAATTTCAACCAACATCTTAAAAAGTGGATCTGGAGATCAGAGCAGGAACAGAAGCTTCCTATGTAGAGGTTTGTTTTATCTGCACTGATGAAGCTGTCAGGTTAACCTGGTTAGCATTTTTCATTTTTCTCATTCTATGTTTGATTTAGGGACAGATACGCAGAGACCAACTGAAAACAGGCGTCCAATGAAAGTATCGTGTTCTGAGTATCTGAAGCATTTTTACTCGGTCTTGTCTCGGTGTAAGACTGGGCGGACTCTGGATTTTAAATCAAGACCACCACTGATCGGCCATTTTCCACGTCATCACTGTGATTAGAAGGAAAACGCCTCTTTCTTAAAGAACAAATAACTTCAATTCATTCATAGTTTGATTTTTATCCCCCGGTTACGGCCACAACCTTCCCGATGTCACGGTCTAAGTTAGTGACACGCCCCCTGCACACAATACGATGATTTCTCAGAGATATTTATGGTCTTGGTCTAGTCTTGGTCTCGGAGCACTCTGGTCTCGGGTATGTCTTGGTCTCAGTTGGTGTGGTCTTGACTACAACACTAGTTTATGGATTTTAACATGGATAGCATTTGTGAAACTTGTGTTTGCATGCTTTATTTGAGTTTCTACAGAAGATGCAAAAGTCTCACATCAACCGATGAGTTTTATTTTTCCTCTACTTTCTCCTACATCTGTTGTTTTCAGCAGTCTGACTCTCAGGTGAGAATCTGCTTCCCTGAGCCGAGTCCGCCTCTGCCAAGAGCTTCTCTCCAAAGGTTCTGAAAGAAAGAGACGGAGGGGAAGGAAAGAAGGAGGAAAGAAAGGCAGGAGGGAGAGTGTATGTAGGGTTTCTGGAGAGCCTCCAGTGATTCTGTGACCCAGCACTGAGAGAGAGAGAGAGAGAGAGAGAGAGAGAGAGAGAGAGAGAGAGAGAGAGAGAGAGAGAGAGAGAGAGAGAGACAGAGAGAGAGAGAGGGGAGAGAAAGGAGGCTGAGATAAAGGGTCAGTCCAGGGATTGTGCTCAGCAGGAGAGGAACTACTTCTGTAACTGTGTGTGAGTCATGAGTGTGTGGTGTTTACTTTCACTCATGTATAGATTTACTTTAAACACCCAAAGGACGTGGAAGTAACCTCCGCTATGAGCCGGACCACCTTCTTTGAGGTAAGTCTAAATGTACCGTATGAAGTTATCTGCTGCAGAGCAGGTCTGAGTTGAGTTAAGGTTTTTAATGGAACTTTTTGAGTTCAAAGTTTAAGATTTGCTTGATTCAGGAGGCCTCACTAGAACAAGAGAATAACTTTGAGCATTAATATGACTGAATTCATCGTTTGTTCTTCGTTGTTTTTAACAGTTTTCGCTCTCGGAAACATCTTTAGAAACTTTTTCTTTTACAAAAACCCTGCTGTCAGAAAACCTCATGCATCTGCACGTCGCTCCGACATCATTCCCTGCTGAAATAAAATGTATTTTTAAAGCACGAAAGGGAGTTTATGTCAACATGTTGAAGCTCATCTCATCGGAAAAGAAGGAACACAAATGCACAGATTGTTAAGTACTTAAATCAAGCTTTTTGAAATTAAGAGAGTCTGTTTGAGGGATTCAACGCAGCTGATTCATTCAAAAGACAAAAATAAGACTTCCTGAACTTTAAAATAAAAGTCGTTCTTCTGAAGTGACAGCAGGGTTTATGAAGTCAAAGTTTCAGAGTGAGAACAAAGCAAACGGAGCTCTTTCATGATCTTCCTCTTTGCCTCCTCAGTCTCGTCTCACAGGGTCTGATGAGCTCTAATGAAGACTCATTCTGTGTGAGTGCAGCAGGCCTCTGAACCGAGGATAATTTACAACCCGCTCTGGGACGTGAGCCACGCTCTCACTATCTGTTACAAACAGGCTGCAGGCAGAATGAGCTAATATTTAGCTGATCTGTGGGAAAGATGTACAATCGATGACTTAATTAAGAAGAGAAAACTGAGAGTAAGATGTCTGTAAATATGAAACTACAGCCAGCAGCTGGTTAGCTTCCCTTAGCGTGATGAATGGAAACAGTGGGAAACAGCTAGCCTGACTTTGGCTAAAGCTAACTAAATGCTCCGACCTGTGTAGGAGCTTTGTTCTCGGTTTGATCTGAAGCTTCCAGACAGTTCTTTCTGTAACTCCAAGTTTTCATGATGCTGGTAGATAATGTTTCTCTTCAGGAGGAGCCACACTAGTTATCTACAAAGGAAGACCATATTTCCAAACCTCCAAATCAGGACACTTTGATTTTACCTCAAATCCACGTATGGATCCACAGATCCGTGACCTGCACTGCTCACACGAGGCGGTCGGTAAAGGTTTCCTCCTGAGCAGCTCCTTTAAGTTGTTGTCAGCGGCGTTTGCTTCACTGACGTAGATCGTAACAGTTCTACTTCCTGTCTGTGTTCGCTGGTTTTAATAAGTCTTTGTATGTTGTAATTTCCACTGCTGGGGACTGAAAATAGACACCTGCAGTGTGTGCAGAACGCAGCATTTTCACTGGTTGGCACTTTTCAAAGGAAGCTGTAACTCTCCTGGAGCTTTTTGGATACGCTGACTTCCTGTTCAGTCTGACATCTCACCTACCTGTCTTTACGCAGCAGGTCCTGTTAGCATGATAAGCTAGGCTAGCTAAGCAACAGCCTTGGCATCGCATTCAATCATAATTAGCGGAGGCGTAATTGACGGGCAATGTGATCCCCCTCTGTACCGTCTTCAGAGATAGTAACAGAGGTGTTATAGAGACGAGACGAGCGGAGCCAGCAGGAGAGAGCAGCACTCTGTGTGTGCATGTCTCACTGTGTGTGTATGTGGAGCTCCTGCTGTGCCGTGGTTCTACAACACAACGTGAATCCACAAACTGGGACACCGATATTACACCGTCGCAGAATGAATATGGTTGGACAAAGACGTGATGACGGCTGAGCTAAGTTACGGCACTTCAAAAAGGGCTATACATGCAGACAAATCAGTGTTGTGGGTGTGTTGTGTTGGTTGGTGAAAACCCGGACAGGGACTGTTCAAAACCAGGACATATTAGTGGTTTATAGATATTTGTGGGGACTCGGGACACGGAGCTTGAAAACAGGTCAGATTGGGACGTGTCATCCCATATTTACATGTTTCCGATCTTTGTGTATCGCTAAGCTAACTGGCTGTGTCACGTCAGTTTAATTCAAAAGACAGGAAGCTAAGCCTCACTGTTTAGCATGTCAACAACCTCACGTTAGCCATTGGTCATTTCCAGACACGCTCTCTTAATATTGACAGTAGTGATAATTTTCCCATTAGTGAAATTGTGAGGATGCAGCAGTGTTGCCAGGTGGAGAATATCTTATTTTACCCTAAACTATCGTACATACAAAAAAACACGAGACGGGACATAAATACCTCACTGAATGGTAAAACTACGCCCTGCACGCCACATTAATGGAAATAAAGAAACAAACTCGTAAATTGTACATTCTTTTGCAAACTGCTCTGCCTCCGGGCGCTGTGTATCTAAGCTAGCGTTTTCCTCCAGTCTGTCTGGCATAATGAGCCGCAGGCGTTAGCATGGCATCAGGTGATGATCTGATTGGCAGGTAGAGTCTGGCAGCAGAGCGGCGGGCGTGTCGTTCATGCGCTGAATGGTGCTGATGTGATTTGTTGCTCTCAAGTCACAAACAATGTTTGGTTGAGAAGAAATTAGAAAGAGAAATTATCGTACATTTAGCCTTTTCTGCAATTATTGATCGTACATCGTAAAAAAGGGCAAAATTATGGTGCAAATACGATAGTTATCGTAAATCTTTTTTTTTATTTTTATTTATTAGTTAGTTATCGTACATCTGGCAACACTGGGGTGCAAGGTTAAGCGTTGATGTTTTTCAGACCTGAAACTGAGAGGAAATGTACAACCATAATAAAAGGTCGATTGTGAATTAGCAGCGAGCAGAGCAAAGGAGCAGCTCAGTGATTCGTTGATCAAGTTGAATCAGTTTGGAGCAAAAAAGACAAAGTGTGGCAGCCACATGCAGCTTATCAGCTTCAACATTATCCTGCTCAGGGTTCCTGAGGTTCAATATCAGCCGTTACACTCATCAGAGGAGCCGTCACAGCCGAGAGACCTCCTCAGTTAATATCCAATGCGTTGACTATTTAAGTCGGATACGCTGAAATAAAACAATAGTTTCATCTTTGGCTTCAGACGCGGAGATAAAGAAAGAAAACAGATGAGAGGTTTATTTTTTAAACAATTTAAATTCCTCTCACACACACTGAAGCTCTGTGAAGCACGTCGGCACATGTTCAGTACGACCTGTGCTGTCAGCAGAGCCTCGTATTCCCCCGAGAGGAGCCGAGTGTCTGATAATCAGATTCACAAGGGCACAGCACAAGTCAGCGCTCACCGTTTTACAACACACGGCCCTAATGACACCCTCAGAGCTCCGAGCAAACACGCAGACGCATCAACATGTGCCCCGAGAATACGGAGGGGAAGGTTAGCAGATGGAAGCAAAACAAACCAATCTCCCAGGGTGCAATGCGCCGAGATGTCGGCGTGTACGGTGCTCACATCCTGCAGAGCATGAACACAAACTGAAGAGTCACAACGTGAAATATTCAGGTTTTTATATCGGGTGTTCTCAGGTGTTTTGTCTTAAAATCTTGATTTCATTGACTTCAGAGGAGTGGTGGTTGTTTGCAGAGAAAAATAAAGTGGAGATAAAAACCAAACTGGTGAAGGTGCTTCTGACAAAAACTGAGGAAGAATTCAATTTCATTTTCCACCAGATGAAATAAACTTGTGTGTTTGACAATGCAAACAGCAGACTGTACATGCACTGGGTCTCTCTCTCTCTCTCTCTCTCTCTCTCTCTCTCTCTGTGTGCTGTGCACTCAGCAGATCTTAACGTATCCATTAGCCGGTTATTACACTGTCCAGTAAGGGAACCAATTTAGCGAGGACAGCTCTGCTGAGCAGCACAGTACGGAGTGCTTTCAGGGCAAATTGTGGGCCGCCACCCACCGTCCTGCTCGCATATGCCGTACATCACCGCTGACACGGTCTAATTAAAATGAAGAAGACGTGTGCAGGAGAGCAGCAGGACAACACTGCTCCTACCTATCACACTCAACCAGAGTCATAACTCAGAACGAGATCACTGGATTTGTTCAGGAGAAAAGGAAACACAAACACTGATCAGCTATGCCTAAATATGCAGTTCTTGTTTTACTTTACTTTGTAACAGTCATTTTTATTTATTCAAGAATTATGATGATAGAGCAAGAGTTTTGTTTCCCTCTCAGTCGTCCTTATTTGATTCAAAGAAGCCGTGAGTTGATTTTCTAAACTGTGAAACTTTTCTTAGAATCATTTGATTGTTTGTGTAAGAAGTATGATCACGTGACGTCACGGTAAGATGGATGCACTCTGAATAAATCCACTGAGTGGCATAAAGCAGTTGAACGACTGAGAAGCAGCGTCAGAAGTGTGGTCATGGCAAAAGACAGGAGTCAGAAATTTACCAAAGAAAACAAATAATTTATTACAAAACGAGTTAAATGAATCATTAACAAGAGTTATGAGGTGTGTGTGAAAGCATGATGTGGTGTGAGGTGTAGACGAGTGCACGAACGTAAGCAACTAAAGAAACAACAAGCATTGGTCAGGTTGAGAGAGAGAGAGAGAATGAGGGAAACCACCAGATCTTTGGAGACGAGAGTGCACCAGGCTCAGGTGCAGCTGATCCTGCCGATGAGCGTCCAGCCAGAACACACCTCCTGCAGCGATCACACAGACAGACAGCAGCAAGCCAAAGACTCCCAGTGGCCTGTGGGTCGGCACACAGAGTTCAGCCTGAATGCCAAAACACAACAAAGACTTCAGAAATGAGGAGAGCTGAGGGGAGTACTCGAAGCAAGATTTATGGGGAAATCGGATCTGTTGAGTCGAAGGTAGCGATTTCAGGGTCATGAATCTGGATTCAGTTATTGTTTCTGTTAAAATGTTAAAGATATTTTTGGGGGCTTTTTGTCTTTATTAGATCGGACAGCTGAAGAGAGATGAGAAATGTTTGGAGGAGAGAGTAGGGGTGACATGCAGCAAAGGACCAAGCTCGGATTTGAACCCACGGCCGCTGCAATGAGGACTACAGCCTCTGTACACGGGGCATGTGGCGTAACATGCTAGGTTATCCGGCACCCCACCACTCCTTCACTTAATATCACATGTCGATGTTCTCGGTGGGCACTTTAGATCCTCAGCCGTAACGTTACTTTAATAAAACTGTTAGTGCAGGACGAGTCCTCAAGTTCTCAGATCTGAACGATGACTCCAGTATTTATTTATTTTATTTTTTGGGGGGGCTAATCAGTCACTCCCTGCTCTTTAACTCAGTAGAATGCAAAATAGAGCAACAAGAAATTCAGCCAGTCTCACAGATGACTGGAGTAGATCCTGAAGTATGGACTAATTCATAAATAGACTTTGAATCTATGGATCCATGAATCCAGAATTGTTTTGAATCGAAAATCGATTCTGAATCGAATGGCTACCCCAAGAATCGAATCGAATCGAATCGTGAGACACCCAAAGACTCCCAGCCCTACTCCAGCATCAGATAATGAAACGCTGAATGTTCTTGCTGCTAACGCTGACGAGGTTTTAGAATGACAGAGATTTTACTGCTGGAGGTTTTGTTGCTGACGTTGCAGGTAGACGTAGAGTCTTTAGTTTGAGGATGAATTTGAGGCATGAATGAAAATCTTTTCCACTTGAATAAACATTAAAATAAAGGTATCACCTGGTGTTTGTGTCTCCTTCAGGTGAAGATCCTGGACGCAAAGACCAAAGAGCAGCTCTGTTTTTTAGATAAGGTATGCTGACATGTTCACGTGAAAACGTAAGTGGTCTTAAAGTTTAAAAAGTCTTTCAGAGTCGAACCACAGAAGATATTCTAGATCAGCTTTTTAATGTCCACGCCATCGAAAGCTAATCCACATATGACATCATTTAAAACACACCTTCCTAAATCAGACGAGCACATTTTGTGTCTTCAGAATCTTTTTGTTGTCTTAAAACAGTTTCAACAACTTGTGAAACAATAGAAGATTAATTCAACCTCTGCATGTGTTAAGAGCTTCACTTCATATCATCACTGATATCACATCCAGGTTAAAGTCTTTGTCTGTATCTCATCCAGGTGGAGCCGCACTCAACGACAGGAGACATCAAGAACCTTTTTCACAAATCATGTGAGTGTGGAGCTGCAGGGAGAGTGAGAACGCTTTCATGGCAACGTTTCAAACTGTGCAGAATTGTTTGATGTCTGCGTTATTTGTTTCTTGTTCCTTTACAATGCATTAAACATCGTCCACAAATTATTGTTGTGTGCTACCAGCTCTGTCCATCCCTGTGTTTGTGTCCAGATCCTCAGTGGTATCCAGCACGACAGGCACTAAAGCTTGATCCCAGTAAGTAACCATGTTGTCATCATTTGTTGTAGGTTTGTGTTTTAAGACGTGTGACTTGTGGACTCAGAAATGTTTGTAAACACAACATTCAAACGTGGCCCCTCCTCCTGGGCTCATCGCCCCCAGAAGCTCTCACTCACTGCAGGACGTAGTGTGTACGTATACTTCTTGTAGCTACACTGCAAGCTAACGCACGCTAGCACAAGCTAACCGCCGGTGTTTGTCACCTGCCTGTCCAACAGGAAGCAGACCAACTCCACGTCCACGGGTAAAAGCCAACACAAGGTTCACCCTCGTTTTAGAACGAGCTTTATCCGCTTGGTGTTTCACCTCACTGTGATTATATTATCTCTTCTTTGACATTATGTCCACCTCCATCGTATTCGCCAGTTTGAATCATGTCTAATAGCTGAATTGTATCCACTCCTAAACTCAGCTGTGCGCTGTCATTGGCTGGAGGAAACACACCAGCTCCGCCCAGAAACGTCCCGAGTCAACCAAAACAAAGCAGAACAGTAAAATCCAGTCAGAGGACAGGGTCTCTGCAGACACAGGGTGCTTCCGAATTGCAAAGTGCCACAATCTGACAGTAGGCAGTCCCTTCTCTCTGTGCTGTATGCTTTAAGGACCTACTGTTCAGCAGGCGCACAGAAGGCCGATATTTGTTCCTACTTCGTATGATTCATTCAGTGTGGAAGTGGCGTCACTAGCCGCCTCATGTTATTGATCCTGCAGTTCCTCTAGTGTCCACTAGAGGCTGGCTGCAGAAGCACAGGAAGTCACATACACACCCATTCAAAAAAGCCTGTTTTTACAGCAGACATTAACATGTTTACAGCCTGGTTCAAAAAAACAAATAGATGGGTGACGTCACTCACGCTTCAAATTTTAATTTTAACAGTCTATGATTTTAACCAGACATCAGAACAAAGGCATCAGTGCTGAAAATCTCTCTCTGTTCTTCCCCTTAAAAGAATCCAATCCAGACAGACAGAAATGAAAGCAGCTAATGCAAATACAGCTCCTAAAGAACATGAGACAGGCCCATGATGTGACAGGGTGTTTCTTATGACTTTGGACTGTGAGGGGTTTTACTGAAAAGCAGAGCAGTGACTCTGGTTTAAAGCGAAGTGGGCCAGTTCCCCCGGAGGACGTGCTAAAAGTGTCATCTAATTAGGTCCACACATTAACTCTGTGTGAGCCCCCCTGAGCCGCCAGGTAGAGAGGACGAGCGCTGAAACACTGATCTGATGCTCAATCCAAAATCTAAGACATCACTAAGCCACAATGCTTCGCTTAGATTTAAGAAGAACTCTTGTTTTATTTCTCTTTAAATCAGTTTCAGCTGATTTTTTTAAGCATCATCTTTTGTTCTTTCAGAGGAAAAATCCCTCAGAGACGATGAAATCTTACAGAACCTTCCTGTCGGGACGTCTGCTACCTTTTACTTCAGAGATCTCGGTCCACAGTTTGGCTGGACGATGGTGAGAATATAAACGATATGCCAACACGGGGAGAGAAATCATTGAGAAGAACTTTGTAGTTTTGCCTCGTTTGAAGCAGAATGTGTTCTTTCAACTTTTGCACGCCTTCTTGCTTGCACATTTTGTGATAATGTTCATGAAACTGTACCTACATGAGAAAGCATGGAGCCTTTCTTTGTCTGCCTCTTTTCACCCCCCTGTTCTTTTGTCTGCAGGTGTTTCTTGCAGAATGCGTTGGAGCCCTTCTCACCTACCTCCTCTTCTATTTTCGAGTGCCGTACATTTACTCACACAGATTCGTCTCGACCTCCAGCCCTCATCCTGTTGTCATGTGAGTGGAGGATTTAAAAACTCAATTACAACATAAGTTACAGAAGCTCTGTTAATGTACCTGTAGGCACGAGGCATGTTTAGCTGAGTTTTGTTGCTTTTCAGGAATATTATTCACTTTTAAAAGAACACGCTGATGTTTGAGAAATATGCATAACAGGGCTGTGCAAATTCATCACAAAAAAATGTTGCAAAAGTCTTCATTTATTGCAATAAATATAAATTATTTTATGTGAACAAGCTTTGCTTCCTCACTCAGCGCGTGTCCTAGTCATGAAGCTAAAGCTAAAGCTAGCGGTCAGTTACGGCCAGATTCATTGGTGTCAATTTAGTGGTGAAAAAAAACAAACAGCTTTTTGGCTTCAAGAAGAACAAGATGCAAACACAAGTGTGGAACATGAAGAAGAGCAGAGAGACAGAAACTGAGTTACAGCTGCTCTCTCTAATATATTGTTATCATATTATTGACCAATTAAAATACAAATGCACACATTTGTCCCTTTGACCTTGTCCCTGCTCTGTGTCTGTCAGGCTCGCCTGTGCCTGTCATTCCTTCCACTATGGGAAGAGGTTGATAGAGACGATCTTCGTGCATCGTTTCTCCCACGGGACCATGCCTCTCAGGACCATAATCAGGGTGAGGACGCCACAACCCTGAACACATGCTCACCTTTTTTTTTACAAGGTGTGGCCTCTTTTCCACATCTCACACCAGCTGTTGTGTAAACGTTTCAGCCTGAGGACTTTAACTGATACAGAAACCTGCTAACAGTCTCAGAGCACAGGAGCAGAAACGTAGTTAAACTAGGACAAATATTGGAGATGCTTTTGAAAAATGGAGAGAGGTTAGAACGCAGAAAGGTTTACAGACCGATGCAGAGCTGGATAAACACTGAAGCTTCAGTGTCCACCACATGGTGACCTGCGTGAGCATCCACTCTTGAGAGGAGGGGGCGCTTCTAACTTAAACTCCTGATAAACTCCTCACGGCGTCTTTTCGTATAAGTGTACACTGTCTAAGAGTTCTGTTTATTTAAACACCGGTATTTGTGTGTCCTCTCTCAGAATTGTGCCTATTACTGGGGTTTCTCAGCTTGGTTGGCCTACTACATCAACCACCCACTTTACACACCTCCGTGTAAGTCAGCACATGGACACACACACACACACACACACACACACACACACACGCACGCACGCACACACACACACACATTTCTGCAGCATCTTAACTCTGGTGATCTCTCTCCGCAGCATACGGAGATGTACAGGTCCACTATGCGTTGGTCTTATTTGTGGTAAGTATATCGTCACGTGCACGGTGAGGACACACACAGTTTGATCAGTGGATGTTGAGTGAAATGATTCCTCCTGTTGCAGATGTGTGAAATCGGAAACTTCTCCATTCACTTGACTCTTAATAATCTCAGAGGGGACGGTGAGTTATTTAGTTTTTACTGTTTGTTTTTATTTAAAGGACCAGTGCGTACGATTTAACGGGAACTTTCAGCAGCAGTGAAACGTTACAAATATAAAATCTTACCTTCTTTAACGTGAGCACCTGAAGTAAGAAGTGTTATGTGACTTACCTTAGAGTTAACTCTTTAAGTCCACTGTGGGAGTGGGTCCTCTTCCACAGAGTCAGCCATGTTGCACTGCCATGATTCTACGGCGGCCCAGAGAGGACAAACAGAGCAGTGATTCAGTGAGAGGGGTTCTTTAAGCTTTTTGAGTTTAGCGGCCTCTGCAGGTTCTCCTTATCTCTTGGAAGGGAAGGCTGAGGGTAGCATTTAGCAGTTTGTTGCAAATTGCAACCTCACCACTAGATGACACTAAATCCTTCACACTGCACCTTTAAAGGAGGAATGCATCGAGTTTTGAAGCCTTGAAACCATTCCATTTTGTCCTTAATTTATCATTTCTTAGCATGCCGACTCGTTTTGTGAACTTGTTTTATTTTCTACAGAATACTCGAGACACCAGCTTAGAATCAAATATTTGATCTGTTCCTCAGGGTCCAGAGGCCGAAGGTTTCCTGTGCCGACTAAGAACCCGTTCACGTGGCTGTTTTACTTTGTGTCCTGTCCGAACTACACATACGAGGTAACGCAAACCATGTAATTCAGCATGGCAATGAGTATCTACGGGGGCCCTGAAGTGGCCACCGTAAGTATCACCTCAGCTCGTGTATGATCTTCTGTCTGACTGCACTGCAGGTTGGATCCTGGGTGAGCTTTTCCATCATGACCCAGTGTCTTCCAGGTGTGTGTGCCTGTTGTTTCTTACATATATCTACATACAGGACCAAGAACTTGCACTAAAACCATCTAATGTGTGTGTGTTGTGTTTCAGTGGCCTTGTACACATTACTGGGCTTCCTTCAGATGACCATCTGGGCCAAAGGGAAGCACAGAGCCTACAGCCGAGAGTTCAAGGACTATCCCACCAACCGCACGGCCATTATCCCCCTGATTCTCTAACAGGGAACTCTACATGAACTGTTGTCAAATATCACGAGTGTGTGATCACTCAAAGAACATTTTCTACTCTTAAAGAATTCACCAGATCTATGCAAGTTTTTAGTATCACTGGTGTACTTTAACGGCCGGTCCCCCAAAGACCGTCGCTAGAAAAGTGTCGCCAGCAAAACCATTGTTTCCCCACAGTACTGCGCTCTTTCCTGATGCTGGGCAACACATTTTTCTAGCGGTTTTTGGGTGTGCATAAAAGTTAAAAAACGCTGGGCCGCGACCTGTCTCTGGGAGATCGAGCCCTGAGGAGTGAAAATGGTAGCAATAATAACAAAGCAATACACTTCAGCATTGATAAGCTAGTGGAGACGTTTTGTCTGTGCTTGGACTGGTAACGTAAGATCATTGGAAACATTTATTTCATTCTGTTGGCTTCTTGAGGATGTGACTTCAAGACTTGAAAAATAGCACTTCATCCTCATTCTAACAACCCTTCTTCAGACCATAGACTGTATGTAAGAAGTGGACTTTCCACCTGGAATCTCCTCGTGGTTTAGAGCCTTTAGGTTTAGCATTCTGACCGTGACCATCTTGGTGATGTTAAGTCTGAATTTGGACATGAAGGTGGAGCTGGGAGGCAGCCTGTAAGAAGGTTAAGCAAATGTTAAGCTCTGAGCTGAAAAATACATTTAGCTTGGTTAGAAGGCCAACTTTGACAAGACAGGTTTAAAACAAACTGCAGTTAGAAAAAAAGACTCCTGGATCTAACCCTGACCTCTGAGTGGATTCACTCTCTGATGAGAAACTCTGAGTTTACAGTTGCAGAACAGCAGCTTTGAGTTTGTTTGTTTGAGAAGGTTCAATCTGAGGCTGTTTTCTAAACCGTCTACTAGAAGTACGTACTGATCTGGCCAATAGTACAGTGGCTGGGAAGTGCAAAAACTAAATTACAAAAGCAAAACACTTTTACCAAGGACAAAACACATTTTATAAAACACATTCACAAGATGTGAAACACTTTTACAGAGGTGACACAAATTTACAAACGACAGACTCTTGACAGAAAGGGAACGTACCAAATGCAGGAAGTGACCCGGAAGTGTCCTTTTGTTTTTTTGTTTTGGCGGAAAGACTGAGCGACAGTGATACGGAGTGACACAGAGTTTGTGATGACGGAAAGATGTTTCGCCTGTTTTGTGAAGCAAATTTGAGCCAGATTAGTCAGTTTTGCTTTTCGTGTGGACGGTCTCTTGAACTTTTGAAGAACAACGATGAGACGGAAGGACCAGATATGCACTTCTGGGTCACCTATGGCATTTGGTACATTCCCTTTGCGTCAAGATTCTGTCGTTTGTAAATTTGTCTCAGTGCTTGTAAAAGTGTTTCACACTTTGTATATTTGTTTTGCACTTCCCAGCCACCGTATAAATGCAGTATGAACGAGAACAAACGAGAGAGCTGCAGTATGCTGAATGGGAAAAATGTAAAGAATGCATTAGACCAGTCTCCCTCACGTTCTGTTTCCCGTAATGCAAAGCGCCAGGTCAGCCGCCTAATATACTACTTTCAAACACAGTATGAACTGCAAGTAGGAAAAGTAAAGTTATCACAGAAAATGTAAATCAGACACGTCGTCATGCTGATATTAAGCTTCTTTCCTGTTTCTCTCTTTAAAGCGATGAAGTGTAACACGAGTGTGAAGAGCTTCAGAAGAAGCCCTCACAGTCTAATCTCAGGTTCTATTCAACTGTTTTCTATAAATGTGAAGGTCAGCATGTCGAACAATCTCAGTGTACAACAGAACCAACGAGGTGTCTAAAAGAAGATCCACATCTTTAGGACAAAAAGTGACTTTATTAGACATGGCGCTCATCTCTGAATCATCACGTGTGTCCCGGTCGTTTACTGACACCAGCTGGTGGTCAAATGTCGACAAGTCACACATAAAAACGATAAAAAGACTGAACAAAACGTTGGCCTGAAAATATCTGAGACAGTAGCAGCATCAGGATTTTGTAACATTGATGAGAGATCTTTGTAAAACTGTGATGCTTAAATGAAAGCTGCATCAATAAAGTGCTAAGACTACGCTTCTCTTCAACTATCTAAAGAAGGCAATCAAGAGTGCTGCTTGGCATGGGAAGCAAACATACACAGAACCTATCCTTTCTTTACCATCCAGCCCGGGTTAGAGAACCTTTCTGATATCAATCAAAGAACTCTAAAAGCTCTGTTTCATCTTTAAGGCCTACAAGGTGAGCGACACATACAACATAAAGCAGGCACATCGATGCGTCACACTTTTCAAATTAAAAGCTCCTGACACGTACTTAAAAAGCCGAGCAGAGGAGAACATGTGCAGCGTTGACATGGCTGCATTCAAAGGCAAAGCGCCCGAAGGACTGAAGAAGACGTCTGTAGGAGAACTTAAACACTTCATCCTGTGTGTCCCACAACTTCACCAGCTGCTTGTCTGCACCAGGCGAGATTACCTGATACAAAACTAGAAACTCTTCTGCAGACCGTCTCAACTAACATTCAGTCGGGACATGCATGCATACATCCTCAGGTTGAATGCTTTAAACCACATGCACTCTTCCTGTCGAGCTCTCTGTTCACTTCTCCGCAGACTTGTTGGTTGTGTGTTCAACAAATCGCTGAGCTCCTGCAGCTTTGGGATGCAGCACGATGGTGTCATCTTCTCGTGACTGCTGTTTGGCAAAATTCACGAAAACCTGCAAAGACCAAAAACGTTCAACGTGTTGTAATGTAAACCCTGAAGATCAGACTCAGTGCAAGGCAGAGGACATGGAGTTGCTTCAAACGATTATTTCTGTCATTATTTCACCTGTGTGAGAGGTAAAACGAAGGATTAACCTAACACCTGATCATGTTTACCTGGTCCAGAGTCGTCTGCGACACGGAGTAATCCTCTATTCTCAGCTGTTCTTTGTTAGCCAGAACCATCTGAAAGATCTTAGCCAGCGAGGAGGAGGAGATCTTGTACTGCAGCGTGTTGTAGTGTTTCTCTCTCTGGATGCAGCCGGGGAACGTGCTCTCCATGAACGCCTCGGCAGGGTTCAGGTCGGGGGGGGAACCGGGCTTGGCTGACCTGATCTTCATGGTCACCACGTAGCCGTCACCAAACCTGAATTTACGGCGGGACATCAAACATCCAGAAAAGGTTATTGCTTTTTGATTCTATATATTTGATTTTTAAATTGGACCCGATGTAGGATGACGTAAAAAGACTGACTTGTATTTGAGGTGCTGAATTGTTCCCAAACACTTGAAGGATCCGTTAACCATGATAGCTAAGCGTGTACACAGCGCCTCACATTCCTCCATACTGCGACGAAGACAACAGAGCGAGGGTTAAAATGTGAGCTCATTAAAGCACATGCATGGTGACAAACAGCTGTGAGTTTACCTGTGTGAGGTGAGCACCACAGCTCGTCTGTCCTGAATGACACTCATGATGGAGTTCCACAGGAAGCGTCTGGACAAAGGGTCCATACCTGTGGTGGGCTCATCCTGATACACGGTGACAAACACACATCAGCATTCGTACAGAAACACACAACATCACTGTGGTCCTCATGATTCTCGTCCTCACCAGCAGCACCAGAGCAGGGCAGCCGATCATGGCGATGGCGGTGGACAGTTTCCTCTTGTTTCCTCCGCTGTACGTCCCGGCGCTCTGACCTGCATACTCAGACAGACCCAGCTTCTGGATCGCCCACTCTGCAACCTGAGCACCAGGAGAACTCTCATGAACCTTAAACTGTAAATATGAATGTCTGAAGCCTGAGTGTCGTCACCAATCTGTTCCTGCAGGGGGCGCTGGAGTCCCATCGATGGCGGTCTCCATGCTGGAAATGCTGTCTCAGCCTAACTTTCAGTCAACCTAACGACAGGCTGAGAGCTGGAGCTGAGGCGGGTTTTAAGCCTCCTGACTAACCGTTACACCGCGCCCACCTGTCAATCAGGTCAGCTACACGCCTTATTGTGAATAACTCTTATCCTTCATCAAATCAAAACTGATGAGTCATCAAAACATTCACCCCCCGTACAGTGTGTGCTGATCGAGACATGAGCTAATCAGACCTATTTGGTTTTTTGAACCAGGCTGTAAACATGTTAATGTCTGCTGTAAAAACAGGCTTTTTAGAATGGGTGTGTATGTGACTTCCTGTGCTTCTGCAGCCAGCCTCTAGTGGACACTCGAGGAACTGCAGGATTTTATACTTCGGCACCAGCTTCATTTTTCAACACCGGAGGTTGCCGCTTGAACTCAACTACATAACATTGAATCATGGTAGTTTTATTTTAAAGAGCTGGTCTAATCTAATCTCAGTACCCTGATGGCCCAGAGGTTAAGGTGCGCCCTATTTACGGAGGTTGTAGTCCTCCAAGCGGGGAGGGCCCAGGCTCAACATGGACCAGTGGCTCCTTTCCTGCATGTCATTCCCCACTGTCTCTTCAATTTCCTACTCTATCCACTGTCCTATCTAATAGAGGCAAAAGCTCAAGAGTGAATCTTTAAAAAAAGTCTCACCCTGCTGATCTCGTATTCTGGGACTCCTCGGAGTCGGGCGTAGAGGTGAAGATGTTCTCTTCCTGTCAGCAGTTCATCGATGGCGTCGAACTGAGGACAGTAGCCCATGTTCTGGTGGACGTCCAGGATGCTCGTCAAAATGCTGAAGATTCATGGGGGTAAAAGAACTTTCATAGAACACCATATCTGTCAACAAGACTCTTAATATGAACTTTTAAGTCCTTCTCTTCTGACCTGTGCCCGGCCACTGACGCCTCTCCTGATGTGACGTCTATGTCTCCGGTCAACATCTTAAACGTGGTGGTCTTTCCTGCTCCATTCACCCCCAGCAGACCAAAACACTGCAGACGACCAGGAGATCAAAACATGATGAATAAACAAGAATACAAACCGAGTTCTTCCTCTGTTAATGCATTTAACCCCACAAACCTCCCCAGCTGAGACTCCCACACAGATCCGGTCCACTGCAGGGATCATCGTTCCTGGGTACGTCTGAAAAGAGGATGCAAACTCTCTGAGCATCTTTTCCATCTTCTATTATTGATCATATTTTAAAAAGAAGAACGTCTGACCTTGGTTAGGTCCTTGATGCGTAAAATATCGTTGGTGTTTTCACTCTCGTAGATCCGCTGTCTTTCATGAGCCACGTCTAAGTCTTCATTTGAAATAAAAGGCTTCGGGCCCTCGGAGATCCTGACAACGGAGAATAAAGCACTCGTTCTTTTTACAAGATATTACAGCATCCCTGCATGTTCCTCTACCCACTGTGGATTCAAACAAGAATTATTATAGAGCCGTTTTCACACATAAACTCCTGAAAATATCTCGATAACTTCAGGAGGACTGCTCCATATATTCTCCTGATCTGCTTTTTAAACATGTCTGTTCTGTTAGTCTCTTTGTTGTGTCCGATGTTTTGCACCGTCCGAGGTCCAAACTACACAACTGATCATTAAATGACTCTGATTGGTTGAGAAATATCGGGAATTTGGGTCATGATTTCTCGTTAAGGAGTTGGTGGTGGGTCCTGAGGATAGACGAGCTGAGAACCACTGCTCTACGACGCTATAATGAGAATATGTGTCTTTCTATCAATGCTACGTGTAGTTCAACAGAATCACAATCTGAACTAAAGAGTGGAGAAGAACATACTGGAGAACAGGAAACAGAATGCAGCAGGTTCATTAGAGCACGGAGATCGTAGAGGTGGCGTGCAGACAGTCTATGGTCGTGCAGCGATCACAGGGAATAAACGCCACCCCCCCCCCCCACCTGCTCGAGGTGAATTCTCCTGATTATATCCTGCTGCGTTCTCACATCAGCCCACTCGGACTTTCTGCAGAATAAATACGAGGAGGCTGGAGGAGAAACTCCGGGTGAAGAGAGAAACATTCAGCTGTTTGTGTTCACACATACAGCTCAACCTGAAAACTTCAGGAGTTTTCTAGAAGTGTGAAAGCTCTATGACATCTGTTAACTGTGGTTATGTAAACTGGTTTGTACGTACCAGTGATCTAGGAAGAAGCGATACTGGAGGAGAAGGTTCAGGATGAAGTAGACGAATCCCTCCACAGCCATGCAGAAAAGGTTTTTCCCAATAAAGTCCCAGTCAAACGGGTCCGGATTATAGTCTTCACCTAAAGAGAGGAGGAAACATCAGGCAGACACGCAGAGACACACACACGTTTAATCAAGCTCTTACTTCACCGATTGTTGGTGGTAGCGTATTTCGTGGATTTCGAGATAAACAGTGTTGATGTGTTTTCAGGAGATTCAGTGATGTTTGCACCTTTAGTTTCTGTCATGTCTCCCGAACCTTTACAGATTTTTTTGCGGTGTATTTCACTCGACAGAGGTTGCACAGTTCATCTTAAATGAAACCCTGTAAACCTTTAATCCGTAAACAAAGACGTTAGTTCACTCCTTAAATTAATAACTGAAGTAAAACTTCAGCTTCTTACAAAGTCAGTAATTGTGAGTTCTTAAGAGGCCATGAAGACTTGACTCGTGTCTATGTAGAAGAAATACAAATAAAATAAACTTTTTCAACATATTACTCACAAAGTACGCAATTTCATAAAGTTCAAGCAGCATTTCACAATAGAAGAGGCCGGGGCTGAGACAGACATCTTGGCTCGTTATTCAGTAAGCTCTCTAAAGTACAGGGGGCGCTAGCCTTCCTTCATAACATCTTACCATGTAAGAGCGACGTTTGGATGTTAACAGAAGTTAAAGGTTGAATGATGAAATTAAATTAAATACAGATTAATGGGAGTGTGCTGAGCTCTGTCCATCAACACCTGGTTTTATAGTCTGATCCTATCTTTGCATATACACCTGAACACAGTGTTGTTCTCATTCAGGTTTGAGCCTGACGTGGCAGGTGAGACATCCCCCTAATTTAATATTATATTGATAAATCTTTCAATGCTTTTGTTTGGGATTGCAGCCAAGTTCCTGGCAAACTTTTTTCTTCCAAATGTTTTTAAAATTAGATTGAAGATCTGTGTCCACATACATGATTGATTGATTGTATTTATTTATGTGTCATGCACACAAAGTGCCCGACCCTCATTGGTTTATAAGACTACAGAAATTCAGTTGCAGTGGTTTAACATTTCATGACATTACAACAATGCATGTTCCTTTCACAACTCCGTCTTAAACTGTGTATTGCACTCACTGCACTTCTGTATGAGCATGTGACAAATACAAATCTTGAATCTCGAATCTATTCTGTCTTTTCTCCCAGCAGGCTTTGCAGATAAGATCTTCTAAAAAGAAAGCTACGCATCCTGTTACCTGATGATCCCAGGGAAATAAATCTGACATTTTTAACAGTCACAGTGTGTCTGAACGTCTTTAAATATCCATCAGCTCAGCTAACTTTATTGTTTAGGAGGGCTCAGTGCTACTCAAAGTCAAGGTCAGTGTCAAATAATGAATTAAGCGGGGATTCCAGTGCATTATACCGATTACATTTACTCCTACATAACATCCAAAGATTACAAAGATCACATCATGCATGCATCACCTTTCATTAGCATGCTTTGTTCTGCACTGGATCACAAGTAAGACACAGATTGTAATATGATATCAGGTGTAAAGGGGTCTTTGATAAACACATTAGGGTCTGCACACGTCAGCTGTCCCAGTTCTGATGCCAATGAGCCCACATCCCTCACAGTATTGAGACAGTCAGGGTGAGCAT
>CM036551.1:26321035-26376035 GCA_020745685.1 Tautogolabrus adspersus | reverse complement strand
ACTGGGTCAAAAACCAAGATGGCTACAGGAACAAGCAAAGTTAAGGTTTGAAAATTGTAGTCCAAAGACCAAGAGGTGACCATCTCAGTAGGTGGTCTATAATTTAGAGTGTAAAGAAGTTGGATATAAACGTACCTTTGTTCGTTCACCCAATATTTGCTCTTCAAGCTGCAAAAAGATTAGAAAAATATTTAAATATTGAAAAACCACCAACAAAACTTTGCTTTTGCTTTTCAACTAAGCATGTTGTTCTTTTTGAATAGGTGTAGGAATCTCAGACCTGGTTCTGATGAGTCTGGGGTAAGTCTTCACCAGGTAATCTGAGATGTTCCTTCCTGTGAGGTCCATGAGGACATCTCCTGTAGACTGGATCCTCTGATGGACAAAATAAAACACAACATTCATTAAATATGGAATATTACTCTGCAGACTTTCATTGCTATGCTGATGACACCCTGATATACCTCTCACACCCCCCGATGATGTTAGCATCATTGATAAGTCATTGCTATGCTGATGACACCCGAACATACCTCTCTACACCCCCTGATGATGATAGCCCCATTGATAAGTCATTGCTATGCTGATGACACCCTAATATACCTCTCTACACCCCCCGATGATGTTAGCCCCAGTGATAAGTCATTGCTTATATGACATTAAAGTATGGACATCACACAGCTTTTTAGAGCTTATAATGCCAAGATGGAAGTCAAATATTTCAGGAAAACTCTGAGGGAGAAACTGTCTATCCACCTCCAATCATACCAAAGACACGGTCAAAAACCCTGGAGTTAACTTTGATTCGACCCCCTTTTTTAAATCCTCTTTGGCAATGTATTTAATCATCTCAGAAATACATTTTAAAGGCAGACTATTTCTCTCTTTGACTGACACAGACAAACTCCTGAATGCTTTTATAACCCCTCAGTTTGACTTTTGGTATACTCACTTGATAGGACAACCAAAAAAGCCTTTGGATGCCTTCAAAGTGTTCAAAATGCAGCAGAACAATTACTGACGAGCATGATTGTATGACAGGTGAGGTAATACCAGGTGAAGTACCTCCAAAAGTAATGTATAACGTTCAATATCATTTCTCTACCTGTGGAGGTGGCAGACCTCCCGCCCCCTCAGGACACACAGGTAACATGGTGAGTTTCCTGGCTGTGCTGCACTGACAGTCTGGAGACGGTCTGAGTGCGTCCCACTCGGGACCAGCCAGCATGTCGATAAGGACCGGGTTAACCAGGCCCATCTCCCACTCTGTGGTGATGTTGTTACACGGGAAATCTCTAAAAGCGGGAGCAGTTGTTAAAATGCATTGGAAGAAAAGAACAAGTCTGGACATAAGATCTAAATGTGTGCAAGGTGACTCACTCTAGAGGTTCTTCGGCCATGCAGCGAGTCCCAAAGCCGGGTTTGTCTAACAACACTTCCCCGAAATATCTCATCTGAGCATCCAACGGACGCTCATTACTGCAGCAGAGAAAACAACAACAACACGTTTTACATTTAAGCTCTTTATAACTGCTAAATAGTGTCAAGTGACCTTGTGTTCATTCTGCCCACCTGAAGAAGGTGTACTGTCTCCCATACATCCAGGGACTGAGAGTCAGACTCGGATACTCCCCGAATGGTGGAACGATAAGAGTGAAGGTGAGCGCCAAGAAAACAAAACTGGCTGGCAGCACGATCTTTAAAAGTTAAGAGATGGAAGGTCAGATAAATAGGAAACCATCAGATGAGGATTATACAGCGTACTGGGTTGTACAAAACATTTAAACATATACAAAGGCAAAAGGAGGATTAAGTCGGCACTAAGTCTGCTTTGGGTAAAGTCCTCGTGTTTTGCAATATACTGCTGCGTTGTATGAAAGTTTACTTCGATAGTGTTGTAGTTCTTTTAAAGGTCACATATACTGTAAAATCCACTTCACCATGTTTCTCTAACTCTAATATGTGTCTCTAGTCTGTCTACAAACCCCCCAATGATGAGAAAAGTCCATCCTCTCCATCTTTTGCCTGCTCCACTTTTCAGAAAATATGTGCTCAAACAGGCCGTTTGGAGATTTTCCCTTCATGACATCACAAAGGGCAGTAACCCCTCCCCCAGGTGGGTGACACTCCCACAGCTAGGTGTTTGTTCTGCCCTCTGAGTCTGCCTTCTCACCGTAAACAATAGAGCATGGAGCGAGAAAGACCTGAGCCACCCAAGCCCTTCCAGAGAGGGGCGTGGTCAGACACAGCTCATTTACATTTAAAGCTACAGACACAGAAACAGCCTGTTCTGAGCAGGGCTGAAATAGAGGGGTTTATAGGCATGATCACATACAGGATCAGAGTGGATTTAGAACAAGACACTTCACACACATGTTTTAAGGAGCTCTGAGACTTATTTACACTGAAGAGGAGGAGAAGATGTGACCTTAAATATAATTGTGTGTTATTATATACAGTATTACGATGTTCTCTGACATGTTTGTTTGTTTGTTTGTTTTTTGGGACATGTAGTGTTTTCAGATATGTTGTGTTTTACAAATTGTTCCAATGTTTTGCTTTTGGTTCTCGTGCTTCTGAAAGGTTTCCAGGTTTGGTAAAATGTTGGGGCTCACTAAAATGTTTTCATTTTTTTTTAAAGTTGAAGTGTTTTGTGATATTTGACCTCCGACTCTGAATGGTTGTTGTCATCGTGAAATCTTACATGTTCTGAAATGTTGTTTTTCTTTAGAGTTTTCTTGTTTTTCAAATGTCAGATCTGTGAATTATTGTTGTAAATCTAGATTTTACTCAAATGAATACAAAACAGAAACACACAAAGGTTGTAAAGATATCTCACACTGCTGCACAAGATTGTGTAAAATCCATTTTAGAGCGGCGAGGTTACCTGGGCGAGGAAGTCCTTAAAGGAGCGTGTGGCGTGTTGCAGCCTCTTTATCAGCAGAGCGAGGAACTGTTTGATGGTCAGATGAAGACCTCTGACCTGGTACGACCCCCTGCCATCAGAAACTCCTGAGACGTCACACGGACCCTGACCGTTGGTTAGCAAAGCCCCGTCTGTGTCTGCAGTAAAGAGCTCAGGTCAATATTCAGTCTGACTTAACATGTTGTGTCGTTTTCTAGATTTAAAAAGCCAGCCTGCAAGACAAACGTTCTCATCTTCTATGAGCAGCGATGAAAAAGCATAGCAGCAGAGCTCTACCCGCTTTGAAGATGAATTTGATCATCGTAGCTTCTGTGCAGGTCAAAGCTCCAGATTGATTTATCATGAACATATCAGCTGGTTAAAAACTTGAACACTGAAGCTGACGAGCTCTGGATTACACTGACTTCAGAAAACAATCCCACAATTTGTTTTCAGACATAACTTTACATGATACACTTACATGTCAGTTTGTCAAATAGAAAGCTACTGATAGAAACCAGTTAGCTTAGCTTAGCTCAGCTCAGCACAAAGACACAGGAGGAAGCAATCAGTCTCACTCTGTTCAAACCAGAGTGACCTCTGGTATGTATGATGTGGTATGCCGGATTTGTTTCATTTGAACAGAGCCAGGCTAGCTATCAATCCTTTGACCTGACAGTAGGGATGTATAGATTAATCGTAAAATCTTGATAAATCGATTCAAAGGTGTCAAGGTTCACATCGGTACTCTGAAAATGAATCTCAATAATATGGTGAGCGTCAGCAGCTGCAGAGCAAGATTTACAAATTGAGGACGCACCACCGTCTTTTAAATCGGAGGTGTGGAAGCATTTTGGCTTCAAGACAGAAAATGAAAGAGGTGAGAAGATAACAGACGAGACAAAAACTGTGTGACAATATTACAAGAAGACAGAGAACTACACAAACAACCAACATGATGCAGCATTTAATGGACAGCACAATGAGAAGCTCCAATCACCTCCCCTTGTTGAGAGAAAACAAACATTAAAAGGCCAAACCACACTGACAAGCGGGTTAGCAGCTCCTAAAGGAATCTGTTTCAGTCATTATTTATCTACAGTCTCATTTAGTTAAATAAATCATGACAGAATCGTATCGTGAACCCAGTATCGTGAATCATATCATGAGTTTAGTGAATCGTTACATCCCTATCTGACAGAAAAGTCATCAATGCACGATAACACGATACGATGCACTTGGTGCCCTCTTCAGCCAAGTACTCAGTAGCTAAGCTAACAGGTTTTAGCCTTTAACATACAGACATGAAATCTGTATCGATCTTGTTATTCGTTTTCTTGCAACAATGCAAAGGCATATTATTACGTCTTGAACTATCTTGTGATTTTATTCGTTTACATCTTGTGTTTTTGAAATGAAGGTTGTATAGTTTTCTTCTAACACCCAATCATCTGTGAATTCTCTCAAACAATACACAGATGTGTGTTTTTCCCTGAGCAGCAGCAGCAGCAGCAGCAGCAGCATTTGACAGAGCTCTGAGCTGATTGTCACCTTTCTCAGGTTCCAGATTAACAGCCACTCTGTTGAATCCACAGAGCGGCGTGCGAAAGATGTGCTGCAATGATTTCTTCTCTGGGAGAGTGTGAAAATACAAAAGAGAGAGAGAGGTGCAGAGACACAACCACACATGCAGACATGCAGCTCATCAGACGACAAATACAAGTCAGATAAAAGAGCGAAGAACGTTTAATTTTGTACCTTGTATACATTTCCTGTTGGTCGCGTTCCCATCAGCAGTGACCTTTAAGAAGATCTGGAAGGAAACAGATGATTGTATTGTGAGTAAACACAGATGAACAGATGCTGTTGATTAGAAAGCGTCATGAAACAGAACATAATCAGTGTGAAGGTGAACGTCAGGCGGCGCCTGTGTGACAGATCGTTTTAATAAAACTCTCATTACACTCGTATGTGTTTGTGATTAGCGGGATGTTTGGCTCTGAAAATGAAAACATCATTTTTACTTCAATAAATCATAAAAAACGTCTGATCTATTTGATGTATCGTCTCCTTTTATATTTGCATTATCATTTGTAAACATGAATTACTTTTCTGACCTTTGTTTGCAACATCTCAAACCATTTCTGCAGGTAATACTTCCACGCACCTCCTCCAGCGACGTGTCGGACACGCCGAAGCTGCTGAGGCCGATGTCCACCAGCGTCTCCTCCAGCTCCCTGAACAGACTGGCGTACGCTCGGGGCTGGAAGTTCCTGTTGGGCAGCAGGTAGGTCAGCTCCTGACCGATGGCCTCGATGAGAAGAGCCTGCGGCACGTGATGATGGATCAGGGCTGTTAGGGTCTCGATGTTACCTGGAAGTGAGAGGGAGAGGGGGATGTTTCCTTATTTAGATGTTTATCAAACATGAATTACTTTGTGGGATTCATAAATCAAACGGCCCGCTTGTATCGCCCTCGTTCTCCAACTCTGACTGTAAACAGATACAGAAAGACATCAGAAGATCTGACGACACATAGGTAGGAGAACACGTATGTCTAAACATGGCGCTCAGTTTAAGTTCAAGCAGGAAGACTGTTTATTTTCTCCCTCTCCCTCCGTCTCCCTGCTCTGGTGATCAGCTGATTTGAGGCGTTTACTCTTTAAGTAATCAACCAATCACATTCTGCCACAACCTTTCTCCACCAATCATCCTGCTGCAGTCACATTTTAAAATCTGTTCTCTCTCTTCCACAGTCAGTTTGTCATTTCAGGGCGATCGCTGCGACCCTCCTCCGTCCAGGTCACCTCCAGTCCAGCTCAGCAGAGTTCAGATACAGCGTCAGAAACCCACTCCTCATCACATCCTGCATTCTTCTATCACCACCACCACCAGGGTCTAGACTCCATCAGTCGTGTATCATCAACACCAGCAGGGTCTAGACTCCTTCAGGGGGGTATCCTATCCTGCTGTTGACCACCCTACCTCTCCGAGTGCCTGAAGTCATCATGACGGAGTTCACGTTTTGTCAAAGGAGACCAGTGGTTAATGGTAAATGGACTTGAGCTGTATATTTCTTTTCTAGTCTTCTGACTACTCAAAGCTCTTTCACACCGCAGGTCACACCTACACATTCACTCACTGATGATAGAGGCTGCTGAGTAAAGAGTCCATCAGTATTAACTCATCCATTCATACACATTCACACACTGATGGTAGAGGCTGCTGAGTAAAGAGTCCATCAGTATTAACTCATCCATTCATACACATTCACACCCTGATGATAGAGGCTGCTGAGTAAAGAGTCCATCAGTATTAACTCATCCATTCATACACATTCACACACTGATGGTAGAGGCTGCTGAGTAAAGAGTCCATCAGTATTAACTCATCCATTCATACACATTCACTCACTGATGATAGAGGCTGCTGAGTAAAGAGTCCATCAGTATTAACTCATCCATTCATACACATTCACACACTGATGGTAGAGGCTGCTGAGTAAAGAGACCATCAGTATTAACTCATCCATTCATACACATACACTCACTGATGGTAGAGGCTGCTGAGTAAATAGACCATCAGTATTAACTCATCCATTCATACACATTCACACACTGATGGTAGAGGCTGCTGAGTAAAGAGACCATCAGTATTAACTCATCCATTCATACACATACACTCACTGATGGTAGAGGCTGCTGAGTAAAGAGACCATCAGTATTAACTCATCCATTCATACACATACACTCACTGATGGTAGAGGCTGCTGAGTAAATAGACCATCAGTATTAACTCATCCATTCATACACATTCACACACTGATGGTAGAGGCTGCTGAGTAAAGAGTCCATCAGTATTAACTCATCCATTCATACACATTCACACACTGATGGTAGAGGCTGCTGAGTAAAGAGTCCATCAGTATTAACTCATCCATTCATACACATTCACACACTGATGGTAGAGGCTGCTGAGTAAAGAGACCATCAGTATTAACTCATCCATTCATACACATTCACACACTGATGGTAGAGGCTGCTGAGTAAATAGACCATCAGTATTAACTCATCCATTCATACACATTCACACACTGATGGTAGAGGCTGCTGAGTAAAGAGACCATCAGTATTAACTCATCCATTCATACACATTCACACACTGATGGTAGAGGCTGCTGAGTAAAGAGTCCATCAGTATTAACTCATCCATTCATACACATTCACACACTGATGGTAGAGGCTGCTGAGTAAATAGACCATCAGTATTAACTCATCCATTCATACACATTCACACACTGATGGTAGAGGCTGCTGAGTAAAGAGACCATCAGTATTAACTCATCCATTCATACACATTCACACACTGATGGTAGAGGCTGCTGAGTAAAGAGTCCATCAGTATTAACTCATCCATTCATACACATTCACACACTGATGGTAGAGGCTGCTGAGTAAAGAGTCCATCAGTATTAACTCATCCATTCATACACATTCACACACTGATGGTAGAGGCTGCTGAGTAAAGAGACCATCAGTATTAACTCATCCATTCATACACATTCACTCACTGATGGTAGAGGCTGCTGAGTAAAGAGTCCATCAGTATTAACTCATCCATTCATACACATTCACACCCTGATGGTAGAGGCTGCTGAGTAAAGAGACCATCAGTATTAACTCATCCATTCATACACATTCACTCACTGATGGTAGAGGCTGCTGAGTAAAGAGTCCATCAGTATTAACTCATCCATTCATACACATTCACACACTGATGGTAGAGGCTGCTGAGTAAAGAGACCATCAGTATTAACTCATCCATTCATACACATTCACACACTGATGGTAGAGGCTGCTGAGTAAATAGACCATCAGTATTAACTTATCCATTCATACACATTCACACACTGATGGTAGAGGCTGCTGAGTAAATAGACCATCAGTATTAACTCATCCATTCATACACATTCACACACTGATGGTAGAGGCTGCTGAGTAAATAGACCATCAGTATTAACTCATCCATTCATACACATTCACACACTGATGGTAGAGGCTGCTGAGTAAAGAGTCCATCAGTATTAACTCATCCATTCATACACATTCACACACTGATGGTAGAGGCTGCTGAGTAAAGAGTCCATCAGTATTAACTCATCCATTCATACACATTCACTCACTGATGGTAGAGGCTGCTGAGTAAAGAGACCATCAGTATTAACTCATCCATTCATACACATTCACTCACTGATGGTAGAGGCTGCTGAGTAAAGAGTCCATCAGTATTAACTCATCCATTCATACACATTCACTCACTGATGATAGAGGCTGCTGAGTAAAGAGTCCATCAGTATTAACTCATCCATTCATACACATTCACACACTGATGGTAGAGGCTGCTGAGTAAAGAGTCCATCAGTATTAACTCATCCATTCATACACATTCACACCCTGATGATAGAGGCTGCTGAGTAAAGAGTCCATCAGTATTAACTCATCCATTCATACACATTCACACACTGATGGTAGAGGCTGCTGAGTAAAGAGTCCATCAGTATTAACTCATCCATTCATACACATTCACTCACTGATGATAGAGGCTGCTGAGTAAAGAGTCCATCAGTATTAACTCATCCATTCATACACATTCACACACTGATGGTAGAGGCTGCTGAGTAAAGAGACCATCAGTATTAACTCATCCATTCATACACATACACTCACTGATGGTAGAGGCTGCTGAGTAAATAGACCATCAGTATTAACTCATCCATTCTTACACATTCACACACTGATGGTAGAGGCTGCTGAGTAAAGAGACCATCAGTATTAACTCATCCATTCATACACATACACTCACTGATGGTAGAGGCTGCTGAGTAAAGAGACCATCAGTATTAACTCATCCATTCATACACATACACTCACTGATGGTAGAGGCTGCTGAGTAAATAGACCATCAGTATTAACTCATCCATTCATACACATTCACACACTGATGGTAGAGGCTGCTGAGTAAAGAGTCCATCAGTATTAACTCATCCATTCATACACATTCACACACTGATGGTAGAGGCTGCTGAGTAAAGAGTCCATCAGTATTAACTCATCCATTCATACACATTCACACACTGATGGTAGAGGCTGCTGAGTAAAGAGACCATCAGTATTAACTCATCCATTCATACACATTCACACACTGATGGTAGAGGCTGCTGAGTAAATAGACCATCAGTATTAACTCATCCATTCATACACATTCACACACTGATGGTAGAGGCTGCTGAGTAAAGAGACCATCAGTATTAACTCATCCATTCATACACATTCACTCACTGATGGTAGAGGCTGCTGAGTAAAGAGTCCATCAGTATTAACTCATCCATTCATACACATTCACACACTGATGGTAGAGGCTGCTGAGTAAATAGACCATCAGTATTAACTCATCCATTCATACACATTCACACACTGATGGTAGAGGCTGCTGAGTAAAGAGACCATCAGTATTAACTCATCCATTCATACACATTCACACACTGATGGTAGAGGCTGCTGAGTAAAGAGTCCATCAGTATTAACTCATCCATTCATACACATTCACACACTGATGGTAGAGGCTGCTGAGTAAAGAGTCCATCAGTATTAACTCATCCATTCATACACATTCACACACTGATGGTAGAGGCTGCTGAGTAAAGAGACCATCAGTATTAACTCATCCATTCATACACATTCACTCACTGATGGTAGAGGCTGCTGAGTAAAGAGTCCATCAGTATTAACTCATCCATTCATACACATTCACACCCTGATGGTAGAGGCTGCTGAGTAAAGAGACCATCAGTATTAACTCATCCATTCATACACATTCACTCACTGATGATAGAGGCTGCTGAGTAAAGAGTCCATCAGTATTAACTCATCCATTCATACACATTCACACACTGATGGTAGAGGCTGCTGAGTAAAGAGACCATCAGTATTAACTCATCCATTCATACACATTCACACACTGATGGTAGAGGCTGCTGAGTAAATAGACCATCAGTATTAACTTATCCATTCATACACATTCACACACTGATGGTAGAGGCTGCTGAGTAAATAGACCATCAGTATTAACTCATCCATTCATACACATTCACACACTGATGGTAGAGGCTGCTGAGTAAATAGACCATCAGTATTAACTCATCCATTCATACACATTCACACACTGATGGTAGAGGCTGCTGAGTAAAGAGTCCATCAGTATTAACTCATCCATTCATACACATTCACACACTGATGGTAGAGGCTGCTGAGTAAAGAGTCCATCAGTATTAACTCATCCATTCATACACATTCACTCACTGATGGTAGAGGCTGCTGAGTAAAGAGACCATCAGTATTAACTCATCCATTCATACACATTCACTCACTGATGGTAGAGGCTGCTGAGTAAAGAGTCCATCAGTATTAACTCATCCATTCATACACATTCACTCACTGATGGTAGAGGCTGCTGAGTAAAGAGACCATCAGTATTAACTCATCCATTCATACACATTCACACACTGATGGTAGAGGCTGCTGAGTAAAGAGTCCATCAGTATTAACTCATCCATTCATACACATTCACTCACTGATGGTAGAGGCTGCTGAGTAAAGAGTCCATCAGTATTAACTCATCCATTCATACACATTCACTCACTGATGGTAGAGGCTGCTGAGTAAAGAGTCCATCAGTATTAACTCATCCATTCATACACATTCACTCACTGATGGTAGAGGCTGCTGAGTAAAGAGTCCATCAGTATTAACTCATCCATTCATACACATTCACTCACTGATGGTAGAGGCTGCTGAGTAAAGAGTCCATCAGTATTAACTCATCCATTCATACACATTCACACACTGATGGTAGAGGCTGCTGAGTAAAGAGACCATCAGTATTAACTCATCCATTCATACACATTCATACACTGCAGACGAAGCAGAGGGAGCAACTTGGGGTTTAGTGTCTTGCCCAAGGACACATCGGACATGTTGCCGCAGGAGCTGGGGATCAAACCCTCGACCCTCCAGTTGAAAGACGACCGACTCTACCACTGATCCACAGCCGCCCCTTAGATATGATGTAGATGGATCGGTAACACTGCATATCCAACTGTTTACAGAACTGGTGCTGGTTTCAGGTAAAGTAAGAAGACACCAATAAAAGGCAAAATATATATTGTTCAACATGTGAGAGATTTAGCTTCACTGAAGTATTTAAAATCAATTTAACAAACCAGTTAAATCACCAAAAAATGTCATGAATCTGACGTAGAGCTTACCCTCCAGCTGCCGGTCCAGCTTCTTCTCCTGGTCTGCTTTAAACTTTGAACACCTGGAACACTTACAGGAGCAGTCCTTCGTACAGTCACAGCTCACCTGGAGGATGACATTATTCACTCTCTGTTCTTCACCATCTCCTGACCTGCACACTTCTCAGACTCTAAAGCTCCAACAAGCACTCGTTGGTATCAGTCACAACATTTCTCACTGACTGCTCCTTTAAAAATGTTATTCTTTAAATTTCAGAGTGACTGTAGACGAGATAAACCCAAACAACTCTTCGTTTCATGTCCTCCCACCTTTCGAGCTTCAGGTTTCACCCGTCGCACCAGAGTGAGGTAGAATCCAGCTCCGAAGCGTTTTTTGAGGAAGATGGGCGAGCCGCAGCAGTAAAGACGACCCTGAGAGATGATGGCCACCCGGTCGCTCAGCAGGTCGGCCTCGTCCATGTGGTGGGTCGACATGATCACTGTACGTCCTGAAACATCAGACAGAGCCGGGCGATGAAGAGAGGGATTCATTCAGGTGTATGATGATTCATGTTTGTGTTTTAAAAGACTAATACTGAAAAACCTGTGGGCCACATTGATGGGGGGCGCCAGTTTCCCACCGCTGATCTAAATGATGCAGAACGTCACCACAATACCATGACACCTTTAAACCCTCTACTTCCCCCTCTAGCCAGCAGGGGTCAGTATACCTGCACGGTATTTCAGCAGCAGGTCCCAGATGGAGCGTCTGGAGTAGGGGTCCACACCTGAGGTGGGCTCATCCAGAATCACCACCTTAGCTCCTCCGACAAACGCCAAAGCTACTGACAACTTCCTCTGCATGCCCCCTGGAAGTAAAACGTTTATAAATACTGATGCTGCTCTGTATCTGGGTGCATCTGTGCACGAGGGTGGATTTTCTACTTGAATGAAAAAGACAAATTCAATATATTTTGTTCTTTTTTGGGGGGATAAGGATTCATCCACAGAGACCTGAGAGGTTCTGGGTCAGTTCGTCTCTCTTGTGGGGTAGCCCCAGATCCTGCAGCATGTTCTCCACCTCCTCCTCGGCCTCCGCCAGCGGACGGCCTTTCAGCAGCGAGTAGAAGAGGATGTGCTCCGCCACAGTCATACTGACAGAAAACCAGAGAAGAAGGGGGGAAAATGCAAACTGAGCACTTGTTGTTTCCTTTTTAAGTGCATTTAATCACTTAAAAACATGCGTGTGAAGAGACACATACTGGTGAAAAAGGATGTTGTGTTGGGGACACATCCCCAGAGACAGACGCACGGCGTCCATGTCTGTGCGGATGTCATTTCCGTAGATGGAGGCTGTTCCAGAGGTGGGAGGGAACATACCTGTCAGGATGGACCTGAGAGAGAATTAAATAGAGTTCTGCTAATTATGAACACAGCTAAAAGGCTTTTTTCTTTATGTTTCACTCTAAGAAGATCATTCTTTGTGTGTTTGCATGAAGAGAATCTGTGCACGTACATGGTGGTGGTTTTCCCGGCTCCATTGTGGCCAAGGAATGCAGTAATCTGACTCTCATAGAAGCTGATGGTGAGTCCATCCACGGCCGGTGTGGAGCTGCCGCTGAACACTTTGACCAGATCCTGGATGCAAACACCTTTCACCAGATCGTCTGGTTCTGCTTCGAAGAACTGCTGACCTGAAAACAGCAAAGACAAAAAGCATAAAAACAAAACAGTGAGCAGAAAGTCTGAGGAACCCTCAGGACTCTGTTTTTATCAATGTAGTGTGGTGTGTTTGTAGAGAGTGATGTAACATCTGTGTGTGGAAAAATAATCATCTTTCTCTGCAACAAGAAGTTCTGTCTCTGCAGGGATTCTAAGAATAACAACCGGAGCCTGTCAGGGACAAAAACAACTTCGGCCTTCACAGCCTGTTTCAATCTACTACAAATCCACATAAGAACACATAAGAGCAAAGCAGGTACAAAACCTCTAAAAGCACACGTGCAGGCCTTTTATTCTGTACGACTGTTGTCGTCTTGCACAAAACCTAAAAACAAATTCTTTGGATGAGTTTGGATGAGTTTGTTTAAAAATCCGTTAAAAATCCGAGAAGCTGGGAGGATATACCTTTAGTGTTTACCTACGTGAGAAATAAAAGTCCAGCACAAATAATGAGATATGACAACAGGTGGAACTATTCTGTCATTTGTTCTTCAGACTTCACGTCAGAGTAAGTGTTGATCAAAGTCGCTCAAACTGCGAAATGCAGCCGTTGCTTTGCTTGGTTCAGCTCTTATTGGATGTTGTTCATGTTTTTTAATAAATTGCTCCAAAAAAGGCAGAGCTTTGCACGCTGAAAACTGAAGGACAGACTACTTTTACTACCACTAGTAAAACAAGTCAGATCATACCATCCTTCTCCTCCTCCTCCTCCTCCTCGCCCTGTATCTGTCTCTCCATCCTCTCACACTGAGCCTCGTGTTCACACGATGTCTTCTTCTCCAGAATCCTCCGTCTCTCCTGCTCCTTGTCCATAGTCTGAGGTCTCTCCTGCTCCTTGTCCAGAGTCTGAGGTCTCTCCTGCTCCTTGTCCACAGTCTGAGGTCTCTCCTGCTCCTTGTCCATAGTCTGAGGTCTCTCCTGCTCCTTGTCCACAGTCTGAGGTCTCTCCTGCTCCTTGTCCAGAGTCTGAGGTCTCTCCTGCTCCTTGTCCAGAGTCTGAGGTCTCTCCTGCTCCTTGTCCAGAGTCTGAGGTCTCTCCTGCTCCTTGTCCAGAGTCTGAGGTCTCTCCTGCTCCTTGTCCACAGTCTGAGGTCTCTCCCCATCTTTCTCCACAGTCTGAGGTCTCTCCTGCTCCTTGTCCACAGTCTGAGGTCTTTCTCGCTCCTTGTCCACAGTCTGAGGTCTTTCTCGCTCCTTGTCCACAGTCTGAGGTCTCTCCTGTTTCTCTGCATTCCTTGGTCTCTCTTGGTGATTTCTCTCCTGCTCTTTCCCCTGATCATGTTTATCCTCCTGGTCTTTTGTCCCTTCCTGTTTCTTCTCCTCGTTATGCTCCTGGTTTTGAATGTTGTCCTCCTCCTCTTTTTTCTGCTTCTCTCGTTGCTCCTTGTTCTTCAGGTTACCAAAGCCTTTTTTATCTAAACCCAGATTGTGGTCACATTGGAAAGAAAAAAAAGGAATTATTTTGAGATTGTCTCAGGGCTGAGATTTACTATCCAAACATATAAATGTACACGTTTCTTTTCTTAAGTGGTGTAAATGTGGAGAGAAGATGGCGAGAGGGTTGGCTCACCTGAAGCTGGAGCCACACTGTTGAGCCAATAACAGGGAAGGAACGGGAAATAAAACGGTCGGCTGATTCCATACTGACCTGAGATTTGAGAAGTACATATTCAATAAGTACACTTCAGTGAAAATGTCAAGAAATCAAAGAATGAACGTCTAATACACCGACCAGGGAAGACATTGTCCAGGTACCAGGCGAGCACGGCGTACAGCACCGTGTCCAGGCCCATCATGCAGATGGAGGTGAGGAAGGAGAACTCGTCCCCCTCCAGAGGACTCGTCTCGATGTTGTCCCACTGCAGACCCAGACCCTGCTCCTCGTACCTGGACAGGTACTCCGTCCCGAAGCCAAAAGCCACTTGAGACAGAAGACTCTGAGGGGAAAAGGAGATGACAAAATGGTCTTTGTTTTTATCTAAAGCCTGTGTCTAAACCACCTATGGTGATAGATGTACTTATTGTTTTAACCTTCTTTATCCTCATTATAACTTTATTTACTGCTTATGTGTCTTTATATCTCAGGTACTGGGTGGGACCTCGGCCCTCGGACTGACTGGTTTTCCGTGTGCAGGACATCATAGAGCACAGCATCATCAAGACTCGGGAACGGGAGGGAGTGGCCTCTTGGGGTGCGCCTGCAGCACCTTCTTTGCAACATGCTATGACCATGAAGTCTATAATATGTGACATTTTTTCAGGGCACAGGAGACCTGCAAGTCAAGGTCTAGAAAATGTTTGTACCCCAGAGCCATCGTGCATCACTGAGCTCAACTTTATATAAACGGTAATTTAGAGGAAGAATGTGCGACATGTTACACATAAAGCAGAAATCAAGTGTGTAAATGTCTCTCTGGGTCATGGCTCTTTACTCTGTTTCGCCTTCACAGTCTATTTCTCATTCCTCCCTCTCTTGCATGAACCCCGGAGTATTGAGCGTGGACTTAAAACCTCTGAACACAGAGCATACCAACTGAGCTAAACTGAGCCCCAAACCTCCAACTGTTACTGTCCAAACCGCAGTGACTGAGGGACTGGGACCTGTTTCTGTCGTCAGGTTATAAAAGGCAGGCGGAGTTGAGTCAGAGTAGCGACACCCACCACCAGGATCTTCATGTCCTTGGTGATGTGTTCCTGCCAGGCGAAGCAGAAGATGTGCGGCAGGTAAAGGGTGAAGTAAACGATGCCGCAGCAGGCCGCCGCCAGGTTGGCCTGGTTGAAGAAGACGCTGAGGAGGAAGCATTGCATGATGGTAGCTGTAGTGAAGGTGAGCAGGAAGAGGAAGAGGATGACGGGGTTGCTGTAGTTCAGGACCCTTCCTCCCTAAAGAACAGAGACAGAGAGACACATTAAGGACCATGTTTCAGCTGCAGGGCGCTGGATCTGCAGACACACTTTGATGAGGGAGAGGGACAGAGATGCTAACCAGGTAAAAAGGTAAGAGGCACTGAATGTAGCAGCCGGGGAGAAACAACGGTGACCCTTGATGAGCATTTTGTACCCACGTCCATCAAAACTCTGAATGATGTTTCTCGTATCGTTTCATTTCGTTTTATTTCTGATTCCTAGAGAAACAAAGAGGTGGACCCACACAGGAAACTTCAAAGGAGCACGAGGAAGATCTGAGACCAGACACGAACATCCGACTGACCTGACTCAGAAGGGAGGAGGGCTCGTATCGTGTCGTTTGGTATTGTTCTGTTTTATTTCACATAGTTTCATTTAATATCGTGTCGTATAGTTTTATGTCGTATTGTATCATTTCTTTTCACTTTGTACCGTTTCATTTCATAGCGTTTGTTTCGTGTAAATAAAGCTTTTGTAACGTTCTCCTCGAGGGATTCATAAAGTTTGCTGTTTCCACTTTTGACTTTTTTTAATAATCAGCTGAACAGCCTGTCAGGTGATGAACTGTATTCATACTGCTGCATGCAAACATGTTGATATAATGACAGTAATCATGAAACTACTCTGTAAATATCTAACTGTGAATACTGTGCGTCATCTTATTCTTCATCATGTGCTTGGTCATTAGCTGTATTTCATCCACACTCACCACGCAGCTGTAACGACCAAATGTCCCCCTGCATGGGGATTAATGAAGTCTTTAAACACTGCATTAATCAAGTCGTCCACTAGAGGTCCCCACAGCCCCTCTCTGTAGAATCACACCCGCTCTGTCTGAACACTAAAGTGACTTTTAAAGCCCCAACAGTAAATCATTGAGCTGCTCTTCCTGCAGAGCTGTTGACATGATGTCACCGTGTTCACAGCTCTGATCATTAATGATTCATCCGAGCGCCATCAGAGGAGCCGATTATCAGTTCATTCCTGAAGGTGAGAGATGAGGTAATGATTCACAGTCAGGGTGATAGATTCACATTTACATAAGTGGATATGATCAGAGACGACTAACTCATCGTTTAAAAGACTTCACGGAGGTTGAACAGGAGAAACTAAACTAACACTATCAGTGTGGAATCAGAGGATTTTAAAATCTAAATGTCTCGTTTGGCAGTAGATATCCAACCAACACTTTCAAACCTTCAAAGCTGCAAAATAACGACAGAAGGTTCATCACAGGTTGTTGATTTTGTCCCTGACGAGCTCAGATTGTTTTTATAAGTATAAGGTAAATGATAAATATTCTTGAGCTTGTATATTTCTTTTCTCGTCTTCTGTCTCGTCAAAGCTCTTTTACACCGCAGGTCACACCGACACATTCACACCCTGATGGTAGAGGCTGCTGAGTAAAGAGTCCATCAGTATTAACTCATCCATTCATACACATTCACTCACTGATGGTAGAGGCTGCTGAGTAAAGAGACCATCAGTATTAACTCATCCATTCATACACATTCACACACTGATGGTAGAGGCTGCTGAGTAAAGAGTCCATCAGTATTAACTCATCCATTCATACACATTCACTCACTGATGGTAGAGACTGCTGAGTAAAGAGTCCATCAGTATTAACTCATCCATTCATACACATTCACACACTGATGGTAGAGGCTGCTGAGTAAAGAGTCCATCAGTATTAACTCATCCATTCATACACATTCACACACTGATGGTAGAGGCTGCTGAGTAAAGAGTCCATCAGTATTAACTCATCCATTCATACACATTCACTCACTGATGGTAGAGGCTGCTGAGTAAAGAGTCCATCAGTATTAACTCATCCATTCATACACATTCACACACTGATGGTAGAGGCTGCTGAGTAAAGAGTCCATCAGTATTAACTCATCCATTCATACACATTCACTCACTGATGGTAGAGACTGCTGAGTAAAGAGTCCATCAGTATTAACTCATCCATTCATACACATTCACTCACTGATGGTAGAGGCTGCTGAGTAAAGAGTCCATCAGTATTAACTCATCCATTCATACACATTCACTCACTGATGGTAGAGACTGCTGAGTAAAGAGTCCATCAGTATTAACTCATCCATTCATACACATTCACTCACTGATGGTAGAGGCTGCTGAGTAAAGAGTCCATCAGTATTAATTCATCCATTCATACACATTCACTCACTGATGGTAGAGGCTGCTGAGTAAAGAGACCATCAGTATTAACTCATCCATTCATACACATTCACACACTGATGGTAGAGGCTGCTGAGTAAAGAGCCCATCAGTATTAACTCATCCATTCATACACATTCACACACTGATGGTAGAGGCTGCTGAGTAAAGAGCCCATCAGTATTAACTCATCCATTCATACACATTCACACACTGATGGTAGAGGCTGCTGAGTAAAGAGACCATCAGTATTAACTCATCCATTCATACACATTCACACACTGATGGTAGAGGCTGCTGAGTAAAGAGACCATCAGTATTAACTCATCCATTCATACACATTCACTCACTGATGGTAGAGGCTGCTGAGTAAAGAGACCATCAGTATTAACTCATCCATTCATACACATTCACTCACTGATGGTAGAGGCTGCTGAGTAAAGAGTCCATCAGTATTAACTCATCCATTCATACACATTCACACACTGATGGTAGAGGCTGCTGAGTAAAGAGTCCATCAGTATTAACTCATCCATTCATACACATTCACTCACTGATGGTAGAGGCTGCTGAGTAAAGAGACCATCAGTATTAACTCATCCATTCATACACATTCACACACTGATGGTAGAGGCTGCTGAGTAAAGAGACCATCAGTATTAACTCATCCATTCATACACATTCACTCACTGATGGTAGAGGCTGCTGAGTAAAGAGCCCATCAGTATTAACTCATCCATTCATACACATTCACACACTGTCAACGTAGCAGCAGGAGCAACTTGGGGTTAAGTGTCTTGACACATCAACATGTGGCTGCAGGAGCTGGGGATCAAACCCCCGAACTTCCAGTTAGGAGACGACCGACTCTACCACTGAGCCACAGCTACTCCTCTACATTACAGTAAAGGATCCCAACAGAGATGGAGCTTTTTGTTACAAGACAAAGTTCCTTGTTGTGACCGTAAACAGCTGTTAGATCGTGCTTTTCAAAGACACCAGACTCCATTAACAAAATCAGTGATTTTAACATCCAGGAGATTGTCGTTGCTGATCTGCCACTACTCAAACAGTTTGTGTTTCAGTGCTAATATGTGAAATAAATTATTGTTTTTAAACCGCTTAACCATTTTAAATACCAAATTCACACAGTTACATAAAGAGCTAACTGGTTAAGATCGACCAGCGACCACTTTGTTCAGCAAAGTGAAATGACTGGTTTTCTTAAAAGGGGTTTGGTGGCTGTGAAGAGAGTGATGAAACAGCTGTGTCTGTTTGTTTTCTTTAAAGATTTATGTTTGGGCTTTTATGCCTTTATTTTGGAGACAGGACGGTGGATAGCGTTGGGAATCAAGGAGAGAGAGAGAGTGAGGAATGACGTGCGGGAAAGGAGCCACAGGTCGGATTCAAACCTAGGTCGTCTGCTGGGAGGATGTACAGAGGCGTCCTGCCTCTGTACATCGGGGAACGCACACTGACCGCTTGACTACCGGCGCCCCTGCTGTTTCTGTTTGTTTTTTTTATCATCTTCCTCTGTAACAAAAAGGTCATTCCTGCCTCACCATGATGATGGCGGTGAGGAGGGCGGTGCTGGTGCCCATCATCAGGAAGCTGTCGATAAACCAGGTGGACCAGATGACACCGTTGGTGACCCCGATGGCCTTCATGGTCTCCTTCAGGCGGAGCTCCTTCTCCAGGACGATACTCTTCACTATCATGGACACGGAGTAGACCCAGGCCAGCACCATGAAGACGGGGAAGCAGCGGTTCAATGTCAGCATGAAGCTGGAAGGGAGGAAGGAGAAGGTCAACGTTATTGAAGATGGTGTTAAAGAGCAAAGTCACGACTGTAACTTTAAAATCCAAATGTTTTCTACTCACAGATCATCCACATAGCAGGGGTAGGGCATCTGTTGCAGGTAAACCCCCAGAGGCCACTCCCTCCCGGTCTGGGTTTTGATGATGCCGTGCTCCATGATGTCCTGCAGGTACGCAAAACCTCCCCAAACATACCGCAGGTCGTCCATCGGGTCGGCTCGGGGTCCGGGGTCCCAGTACCTGAGAAATAAACACACATAGTTAGTGTCTGTGTTTATCATCATCACACTGAACATCATATCGTTAACCTGACTGTTACTCTGACCTGTCTTTGACCTTATTGGTCCGCTCAACAGCATCGATGTCCATCCGGATCTTGAACCTAACATGAGGCGGGACTTTCGTGGTCCAGGGGTACATGTTTACGAAAATGAGTCCGGCCCAGAACTTTGAGTCCTTCAGCAGGTCCAAGGCTCGAAAAGTGACGGTGTCCTCGTCGGGCAGAGCCACAAACTTATCCAGGTTCACACACTGAGGAAGGCCGAGAGAGAGGGAGAGAGAGAGAGGGAGAGAGAGAGAGAGAGAGAGAGGGAGAGAGAGAGAGAGAGAGAGAGAGAGAGAGAGAGACATTAATGGACAGGTGTTCGAGCGGGAGCACTTGCCATCATTTAAATATACTAACTGTCTAAATTCTCTATGTTTAAGGTCAACTATGTCTGCATGCTGAAATGTGCCAACAGGATGTTTTTCATGAGCTGTCATGTTTGGTCATCGATGTCTTTTGTTTGTATGCTGCTTTGAAACTAATATTCCCCGGGGCATCGAGGGATGTTGGAATATTTCTCTGGATAAGTGCAGTTTTTGGTGTGCTGATGTTGCTGGAGAGTCAGGGGATCACCTCATCGGCCATCTTGGATTCATCCTCTGAGGACTAGGAATGTACAAATTGTCTGAACAATCCTTTGCACAGTTTTAGATAAAGGCATTCTTGGATCCCTGGCAAGCATGAATCTCCCAAACTTGCCAATGTTGGCTCGAGTCACTGTGATGTCTCTTCTCTGCAAAGCGTGTCTGACATGGCCATTCACTGAACACTAATGCAAATAAGAAGGGCTTCGATCCAAAGGGAAACATTCCAAAACAACAACATACCCTCCAAGACGTCCTTCACAGACATCTTTACAAACCCAAAACACACATACACTCAGTGTTTGCATCCAGAATACATGACAATATGCATTTACAGACACAATGTACACTCAACATGCCCAACAAATTATGCAAATCTCAAAGCTCCTCCCTTCATTTACCCAAGAATTCACCTCCAAACACTGCAGCCCCTCTGAGGAGAGATACTCATGCATGCCACCAACGTGCAGCCAAGCAGCCATCAAGCCCACGGTCATTGTCCCGGCCGTATAAAGGACGAAGGATGGAGTGACAGCTGTATCTAATCGGCCTCAGTCGTTCCCACTCTCCATGTCACACTCAAGTGCTGTAAGCTTCAACTTGGACAAAAACAAAGAGCACCAACCATCCACCCAGCCGCGCCCCCAGGTGCCCCCCCGTGTCACCCCCCGGTGCGACAGGCCTCTCATCCCGATTAGCCTCCGCAGGCAGAGGCGTGATTCTAACTTTGTCTCAAATGCATCGCTCTTCTAAATGTGCAGGGCCCTCACAGGAGAAGGTTGTGATGTTTTTGAGGTTTTTCTTTTTTACCCTCCGCTCCATCAGAAGGAGACAAAGGAGGCTCGACAGCTTGTTTGTTGCTCCCTCTCTCGCCCACCTGGGTAGATCAGCGTGTCTCTGGTGGGGGGCGACAAATTACAGAGACCGCAGAAAGCTAATCTAAACGCTCCCATCACCACAAGCACAGAAACTTCTGGCAACGTGAAATCAACAAGTGACAGACCTGTGATAAATGGGATTATCTCATGAAAAGCTCCGTCCTTGAACCGGACCTCACAGGTGAAGAGGTTTGAGTTTTCATTCTTTCTGTCTAACGGGAGAAAAGGTAGAAAAACAATCCTGACACCTTATTTTCATCTGGAAATCTGAACCCCTCTTTGCCCAGTCAGAATAATTCCACACATTTCCCAAAGTCCTGTCGGTGGTGAAGAAAGGATAAAGTCTCACTCACATCTCCGTACTGGTTGAGCATCCGGATGACTCGGTCTGTGAGGTTGAAAATGTCCCTCCAGTCAAAATCAGGAACGTCGAGAGGACGCTCCTCTGGTGGGCCGTTGTGCAGGAAGTTGAGGATGTGTTTGGAGGAGAACGGAGCTTCTGTCAGAGTCCGGTCGATAAAGTCCATCACTGAAGGATTGCGGATGGTGTCCTGAAATCAGAGAAAGCAGGAGAATAGACTTAATGCAACTTTTTGGTTCTTTGTGAGCAGCTGCAGTGAAGTCAGAGCCGATTAGACGGTGCAATGGCAAAGCTAACACCTGAAGACTAATCTGTAAATTAAAACCTTGACCCTTTTTCTTTCTTTAACATCTCATGGGGTTTATAGACTGACATGTAAGAAAGTTTCAGCTCGAGCTTCAACCTGCAGCTGTGAGACAGGCTGTAATGTCCGTAAGGCCTCGTGTCCACCTGGTGTTTTTTCTGGGTATAAAGCGCTGACGGTCCACTGGGGAGCGCTTGCATGAAGCGTTTGTGCTCTGAGAAGAAAAGTGCTGCATGTCAGTCCTGTCTCCATGACAACAGTCTGTTGACAACGGCCGCTGTATGACCGGCACTGCGCCGTTACTTTTTACTGCATGTTTTATAATTGAGATCGTTTATTTCCTGATCAGACACGGAGCGAGGAGGATGTGGGTACAAGACACGATCAGTAGGAGGCTAAAATACAGGGAATATCAGACATTTGGAAAAGAGCACTGGTGACGTCAACAGCGTCTTTCTGAAAAGCGCTCGGAGCGGCTTCACAAAAAAGTCTGAGCGCTCGGGTGGACACGGCCTACCTCTGCAATGTTATCACAGAATCTCCTCTAAAAGTTGTTTCTGTCTCTGAGAGGCTCAAGCGTTTATTCAAAGAGTGTGACATCATTAGAGAAAGGATCCTAACAGAGAGAGACCTTTGATTCAAACCAGAAGCAGCTGTTACGTTAGCTGTTGCTGGTTTTTGAAGCTACCAGACTCTATTAACAAAAACCTTCTGTTTACGTCATTGTTCATTGCAGGACATGTGAGTTGCTGCTCGTACATTAGTTTATTTCTGTTATGTTCTTTGTGATTAAATGGTAAGGTGGGATCCAAAGTAATACAGGTGTAACGTGCAGAAATAATGACAGCCTGATGCAGCAACAGAGTAACTCGTGTTCTGCACGTTAAAATGACAAAGAAAACTGTAATGACACCGGTGACCTAGTGATTAGTTCGCACGCCCCATGCACAGAGGATGTTGTCCTCGAAGCGGGCGGCCTGGGTTCGAATCCGACCTGTGGTTCCTTTCCCGCATGTCATTCCCCACTCTCTCTCTCTGCCTAGTTTCTGACTCTGTCCACTGTCCTGTCTCTATAAAGTAAAGCCCAAAAATAAATCCTAAAAAGAAAATGCATCTTCCTCTGTAACTAGAAGGTCTCTCTCTGCAGGATTCTGTCACACACTGAGAATAACAACCTGAGCCTGTAAGGGACAAAAACAACAACTTTTAGTGGACACACTTAGATCCCCCTCAAGGATGTGACTAAAGCCCTTATAGTCCCTTTCATGACAGACATCTTAATCACTCAACTTCAGTCATTTCAAAACTTTGTGTGTCTGTTGGTAAAAAGAAAGGGCCCAGGTTTAGAGAGAGAGAACGCTCCTTGATGCAGTTATGTTCAGGAGAGGAAATGAGCACAGTTTATTATAGGTCATCACCATGAAGATACGAATGTGGGAAGTAAGTAAAGAAAGACGGTAAAGAAGAGGAGGATGGGAAACGGAAAGAGATGTATACTCTGGAAAGAGAAGACTCAAGCAGGAAACTGAAACTGGAAAATAACCAGATGAAGATGAAAAACAACATTAATAATCATCTTAATGAAATGGACGTCTGGTAGATGTTAGATGGATGTCAACACATTCATATTTTCTGTGATTAAACTTCAGTGATCTCGGCTCATGCAGCTTGTGTTCTGTAAAGTGATTCTTGCATAATTAAACTTAAAAATCTAAGGACTTCAGTGCACTCGTTAGCTGTGCCTTATTAAACAATCAGTCATACTGTTTTGTTTTCTTACCCGGATCATCTTGACTTGGACTCCATCTTGGAAAAAAGACCAAATCTGAGGAGCCACTTCCTCCCAGGCCTTCCCCATCGTCCTCAGCCGCTCCAGCTCTTCAAATGTTGTGTTTGCCTGCAGGAGGAATGAAAATGTGTTTATGTGCATTAACATGTAAGTGAGCAGTCAGGGACAACAAGTTTTTATCAAAAATAAAGATGCTCATAATTATTCCTGCAAACATAAATCTGGGTGCACAAAATCAGAAACATTGGGACGAAGGCGAAAACGAACGTGTGCAGGAGAAGCGATCGTGGTGGGGGAAATTCCCGCCTGTAAACAGTTGCACATGTGTACACAACATTCAGACCCTCCGATTCACACACTGTCACTGATCCGCTAATCTCCGGCTACATACCATTCCCACATCAAACTCGCTGTGAAAACAGGCTCTGCAAAGACAACACACACATTCTCACACTGAGAATTCCCGCGGGCTCGTTCTGATAACCGAACTGTGCAACAAATGTTCCCTGTGCCAGATTGTCAAATATTTACTGCACACTTATCGTTAAAGAGCCCGGGTGTGTGTGTGTGTGTGTGTGTGTGTGTGTGTGTGTGTGTGTGCGTGTGTGTGTGTACAGTGCTTTGTGAAATGCCAAAGGCTGGCTGTTTCAGTATTCAGTCATGTGCAGTGGGGGATGAAAGCCCTCAAGAGTACACCCAATTAAACGCCTTCCTCTTGTGTGTGTCTGATTTCGGGTGACAATGGGGACAATGGAGCCGGGGTGACAATGGGGGCCGTTGGTGACAACTGGTCGAATGCATTCAGCCTGCCCAGTGAATCCCAGTCAGGTTCCCACAAGTGAGCGCTTCCTCATTCCCTGAGGCAGTTTAAAACAGCAGGCAGAGGGGGGGGTTCCTTTAAGGTGAATTCTTGCGGGGGTCAGTTAAGGGCTCTTGTATATGTCCATGATTTGCTCCATTTTGTGCCTAACTAGTGTATCTACATATGTTGCAATAAAGGGATCACTTTATGCACCTTTTGTTGTTCAATTATTATTCACAACAACTGTTTGAGCTCCTTTAAAAAGTTTGAGCGAATAACTAGCTCGTTAAAAGGCAACATACATTTCTTTTCTTTCATCCATACTTCTTCTTATTTCTGGTGTATGACGAGCTGACCAGCCAAACAATCAGCTGCGTTTCCTACAAAGTTATCACTGGTTTTCATCACTGGTTTTCATCACTGGTTTTTATCACTGGTTTTTATCGAAGTGCGTCTTCTTGATTTTGTCACTGACGGGTTCGTGTTGTTTTTGATGCAAACAGAAACAGACTTTTTTGCTGAGGTAAGCTCCTTTTTTTAAATTCAAAAACAGCTGTTCAACCACCTTCTTCACACCAACCAGACTCCATTCACAAAAACTGTCATTTAACTTTGCAGAGCACAGCACGAGCTGGTCTGCTGCTGCCTCAGTTAGTGAGTTTGGTCGCGTTGTCGTGTGACTTTGGTGCTTTAAAGGTTAGATCAGATCCAGCTCGATTTATATGAGTAAGAGAAGCAGGGGTAGACAAACAGCTCTTCTGTGCTGCTGGTTTAAAATGCTCTTCTTCTCAGAGGAGTTTGGTGGCTTTGAAGAGAGCGACTGGAGACCTGGAAGACCCCTCCAGGTATCCAAACAATGACTCTTACTTTGGAACAAAAGCTCCATCCCTGTAAGCATTAATCTCTGAAATATGTTTTATTCTGTTTGAAGAACTCTCTGAGTCTGTCAGGTCGGGATGCATGCACTTCTTCATGTTTTCAGTCTTAACAGCCTGTTTCACCGCTGCAGGCTGAAGCATCTACTGGAGACAAAACTTAAAACACACATTCGTCATTTAGACCGAGTCCACATGTAGGCGGGTATTTTTTTAAACGGAGGTTGCAAAAATATCCCCATCCCCACACGCTGAGTTCTCAAAAACATCCGCACAGTTACGGCTGTCACAAGCACGCCAAGTCAACAACGATCCGTGACATGCCAAAATGTTCTCGCCATTCCTCTGCAGTGATTTCATTTTAAAAGTTGTCCATTCAGTGTTCCAAGTATGTATTTATGAAACAAACATTCAGCCCGACTTTGACTGGGTGAGATTTGGCTGCTCCGACATGACAAGGCTCCAAAAGGTGGCTCAGTGAAATGCTTCGTGTTGCTAAGATCCCACCCATGTGTGAGTGTTTTTAAAACTCTTTACTGTCTACTGGCAGCTCTGGACTCTCAGGACGTTTAGATACGTTCCCCTTCTCTCTTTTAGGGCTGGGCGATGTGACCTCAAATCAACATCACGAGGGGCGCTGGTGGCACGGTTGTTAGTGCGCGCGTCCCATATATTGACGCTATAGTCCTCAACGCGGGCGACCCAGGTTCGAATCCAACCTGTGGCTCCTTTCCCGCATGTCAATCCCCACTCTCTCTCCCTGATTTCCGTCTCTGTCCTATCTCTCCAATAAAGGCAAAAAAAGCCCAAAAATAAATCTTAAAAAAAGAAAATCAACATCACGATTAATTGAACATTTGACCTCGATCACGATTAATGAAGGATTATTTCGTTTTTGTTTTTTGCCCTCATAGTTCACTGACATGGTCTCTACTTTAAATGAGCTCAACTATTAAAGCTGGGATCTGTTTTCTAATGACAGAGTGAATATCTGATGAATTATTTTGGGCATCGCTTGCAATGAGAACGACACATTTGAGTTTAAAAGTAGAAAATAAATAACTTGCATTTCTTGCAAACAGTTTTTCCGCAGTGTTTACATCTGACTTCTTTTTGTTCGGCGTCGTCTTCCCTAAAGACAAAATGTGTCCAAACGACGGACAGTGCTTCCATGTCGCGGATTGGACGTGTGGTGACGTGACTCTGCTCTGAAAATGATCGACATAGGCAAGATTACGTCGGTTAGAGGTTCTGAATGTCGGCTTCGATTCATTGCCCAGATCTGATTTATTTTAAAGAATAAGAAAGAAAAGCTTTGAATTAAATCATCAACAACAAAAAAGGTAAAATATTATCAAACTGAACTGGGCAGAAATGTGGAGTAGGATGCTTTTAATGCAGAGATGATGTGGGCTGTTTCTTAAAGTGCTTTAAAGGTAGGATGCAGGTCAGATCTGGATAATGACACGTGAGTGTAAGGTGTTTCCTCTGAAACAGACCGATGCAGGTCAGAGAGGAGAGGAAGAAAACAGAGAGGCTGCTGAGGTCATGTTTTTGGTCTTTTAAAGTAACAGATTAACCCCTCAGCCATTTCTTTCTTAAAGCAATTAAGATCCCAATCTGAGGAAGAGGAAAACAAAGAGGGCATTAAAGGTCAGGAACGAGGAAGCACCAGTGTGAGTGTGTGTGTGTGTGTGTGTGTGTGTGTGTGTGTGTGTGTGTGTGTGTGTGTGTGTGTGTGTGTGTGTGTGTGTGTGTGTGTGTGTGTGTGATCACGTCTTAAAGGACAGACTCTTACTGCTTACATAACACTGAGAAAGCTGTGGCGCCAGTAAACTGCGCGTTAGTCACCACAGCCGATCAGCTTGTGTTCCTCCATTGCAACCAATCCATCCATGACTGCTGCCCCCCCGAGGGTCTTTGACCAGCACGTATCTACATCCACACACAAAGAGCTGGACATGACACCAGAGAGGCTGATCCTCTTTGTAGATGAATCGTATTGTTCACTGCAGCAGGCTCGCTTGTGTCAAAGGAAATCAAAGACGTGATGTCATGAAGAAAGGAAAACATCTAAAGATGTACCTCAGACAAATGTCCCTCATTTATGTTTTATTAATTCCTAATTCTCTCCATCTTTGTGCTGCTGCAGATACGATATCTTATTGTTAAGTAATCCTGCAAAACGACCCAGTTCTCAAAGTATTCAATCAAAACAACTTTCAAAAGGTAAAATAAGATGCAGGATCCCGACAGAGATAGAACTTTTCTGGTCTTAAAGGTAGGGTTGATAACTTCCTCCAGATCCACTTTTTAAGATTTTGGTTAAAATTGTCTTTAGGTCCTGACAGAAATTAATAACTCAGGTGCTCTGAAAAAGGAACAAAGAAAATCCGTCATCTGTAGCAGTTGTAAGCCTGTAAAAACTTCAACCAATGTCTGCCACGAGGTACCAATCTGATGAACCAATCACAGCCTCCCTGTCTCCCTGCTCGTTCTCTACCCCTTGCGTGCTCTAGCCCACACTCAAAGCATGAGCTGAGGTCCGCTTCTGGACCGATGGTGCTCGTGCATGTAAGTGAGGGGCGTGGCTTTAGAGGGAGCACAGAGGGGAGGGGGTGGGTGCAGACGGAGCACTGAGGGAATGCTACTTTCAAAATCATGCTAGTTTTCGAAAATTACCAACCCTGCCTTTAAAGAAAACATTTCACCTTTAATTGATTTTTTTCAGGTTTCTTTTTGGGCTTTTGTTTACCTTTATTTAGGGATAGTGGATAGAGTCAGAAATCAGTGAGAGAGAGAGAGAGAGAGAGAGAGAGAGAGAGAGAGAGAGAGAGAGAGAGAGAGAGAGAGAGAGAGAGAGAGAGAGAGAGAGAGAGAGGGGAATGACAGAGTGATGATACCTTTTATCAATAAGTGTGGTACAGCACAAACTTATAAGTCCATCTACAGTACGTTACCTAAAGACACGAGTATCTGTCCATGTTTAAAACACAAACTAAAGCCCGGCTCACACTGCAGGAGTTTAAAATCCTTCACGATTTTGAATTCAAGGAGCATCCAAACATCAGGAGCATCCTAACAGATCTTCTTCTCCAGAATCTCCAACATGCTCACACTACAAGATATGAAAACCATGACTCATCACAGACTGCAGGATTTCTTTAAGGTTATCGTGCCCGACGGAGGAACGCAGCACCACACGTGACCTCACGAAAAAACAACGGAGTGGAAATTTGTGATTATATTGTTTTGTGCAGAGAGGAAAACGCATAACAAAATAAACAAACAAGTTTTGGATACAGACATTTCTGGGGAGATGCCAAGCAGCAACCTCTGGTGTTGAAAAATGAATCCAATGTGGAAGTGTAAAATCCTGCAGTTCCTCGAGTGTCCACTAGAGGCTGGCTGCAGAAGCACAGGAAGTCACATACACACCCATTCTAAAAAGCCTGTTTTTACAGCAGACATTAACATGTTTACACAACCGTTTTGGACGCCCCTCGGTTTGCCAGATATGAGAGCAGTTATCAGGTCAAACCAACAGGTGTTGCAGCGATGGAAGCGGGCAAGAGAACTGGTTCAGATAGAAGTGATTGTACCCGACCTAAAAAGCCTCTGCATGTTTCTAATAAGCTCCACGAGCAGAAACGTGCTCAAACTAGGATCAATATTGGAGATGCTTTTGAAAAATGGAGAGAGGTTAGAACGCAGAAAGGTTTACAGACCGATGCAGAGCTGGATAAACACTGAAGCTTCAGAGTCCACCACATGGTGACCTGCGTGAGCATCCACTCTAGAGAGGAGGGGGGGGGGGGGGGGACAGCTCTCTGTAATGTTTTGAATTTGGACCGCAGTACCCATTTTAAACACTAGGTGTCAGAGTTACATAGTATTCCTTTAATATGACACTTTAATTAGTCAGTAATTGAGTGAAAAATAAATTTGAAAAGACAAATGCAGCTTACATTTCGTATGATCTGCCTGACTGCCGGTGAGTCGGGGGCGTAGAGGATCTGTCCCATCAGCATGGGCTTCACAGAGTTCCACACGAGCCTTGTTACAGGGTTCGACTCCAGCTCTCTCATCAGATCATTGCAGAACGGAGCTACAGGAAAAAGCACGATTCATTTAGTTAATAGCATCTAATAGAAGAGAATATGGAAAAATCCATGCATCAACCTCTGGGGCTGAGAAATGAAGCCAAAAGAGAAGTGTCAAAAAAACTGCAGTTCCTCCAGTGTCCACTAGAGTCTGTCTCCTGCAGTGAGTCAGTCCCCATAGAGCCTCATGTTAAAATGTCTGACTTTACAGCTGCAGTTCCTCCAGTGTCCACTAAGGTTTAAAGGGATGTAGAATTAGGGGGCGTGGCCTCTTTGAGTGTCTATTGGGGGTTGCTAGCTGTCTGCTAGGTGTCACCTCAAGTAATTTATTACCTGACCTTTAACCCCTGGTGTTTGTGCTGTTGGAGCCTATTGGAGATTTGTGCTTGTAAGTATCAGACTAATAATCTGCCTCTCTGTGAGCTTCATGTGTGGTTCAATTCAGTTTAGAGCGGAGTCGGAAGCATTGTTGTAGTAAAGAAAGATGCAGAAGCAAAACTCTGAGACCTCTGATATCTTAACTCACTGGTGCTGTTGTCATACTCGTAGTGGTCCTGTGTCCTTGCGCTGCTGATGCCCAGGAAGGCTTTGTAGTTATTGTCCTCGTACCAGTTAAAGGACGTGACTCTGGAGAAAGCGCCCTCAGAGTAACCACAGACGAGGCTGGAGGCGGCACCCATTACCTGCCTGAAGGACAGATTGTTCTGCAGGAGAGGAGTCACCGCCTGCAGGAGCTCCCTGGAGCTGTTCCTCTGGTACAACTGAAGACAGATAACAAGGAGAGCAGAGCTTTGAAAACACAGTGAGGGTTTTTTTTAGAAGGTAGTGAACGAGACTGGATCAATGTTGAAATAATCATTAGATTTACAGCAACCAGACTGAAAGTGCCCTCATGTCTTTTTACACTTTAAACAGACTAGTTTTACAGTGGGTGATACGGCTCGTGGTGGGAAAAGACAGCAGAACCACGTCTTCGCAAGAGGTCCTGCATGTTTATGCTGCTTCATCCATAGAGGTCACAAAGACTGACACAAGGTTAAAGCTCCTCTATCGCTTTAAGTGTGAGCTTTCAGATGCAACGTGACAGCTACTTTATCTAAAATGTGTTTTAAGAAGAGATAGAAATGGTTGCTCTTGAGCAGGGTTCTGAAAATGATAGGAACTCCCTTTGAGATAATTGATTAGAAGAATAAAAAAAAATAGTTTTCTGACATTTATTGGTATGAGTTTAGGCCCTGATTTAGAAATCTCCAATAGCTTTGATTAAAACCTCTACATCAGTGTTTCTCAACTGGTGGGTTGGGACCCAAAAGTGGGTCGCAGAGCTGTTTTCAGTGGGTCGCGAACATGTGACAGAAAAGAAAGCATTTCAAAAAGTCAATGCAGCGCTCTTAAAAGTCCAGTCAGAGTTTATAAATACAGCACGTTAAAAAGAATGTTGGTTTAGTTCCTTCTCTTTGGACCGTCACGTTTCGTACTATCCAAGGTCCATGCTGACCTACTTTTCATTCGATAAATCTAATTGGTTGTAAAACATATCAGACATTTGGGTCACGATTTTCATGAAGGAGTTGGTGGTTCCTTAGGCCCTGTGTCCACCTGGCGTTTTTTTCTGGGCAGAAAAGCGCTGGCTGTGTGCTCAGGAGTGTTTACATGAAGCGTTTGTTCGCTGAGAATAAAAGTGCTGCACGTCCGTCCTGTCTCTATGACAACAGCCTGTTGACAACGGCCGCTGTATGACCGACACTGCTCCGTCACTTTTTACTGCATGTTTTATATTTGAGATCGTTTATTTCCTTTTCAGACACGGAGCGAGGAGGATGTGGATACAAGACACGATCTGTAGCAGACAACACTACGGGGAATATCATACATTTGGAAAAGAGCGCCGGTGACGCCAACAGCGCCTTTCTGAAAAGTTGAAAGATTTTCAACTTGAGCAGAATGCTCGATAAAAAGACGCTGGGCGCTGCGCTTTTCATCAAGGCGGCTACTTTCTGCTGCGAACGCTGGCGCTGAGAAAACAACGCTAGGTGGACACGGGGACTTAGGCTACACCAGGTGAGAACCACTGCTCTAGATGACCCTAAAAGAGAACAGATTTACGACTGCCTTCTTCAACCTTTTCTTTTTGTCTCAGTCAAAACGCAATCTGACATCTTTTAAAACAGTTTCTGGTGGGATGACCTCGGGGTCAGCCTCTCTACCTGAAGGCTCTTTCCTTTTGCTGGCTTTGTTTTCAACCACAAAAAAAAACTTTAAGTGGACACACTTTTGGATCTAATCGAAAGCTCAAAATATTTGTAAATGACCAGGATTCCCCTGAAGCTGCAGAGTGTTTGAGATACCGTGCCACTAAGTCTCCTTCAGATGTATTTATATTCTAAAAGCAACTTTCTGTGTGTTACGTTTTTAACAATCAAAAGATCTTGGAACCCTCTTCCTTCGATATAAAAGGAGAATGACTCTGTGGCTTCCTGTCGTCTGTCTGGATGTTGGACAGTCTGTCGTCGAGACAGAGGACAGGAAGTCAGCTACACCGAGTGACCCATGGAAACATCCACAACAAACAAAACAGTGACACCTCAGACGCACCTACACGTCATGTTTAAAGACAGACCACAAGTTACTAAACACAGTAGCACAATTACAAACCAACGGCACTGTTACACAAGTCAGACCTGCAATAAATGCTGAACTTTAAGTATGGCCTCACTCATCGAGCTTACACTGACACCACAAACAGATTATTCAGTCCCGTCTGATGTTTCACCTTTTCCATGTGTGCAGCTTCACCTGTTCTGCAGCCTCAGTGTTTTTTTCCACAGGGATGCTTCCATAATGATGATGTATCTGTTTTTGAGACTAACGAGGTGAGTTCTAGATTTAGCCTTCCTCATACGCACTGAATGATGTCCCCCACCGTCTGTGTTTGCGTAAAAACTCAGGCAAGAGGAAGCAACTGTTTCCTGCTGACTAAAATTAGCAGGCTGTGAACTTTTGAGTGGAGCTGGACTGTAGCAGAGCGTCACCCGAGAGTCTTACCTCTCTCAGTTTGTCTGAGGCCGCGGAGACGACCCGGACCCACGAGCGGATGTCGATGCCTTCAGAGTGTTTGTCCAGCTCGAGAGGAAGCTGGAAAAAACACAAATACATCATGGTGACATGAAAACTTCAATATATCTTTCACTGAGTGCACATTTTAAACTGCCACCTGCAGTTATCTCTTACTCACAACTAACGTCATATTTTTATAAACCTAACTTCGTCCTGACTGTAAGAGTCGTTACGTCCTCCTGACGGTAAGAGTCGTTACGTCCTCCTGACGGTAAGAGTCGTTACGTCCTCCTGACGGTAAGAGTCCTCCTGACGGTAAGAGTCGTTACATCCTCCTGACGGTAAGATTCCTCCTGACGGTAAGAGTCGTTACGTCCTCCTGACGGTAAGAGTCGTTACGTCCTCCTGACGGTAAGAGTCGTAACGTCCTCCTGACGGTAAGAGTTGTTACGTCCTCCTGACGGTAAGAGTTGTTACATCCTCCTGAGTGGTTACGTCCTCCTTACGGTAAGAGTCGTTACGTCCTCCTGAGTCGTTACGTCCTCCTGAGTCGTTACGTCCTCCTGACGGTAAGAGTCGTAACGTCCTCCTGACGGTAAGAGTTGTTACGTCCTCCTGACGGTAAGAGTTGTTACATCCTCCTGAGTCGTTACGTCCTCCTGACGGTAAGAGTTGTTACATCCTCCTGAGTCGTTACGTCCTCCTTACGCTAAGAGTCGTTACGTCCTCCTGAGTCGTTACGACCTCCTGACGGTAAGAGTCGTTACATCCTCCTGACGGTAAGAGTCGTTACGTCCTCCTGAGTCGTTACGTCCTCCTGACGGTAAGAGTAGTTACGACCTCCTGACGGTAAGAGTCGTTATGTCCTCCTGACGGTAAGAGTCATTACGTCCTCCTGACGGTAAGAGTCGTTACGTCCTCCTGACGGTAAGAGTCGTTACGTCCTCCTGACGGTAAGAGTCGTTACGTCCTCCTGAGTCGTTACGTCCTCCTTACGGTAAGAGTCGTTACGTCCTCCTGAGTCGTTACGTCCTCCTGACGGTAAGAGTCGTTACGTCCTCCTGACGGTAAGAGTGGTTACGTCCTCCTGAGTCGTTACGTCCTCCTGAGTCGTTACGTCCTCCTGAGTCGTTACGTCCTCCTGACGGTAAGAGTCGTTACGTCCTCCTGACGGTAAGAGTCGTTACGTCCTCCTGACGGTAAGAGTCGTTACGTCCTCCTGAGTCGTTACGTCCTCCTGACGGTAAGAGTCATTACGTCCTCCTGACGGTAAGAGTCGTTACGTCCTCCTGACGGTAAGAGTCGTTACGTCCTCCTGAGTCGTTACGTCCTCCTGACGGTAAGAGTCGTTACGTCCTCCTGACGGTAAGAGTCGTTACGTCCTCCTGAGTCGTTACGTCCTCCTTACGGTAAGAGTCGTTACGTCCTCCTGAGTCGTTACGTCCTCCTTACGGTAAGAGTGGTTACGTCTTCCTGAGTCGTTACGTCCTCCTTACGGTAAGAGTCGTTACGTCCTCCTGAGTCGTTACGTCCTCCTGACGGTAAGAGTCGTTACGTCCTCCTGACGGTAAGAGTGGTTACGTCCTCCTGAGTCGTTACGTCCTCCTGAGTCGTTACGTCCTCCTGAGTCGTTACGTCCTCCTGACGGTAAGAGTCGTTACGTCCTCCTGACGGTAAGAGTCGTTACGTCCTCCTGAGTCGTTACGTCCTCCTGACGGTAAGAGTCGTTACGTCCTCCTGACGGTAAGAGTCGTTACGTCCTCCTGAGTCGTTACGTCCTCCTGACGGTAAGAGTCGTTACGTCCTCCTGACGGTAAGAGTCGTTACGTCCTCCTGAGTTGTTACGTCCTCCTGACGGTAAGAGTCGTTACGTCCTCCTGAGTCGTTACGTCCTCCTTACGGTAAGAGTCGTTACGTCCTCCTGAGTCGTTACGTCCTCCTTACGGTAAGAGTCGTTACGTCCTCCTGAGTCGTTACGTCCTCCTTACGGTAAGAGTGGTTACGTCCTCCTGAGTCGTTACGTCCTCCTGACGGTAAGAGTGGTTACGTCCTCCTGAGTCGTTACGTCCTCCTGACGGTAAGAGTCGTTACGTCCTCCTGACGGTAAGAGTGGTTACGTCTTCCTGAGTCGTTACGTCCTCCTGACGGTAAGAGTCGTTACGACCTCCCGACGGTAAAAGTCGTTACGTCCTCCTGACGGTAAGAGTGGTTACGTCTTCCTGAGTCGTTACGTCCTCCTGACGGTAAGAGTCGTTACGACCTCCCGACGGTAAAAGTCGTTACGTCCTCCTGACGGTAAGAGTGGTTACGTCTTCCTGAGTCGTTACGTCCTCCTGACGGTAAGAGTCGTTACGACCTCCCGACGGTAAAAGTCGTTACGTCCTCCTGACGGTAAGAGTCGTTACATCCTCCCTTCTTGAGGCAAGTTGGAAACGGCGGATACTGGACCTTTACAACAGAGATCTGAGACTGACTGTTTTGTTTTCTAACAACACAAAATAAAAGTAGGGCTTCCTTGATTAAAAAATCAAATCTTTTTTTTATTTTTATTTTTTTTATTTATTTAATTGTTAGGGACAGTGCATATTAATGAACAGCTGTAACAATTACAGCTGTAAAAAATGCCAGATTATAGCAGAAGTGCTAATTTCCATCTGTTGTCCCTAGGCAGGTAACAGAAAAAGACAAATTACAAATAAAATAAAATACAAATATAAAGCCACAAGTGACACAAGACAATAGGTTAAAAGTGGTCACAGACTTGATTGTCTTTTATCCACTGTTTGAGGTGTGTTTTGAAGGTTGCATATGTTTGTGAGTCTCTTATTGTGAGTGGGAGAGTATTCCAATATTTGGTTCCTTTGACTGACAGAACAGTTTGTCCGAATGTAGTGCGTCTGTGTGGGACCTCAGTCTCCTCAGGCTGTGGCCCTGGTGCCGATCCCACTGGCAGACTTCAGTCTCAATCATGTTTCTCAAGGCTGAAATGCGATGGGGAAACTCGTTTTTTATTACCTATTATGTTGTGTATTTATGTGGTACATGTGTAATATGGGTAACGTGTAATTAGAGATGGGACTGATCCAATCTTATATCGGTATCTGGACTGATATTGAAGTAATTCACATATCAGTTATCGGACTGACGCAGCCGATCCACGTCACTGATCAGGAAAGATGGCTGGTCACATTAATACAAGCTCAAGTCTATTGACCATCCGTTAAATATTTTCATTCCTCTATGACTCCTTAAACAGCCCTGGATTGGTCAGGGGGGCGTCAGTTTAATTCTGTCTTGATTGACTTGATCTGACCCGTGGTTTTCCCTGAGAGAGAAATGTTCCCACCCTGTGAGTCAGAGCTCTTATACAAATACTAACATCTGTTTATCTGTTGCTCCTGGCTTTCAACCTGCTGAATGTCAGACCTGTGTGAGCCTGTCAGGTTTTATACAGATGTCCAGGGGCGTGTCCAGACTTTTCTGACCGGAGGGGGGGGCCCAACTGAGGCTCTGACTCATGCAGGGGTGGCCTGAAGTGTAATGTAGCAACAAACACACAAATATAAATACATGTTTTACCCTTTCTAACCTCTTCTATAATATCTGCTTCATAACACGATGATGATAATGGTAACATTAGCTTCATTTTCAATGACACACAAAGTCACCATTTTAAAGCACTTTAAAAAGTGCATGCAAACTCCTGCACAGTCTAACTTGCATTGTTTTGGTCCCGACACGTTGCCAGTTAATTCATTGCAACTTGTTACTTTCCTGTGCAAGTTTTCATTCACGATTTAATGAAGTCCTGCCTCTGATAGGGGCAAATAGCCAATCACAGTTTAGGATTTTTAGGGTGGCACCTGGGGTGGCCAATTAGACTTCTAAGGGAGGTTATGCCACCCCTCTGGACACGCCCATGCAGAAGTGACCTGAGAACAATCGGCTGATGTGAAGTCAAACACGAGCTGCACAACGAGAGTATTAAAACCAAAAGAACGATGCAGAACAATAAATACGATGTTGTCATTTCAAAGCCCAAAAATAAAATATCTCAACAAATGAACTTACAGAGCAGACGAATGCATGAATCCGACACGCTCTGTGGTTGTACATTGATAATTACAAATGTCATACGCTGCCAAATACGAACGTGTCTCTTCTGCCAGCTTGACCTACAGACCTGCAGCCAGCTGTTGGCTCGGCCTCCTGTCATCTGACATCTCAGTTCTCTGTAAATAAGATAATTAAGTTGGCAACGTCCCAAATGGTACTAAACCAACCACAGCTCTATACTGTCCTCTCCTATTCATGATCTGAAGGAGTTACTCTGCCAAATGATGCCTGAATAAAACATGCCACTGGTTCAACGTTGATGTTTCTATCAGCTGGATATGGCAGGACCACATGTTAGGGCTCAATGAGGTTCTACTGTCACTGTACGAAAGGCGAGCACATGGAGAACTTAATGAAAGCCTAGCACAGAGTTTTGACAGGTTAAAATGGCTGCAACGCAATGCAGGAGGTAAATACGGCTGACGGAGGGTAGAAATGCTTGTTGTATTGTCTCTGACAGGCCCAGGTGTGTGACAACATTACAGAAAGGATAGACTTTAGTTCCTTCATGACGAGGTTTTGTGCGCCCCATCACCTCCCCATCACACGCCCGTCTTCACAGAATCATCATCCATCAATTCTTCACCTCTCCGGTCTCAACAAGTCCTCAGCTTCACCACCACCAGGGTCCGGACTCCATGGGGGGATTTAAACCTGTTGACGCTCAGATCAGACATTCTACAAACACATCAACCCCCCGAAGAGTCCAAGCGCCAAAGTCTTTCTGTCAAGACTCATTTACATGTTATCTATTGTAATAAATCATTTTCTTTATTCACTTGTCTCTGATTGAAATACTGTGTTGGATCTGCACTAACCTTTTAAAACACCAAAGTCACTGGATAGTTAAGTTATCCTTTTTGTTGTCCTCGTGTTTCCTGTTTTATTTGTGTTTCTTAGCCTGTGTCTCGTTTCAGGTATGTCTCTTCCTGTCCTTCCCCCAGTGTCTGTGATTACCTGATGTGTTCAACCTGTGTCTAATTATCTGCACTCCCCTTCAGTATATAGTCTCTGTGTTCTCTTCCTTCTGTGCCAGTTCATCTGCTCCTCTGTGTCAGCGGTCCAGCATTATCTTCCCTTGTGTTGCTCTCTTTAGATCTGACCCGTTTTTCTATTTCGACTTAGCCTGATGCCTCACGTTTTGGACTTTCTGTGTGCCAGCTTTGACTGATGAAACAAATTGAACTTCCTCGTGTTCTTGAGTCTTTGCATTTGTGTTGATTATCTGGTTCAACCAACAAATATGAATTCATGCAGCAACTACAATGACTGTTTTTGTTGGTGTTTTTACAGAGAGAGGCTTCTCTGGTTGAATCTTCCTCTTTGAAAATAATACGTCTATCTCTGCAGGGATTCTGTCTGTAATGGTGTCAGACACTTGGAATAACGATCAGAGCCTGTAACTTATGTAAACCCAAGACTTGCTTGCACCCTGTTCAGCCTGTTTCACTGTTTTTAGTTGAAGGATTCTTCTGGACTAATTCTAAAACGATTGACTCCTTCGTCATTTAGACTCTAAATATGTAAGAAGTGTTAGAATATCATAGATCCCCTTTAGGTTGTGGCTAAAGTTGGACAGTAGGTTTTAGCATTGAGCCATGGCACATTTCCACAACCTACCATTGGAGGATTTATTATTTAGAGAGTTTCTATGTTTACCTTTGTTGTTATTTATGCCTTCGACAAGATCAGCCTTCTAATCCTTTAAAACTAACATCTGCATCAACCCCCTTTAATCTCAGCCGACACTCACCAGCCGGATGAGCTTGAAGAAGTCCACATTGGCGTAGAACTTGTCCTCGATGATCTGCAGCCGCTGTGCAGGGAGGATGCACATGGCGTTGCGGACAGCGTAGAGTCCTCTGTGGCTCGGGAAGATGAGGAATCGCTCCAGCAGGGTCAGGCTGCAGGCGACTTCCTTCAGATGCAGGTCTGGGACACCAAAGGCAAACTGGGGAAACAGGAAGTGTATGTAGGTCAGGCTGCAATCACTCCAGATATAAAATCCTTGCACTGTGATGTAAAGCTCTGTGATACTCGTCTCATAGGTCTGATCATCCACAGTTACACGGTGAAGGTGCAGGTGTTCACGGCATGGAGTGGGAATAAAATGCCAAACAGACTAAAACCCTTGTTTTTGGTCCTTCAACCAATCAAAGCCCTTTATTTCTCACGTCAGCACGCATCCTTTCAAACACAGGTTTATCGATTAGACTGCATTAGAACAGAACTCCCTCTTTAGGATCTCTCCACCCAGTGATCCAGCTTTCAGGAGCAATTTCAGGATCAGAATCTTGGCAGAGGACGACTCGACATGCCGACTGAAGGAGCCAAGCAGTCTGCAGATCTTCTAATTAGAGGAAAACTCTCCGTGTCTCTGTAGCAACAGAAGGCTTAAAGAGAAAAGCCTGAATCTTCCTCTCACGAGTCAGTGTTCCGTAAAAATGACTTGGAAGTTGTTATTTTGAAGGTCAGTTATTTTAAAAAGAAGTCACATGATGTTGTAAAACCTGCAGGTCAGCTATCGATGAGACTGTATTTTTCCATTTGTTGCAAAGAAAGGCAAGGCTGTGCAATCCATGCTGGGATTATTTGGAGACTAAAAAAACAGTTTCTGAGTTTTATGGACAGAATGTCGAGATGATGAAGGGTAGGAGGTGGGAATCAACAAATGTCCAACGATACTTCATCATCCAAAACTAAAGAAAAGGACATGTCAGGGTGCCACATGTGTCACGATAAATCAGCACGCATTGATTCATGTGTGTTTGTCTGTGTGTAAACTGCCAGCGGGAGAGTTCCTCCAGCTGTTTTTCAGACAGACTACTGCTTCTGGGACCGATACCTCTGCATCAGGTTTATCCAACATACCAGATGTCAACTCGTCACACAACACCTGAGTCAAAGTTCCCACAGACGCCACAGAGGGAACAAGTCTGTGCGTGTGGAACACTTCCTAAACGACCGTTGTTCACATCTGTCGTGTGATGTGTAAAAAAACAAAAGATTTGGTCTTACCTGGAAACTGTGTGTGTGTGTGTGTGTGTGTGTGTGTGTGTGTGTGTGTGTGTGTGTGTGTGTGTGTGTGTGTGTGTGTGTGTGTGTACCTGCTCAGGTCTTATTTCTGCATTGACCAGCTGGTTGACCACAGCTGCTGTCAGAGGAACGTCTCTGAGCAGGAAAGCTGTCAGCAGCTCATCGTCCTTCAGGATCGACTCCACCTTTATCCCTCGACCTGCAGAGAGAGAGAGAGAGAGAGAGAGAGAGAGAGAGAGAGAGAGAGAGAGAGAGAGAGAGAGAGAGAGAGAGAGAGAGAGAGAGAGAGAGAGAGAGAGAGAGAGAGAGAGAGAGAGAGAGATGTTAAATGATTTATTCAAGGACATCTTTAGTCTTTTTGTGGCAGCATTTGAAGTGTTTTTAAGCTGCACTTTTCGGTTATCTTTGTTTGTAGCCCGTTCGGGCTTCTGTTACTGTATGTGATGTATTTATCCAAATTAAGTTCTTACAATGCATTTATTAATCTTTCTTCTGAGTCAGGCAGTGGACACTGGGACCCCTGGAAAACTCTGGGTACAGTCATTTGAACATATTGAGGGCAGGTTAGGACAGATCCATGTCATAATAAAGAATAGGAACGGATGAGGGATAATCTCGTCATTGTCTCAGTGTTTCCAGCTGCCTGTCTGTGCATGAATCACGTTCATCTCTGCCAAGCAAAGTGCTGCTGTGGCTGAAATCCAGGATCAACCCAAGATTGACTCGCATTGTGATGAAGGTTTCTTGTACCCACTTGAAACCATGTGTTCATAGTGAGGATACACACAACAAGTGAACAACAAAATAACCAGAGCTCAAGTCTTTGTTTGGTCTGTTGAACAGCTGATCAGCAGTGCTTTACCAACTTGTCTGTTTTATGTGAAACTTAAATGCAGGTGAATGTGCACCGAGCCTCCAACGTTACAAAATGAATATGTAGAGAACGTGAACGTATGAGTTAAGCATCACCAATAGCAACAAGCTCACTAGCAGCTAAATCAACAAACAAGAAGACACATCAAATAGTGCCTGCTGTTGCCATGGTGATTTCAGACGCTGTCGGCCTGTTTGTGCCGGCACAATCGGGGAAAAAGTCACGGAGTCGGGGAATCAACTTGTGGTTCTGCTCTTACTGTGCAAGTGTGTGCAGTCGTACATCCAAAATTATCCAACTGGTGGGGACCAGCTGATCGGGCTATGATCAGCTGTCTGTACTCTGCACGAGTAACGAAACATTATCGAGCTGAAATCACACGGTGCATACCCAGTCTACGTTTAATGTGTGCTGAGTTTAGCAGTAGGAGTCAATCCGATTGGTTCAACCAACCAGCTCCCTCCTGTGCATGCCAAGGATCCAAATTACATCACCAGTGTAATATGACAGCGCCCGACTCTGGGATATTTCAGCTTCTATTCACTACAATGGAAGGAGGCAGAGGAGCGCTGTCCATTTGAATATACAGTCTATGGTTTACACATAAAGACACAATGATCCATAATCAAGGCCTTGAAGATGAAACGCAAACCTCCACTGAAACATTTTCTGATTAATACGACCATTCATAATGAGTCGGCTTCATCAGTTACATAACTCACTTCTCAACATGATTTAATTTTCTCCCCCGGGGGCTCATGGGAACTTTAGAGGAATGTGGATCTGTATCTGTGTTTGTCCGTCCATGAGAGCGGCAGCACGGAGCGCGAGCAGACGTAATCATTCACAGGCAGGAATGCACTCGGCCTCGCTCCACTCCCAACACAAAGGTTTATTTTAGCAGCAGGGAAACACGCTATATATACAGCGATCGTGTTCATGTCATGTATACGTGAACAGGCAATGTTTGCAGGGAGTCTCCGGAGATCAGATCCTCTGTTCTCCCAGTATGGACGGGAGACACGTGAATCTCTTTCCCACCAAACCAACAACACAGTGGTGGTGAAAGTAAGCAGATTACCTTAGGGGCCTCCTTAAACTCATGTCATGTAATCCTGTTACACTGTGTACAACACACAGACTCCATGCAACATGAGAGAGAGGAGAGACTTAATGAGACGAGCGTTTGACACCATTACAGGCACAGATGGATTTCTTTTTTAAGCATCACTTGACATGTATTGTCCACATCTGTTCTTTTATTGCAAACTCTTACATGTCTGTTAGAAGGCTGCACAGATTAATAACATGACATTATAGTTTGTTAGAAATATGACAGACGACATGTTGGAAAAGAAAAGAGGAAGGAAACTGGAACTAAACATTTTTATGATCTGGGAGCAGAACACTAAGAAAATATGAAATGCTTTTTGTCAAGTTTGTCTAAACTCTCGACTGAATCCTGTTCGTTGATTCTGCTGCGGACATCTGAGACCTGCACAACAACGAATTCAACAAACCAGAAAAAGCATGAACATGATGCTCAGAGTGAGTCAGAGAGTCAGCGGTGAATCTGCTGCAGTCTAACAGCAGCAGAGACGGACACTTAGTATTTCAGCACTGGTTTATTTTTTTAAGCAAAACTGGGAAACCTTCCGTCTTACGTCTGTCACCTTCTTTATTTCAGCTCGGCTGGGTGTCACTTATGATCCTAGTTTGTTGCTCTACTTTGTCTAACCCCGAGTTTTTAACAGATCTGAGAAATACTGATGGAGGAATGTTCAAAAAGAGCAAAAATGACTCAAACTGATATCTGTCAACAAATTCAAAAAGACCTCATGAAGTCGAATGGACTAAAAAAAGCAGGTAAGTTGTGTTTCTACTATTGCCATGGTTACACTCTAATAATGAAGTGCTGTTTTATTTCCTCGCTAACAGCATCACCTGCCCCCGCAGTACAGACCAGGGGCGTGTCCAGAGGGGTTGCCAAAGGTAGCATGAGACCCTCCTTGAAGTCTGATTGGCCACCCCTTTTTGCCGTCCTAAAATCTTCAACTATGATTGGATATTTGCCCAATAAGAGGCGGGACTTACATAAAAATCAGGTATTTGGGCTGTCATGCAACAGACTGCTAGGAGGGTTTTTTTGTATTTGAAGAAGATTTAAATATTGCTTCTCTGTTGTGTTACTTTTTAAAATGTAAATATGATGCACAGAACTATATATGATATTTTCAATATCAGTAGTTAAAGTAGTTATGAAATGGCATCAACTATCCCTTTTATTTATTTGTGTATGTGCTCACAAAGTCTGGACACAGCCCTGGTATGAGGCATGCTGAATTTGCATCTGCAGAGAACGACGTTTGTGGGGATTGTGTAGATGACAGTCTGGAGCACTGACCTGAGAAACGTTCAGGATGTGTGCGCAGGGAGTCCATGAAGTTACTCATGGCGTTCAGTTCATTCCAGTGTCGACCGAGCTGCAGAAAGTTTGGGTCACTAAACAGAAGCTCCTGAGCATCAGAGTAGAACTGAGCCAATCTGAGGACAAATATAAAACCCAAATCATGTCGATTAACAGCTTATATAATCACATATGACTGTATGTGTACAAATATCCACACAACAACATGTACAAAATGATCCAGGGAGCCATTAGAACACATTCTCTTTAACTCTGTGAAATAAATCTGCTCTTTGATCAGGTTTTAAATGACCTCTACCCTCTCCTCAGCTGATGCTTACATTGAGTTGTTGTAGTTGGACACCACGCCTGGAGATTCACCGCGGGTGGGGTACTGAAAACAAGGGTTATTGGCGTTGCAGAAGATTCCCTGGATCCAAGGCAGGATCCCTGCAGAGGGCATGGCCTTGTTGGGGAAGTGACCTGAGGTGAAATGTTCAAGATTTATGAATGAGGACACCACAAGGCACCATGCTTCTCTCTGTGGAAATCGATATTTGTGATATTTTCATGCAGTGTTGTTTTCTTACATTCATGCTGACGGTAAAGTGGATTCACTCTTCTCAGCCACACTAGTCCCATGAAGAGCACCACAGGCCACATGATCTCCATGAAGAAACGTACCTGGTTAAAGGTCACAACCAAAAGTTTTAAAAAACGATTTACTATCACCTCCGCCGTAGAGGTTACTTTTTCTGTGTCAGCATGGGTTTGAACTAAAAGTGCGTATCATCTGAGAAAGACATCGAAAACATTTAGCACTACGGAAAAAGATTAGTTTCATCTGTTAAGAAGGACACCTAAAAGTATTTAACATCCAGGAAATCAAGTGGTGTCATCTGCAAAGAACAACACCATAATCATTTATGCAAACTGGTGGCTATCATCCAATAAAAGACATTTTAAAGTATTTAGCATTTTAACAAAAAGCGTGTGTCATGTGGAAAAAATTAAATCTTTAGGCATTGAGCATTAAAGCCAATGAGTGATATCATCTGCATAGAATGACACCAAGAGCACGTACGAGCTAATACAAGGGTATCATCAGCAGAGAATGATATCTAAAGCATTTAGCATGTAAGCACATTAGTGGCTATCCCTTGCAAAGAATGACACCGTAATGCATCTAGCGTTTGAGCTGATCAGTGCCGGGTATCATCTGAAAAGAACAACAGCTTTAGCATTTAGCATTTTTGCAAGAAAAGGTATGTATCATCTTCATAGAATGAAACCTACAGCATTTTAGCTAACGGTAACCCCTTAAAGGGAAGAATAAAGTGTGCTGTTGATGGATGAGATGATTTTACCCTCTGCCTCCTGCGTACGGTCCAGTTCTTCCACAACAGGAGTTTGACCTGCCTTCCTGCCCCCATGACTCCTCGTCTTCACCCCTGCAGGGGCTGGCACCAAACGACAAACCTAAAATCAGCCAGTACACAATGATTTCATGATCTTAATAAAGCTGCATCGCATTTAACAATACAGGAATGACTGAAGATACTTTGCATTTAGGAAACAACATTTTGTGAATACTTTTGAACTCGTGTGGCGTCATTGAAAAGGTGTCCGTTCATTCATCCAGTACGTGTTCTTTGTGAAGGCTTTCATAAACCCCGTAACGAGCTTACTCAGCTCAACACACTTCACATGGTCTGCACAATAATCTGACTTTTACAGTCTTCACACATGTTCGACATCACTATCATGGCTAACATCATTACTTAAAAATACCACAGACTCTGAGCATGTAACGAAGTGACTGGAGTCCAGCCCTGGTAAAACTATTGTGGAATTTCACTCTGCCAATACATTTTGCATTTGAATATCAATACATGGCTGCTGTACAGCATGATACATCACTTACCAGAAGAACAGTAACTGAAGAACACTCGCCGTGTGTATGAATGTGGAACAAATAAAGCATAACAACACATATTCCTCCGACACGCCTTGTTGTTGCAAACACAGCGAGAATCCAGACCTTGTGAATAGTTAAGCAGATTGCTTTAATCTCCTTTCTCACTTCTGGGAGACTGCCAACACTCTTATCCTTTTGTAGAGCTCTACATCACCTAACCCCCAGGCCCAGGTTCACACCATAGGCTATAATCCTGCCTCTGGTATAATCCCACTACCTGTAAGGAACAAATGTGCAAATCTTAAAACATATTTTACAACACCTACCATCTTTTATATACAATGAAAGTCAAGCTGCTTGTAATAGTCAATGTGTTGATTAACTACTGTATTAGTCTTTAACGTAGGCCAAATTATGACATAATTATTTTTGGGGTCTAAATGACCAGAAGCTAGAAGTTAGCTTTATGTTGCAGCAATGAAACAGGCTTTAATGTAAACCACAGGGGATAATTAGCCCGATCAAAGTACAGACACTGAGTTTGACAGGCTGAGATTGTTATCCTGTGTGTGATAACATCAGAGTAAGACTCCCTACAGACATAGACCTTTATGTTACAGAGGAAGAGGATTTTCTAACCACATCACTCTCTACAAACACACCAGACCACATGACAAATATGGTCATTTTACCTCAAAGAACACAACGTCTGGTCCTCTAGTAGCTCTTCAGTTGGTGTTATAGTGTGACTTTGGTATCAATGGTTAGATTGGATGACACATACTATTTCTGCAACGCAAAATAACACAGAAATGCTTCAGTCAGCGGTAGACAAGCAATTCTTCTCTGTGACTTTGAAGAGGGCAATGAAAGGGTTTTTACTTCAAGGTCAAATTATTGTTCTTGAGAATGGAGACTCAAAGAAGAGAGCAATGTGATAATAAACAAAGTGTTGTACATGACTTAAAAATCTAAAAACAAATTAAGACTCAAAGACAGAACATCAGGGAAATGTACAAACCACTCATGACTCATACGCAACAGGAAACAAGTGGGTATTGTTTGGCTTTAAATACCTCTGCAGAGGCATGCCTGCTTAATGTCCAGAGGTCGACTATTCCATAATGTTGGTGCACAGTATCAATCAATCAATCTTTATTTGTATAGCGCAAATTCATAACAAGTGTTATCTCGAGACGCTTTGCAAAAGAGCCGGTTGAAGACCTTACTCATTGTTAAGAAAAATGGCATAAGATGCAGGAAGGATTTCTTCTTTGTGTTCCTCGTGTTCCTGTTGTCCTCACTTCCTTGCTGCTCAGGTGGAGGTCGGAGCAGGCCGTGCATGAATGAGGACGGCGGTGGTTCTGGGGACGACACAATCCGATGGTGGTGGCTGGGCGTCAGGGACGTCGGGTGGTAGTAGTGCCAGAACACCTCGCTGTAGGTTGGGGGAGCTCCGTACTGCTCGAGGGTCCGGTTTCTGCTGCCGGGACAAGACCTCCTGGGCTTCTAACACAGAAGGGTATGAAAAATCCCACTCTTGGCCACAAATCGTACCCAGTGGTGTCAAGTAAAGGGAAAACAACAATGGACCCAGTACAGACACCTGTGGACCCCACAAAGTACCTTTGCCTTAATGAAAGGATACGCACTGAGTGAAGACCCTCATCCCAATTATGCTCCTGATTGTAGTGACATAACCTACCCTACGGCCCTAAGTTACCACAGACACCAAAACATCATTTCCACCTTCAACAGACCCAGGCTGTGTTGATGCTTCCTTCCCTACTACACAGGGACAAATTAACACAACAATGTGCCCCTGGGCAGCAACTTTGAGGTGCCATTCCAGAAATCTGCCGCCACCAAACAAACCAACACCATATCCCACTACCACAGAATCAGAGAAGGGGTTTGATGTCTTGCAGTGGTACTGTGTGAAAAGCTGCTGTGGCACCAGCAGAGAGGCTAAAATGGAGCGAGATCTAACCTGATGTTTTGCTGATGCACTTGCCCTGGTCCCTCTACAGATCTCGGGCCACTGGGCAATTGCCTGGTTGCCCTAATGGTTATTAATCCGGCTTTGTTACTACATGTCCACTTCTGGCCCCCACAACTCAACCATGGAGGGTTAGGAGCCAGCAAGAGCCAGGACACCACGGGGTTGTCAAGTGGGAACCTCCCTTCACCGGTGTTTTGTCTGATTAGTCCCACAACACCTCAGGAAGGCCGGACGATGAGCTCAAACTTCCCAGTGTCCCCCCCCCCCAACATTTAATGTTGTCAGACACTTAAAATAACAACCTGAACCTGTCAGGGACACAAACAACAACTTTTAGAGGACGCACTTTGATCCATCAAGGACTATGTTGCTGCCATTACAGCCTGATCGCTGCTGCAGGATGAAGAAATCCAAAAAAAAACAGACCATGGTGGAATTTGTCAGATATATTTTAATAAGTTACAAAAGGGTGTTTGTTTTCATGTACCTGTTTTTTACATTGATCTTTGCAACATTCTGTTCTTGTACATTACGATGAAAAAAACAGATATTTAAAGACATGAAGCACGTCCAATGACTTACAAAGAACCAGAAGGTTGTTTAAGATACTGATAAAAACTACTGGAGCTTAAAAAACACAGCTTTGGCTATTAAGAAATGTAAAATGTGATCTTATAAAGAGAAAGATAATGCCGTAATACAATCTGGTGGCATTTGTAAAAGCTTGTCAGATCAGTGGAAGATGACAACGTACAAGTTGAACAGTATAAAAACAAGTGGACGCACAGTTTACCCTTTGCAACTGGTGCGCGGTAACACGATACATGTCAGGACAGACTGTAACAAACGTGATGTCGTGTCTTTATACACGAGATATCTGCAAAGTGATGACTTCAGAATGTAACAGTTTCAGACTCTGACTCCGATGAGTGCACCAAACTTTCTCTCTCTGGTGTGTTCACCTGCACTATTAGAACCATTCAACAAAGGTTTTTTTTTTTGGTATATAAACATTCATAGAGAGTGAGCCTGCAGGATTTTTTTTTTTACAAAATACTCAAATAAAAAATGTAATTGCACAGCTTTAAAAAAAAGAATTATAAATATTGGTAGCAGGCGACAGAGTGTTCTGAGCAGGTGATTGGTGATGAAATATTGGTGATTCATGTTGAACATTTACAGCGTTTAAGTGCATCCTGTTTGTCTTCAAGGTACAGTTCACTGTCCACAGCGCTCACGATCATGAAACATCTGGAAATGTCTCTGCACAGTCCATGCACATGTTTCTTATCGTTCGTGCACATTTGATCCGTTTTTTTTAGATCTCTCAGACGTTCACACAAAGTGAGCCTCTCTGTGTTCCACCTCCTGCAGCCGTCTGGGCCTCAGTCTCGGATACACTGGTTTGGCCTGGTTTGGGCCCAGTTCCTCGGGGCTGGAGCTGGGAGACTGAGACATGGCCGCCTGCTCAGCCTCCTCCTCCAGAGGTTCATCTACTGACACCTCTATCTCAATCCCCAACTCCTCTTCATCCTCATCCTCCTCCTCCTCCTCTTCATCCTCATCTTCTTCTTCCTCCTCAGCGCTGTTAGCTAAAGCAAAGTTCTGCAGAGTTTTAGTTTTGCTCCCGGGCGGGGGCTTGTAGAAGGTTCCTGGGGGAGGCTGGAGAGTCCTGGGAGCCCTGAAAGCTGTGACCACAGGGCTGTACTTGGCCACATTGTCCTCCCGTCTTAAAGTCCTGTTGGCTCGCACTGCGACGGTGTACGGCCTGTTGGGGTAGATGTTGCTAACGGCGCTCCCGGTCACCCCGAGAGAGAAAGGTGAGGAGGATAACGGCACAGACGCTGATAAGCTGCTGGTATCTGTTGCTGTACTCTCTGGAGGAGAAGTGGTCAATATTTTAACACTTTTGGAGACTTCATGCTTGTACTGTTTGTCCCAAGTTCTGCGTAACGTCTGTGTGTCTATAAATGTACTCCTGAAATGACTTCCCGCTCTTGTTCTTGTATTCTCAGTCTCGTCCACCTCTTCGATGGACTGGTCGCAGCTTCCTCCCCTCCTGTCGTCCTGCTCGCTGCTGTTCCTCGTGTTGTTCTCGTCCACTTGTCCTCGGTTGAGGATCTGTTCGGCGGGCATGCTCACCGGTCGGGAGGACAGTTTGTGTCGGGGGTGTCGGAGCTGGACTCTGGTGACGGTGTTGTGCTGATAACGACGGAGGACTCCTTCACCGGGTTTGTCCACTTCAGGGACGCCTGATGACAAAACCCCATTAAAGGTCTCTGAGTCCACTTCGTCAACTTTAAAAAAGAAAAGAAAAAAAGAGTTAAATATGAGCGTATTAAGATAAATGATTGAAAGCAGTATTTTTAATCAGTACGGGTACATAAATAAAACTGACAGATTAAATATGACAACAGCCAATCAGTTTGCAGCTTGCATGCAGGACATTCAAACACGTCCATCCTGCGTCTTTCCTTCTCTTTCAGGTCAGGTCACGGTGATAGTTTCGATTGTTTAAAGCTACACAATATGAGGGAATAAGGGAGTTAAAGTAAGCAGCAGCTTGGCGTGCAGCCCCCTCACTCATTAACCCCTTCACTGTGTTCTGCAGCTGTATGCAGCATGTTCAGACGGAGGAGGAGACCTCAGGGGATCATTCCTGGAAAACCTTTCGACCTACGAGCACTGAAGGACTATCAACCCAAAATCTAAGCTAACGTCAGCTGCAGCTCGGCTTGCAGCCCCTCCAGACAAAGTGTCTCAACTACGATCAAGAGGTAACCTCCAGTGTTGAAACGATGAAGCTAGTGTGGGAGTTATTACGTCGATCAAAGTGTTTCCCATATCATCTAGCAGACAGTAGAAACCGTTTCCTTTAAGATGATGGTTTTTGTATCAGTACTGACCGGGTTGAAAGTCTCCTCCATCCAGGTTCGGTATCGTCTCCTGAACTTCAGCTAATAGATGTGAAGAAGGGATGATAGAGGAATGTCTTTTATACACCTTTGAGCTCTGCTGTAAAGGTGAGACAGACGAGAAGTGAGGAGAGAAAACAGGACGTCAAGTCTTAGAAACAACGTTGGACATTAGATACCTGAACTCTTGTCATCGTAATAAAATACGACAATCGTATAATTACCTCCTTGATGTCTCCCAGCGACTTGGAGTGGCGGTTCAGCTGCTGCTCCTTCTCCTGCTGGGTGAGGTGGGTGTCGGAGCGCTGCTGGGCGTCGATCTCTGTGGGTGAGGAGGGGCTGAGGGGGGCTGAGGGGCGTGTCAAAGACCATCTGGTAGTGTCTGATGAGGAGCTCGATGATGAGGGCCTGATACGGGTAATCCACCAGAGAGGAGAGGGAAACTTCAGCGTCCGTCTGCCTCGGTTTGATCAGCGTCGGGCCGAAGATGATGCCCAGGTTACTCGCCGTCATTTTATTCTCCTCTGATCGCTCCGTCACCCTGGAGAGAGGACGGATCATCGTTTGTTAATTCTTTCATAAACATCACATTCTGTTTGAGTGTTCTTATGGATGTGAGGTCTTCAGTGAAATGACACTGGCTTGATTTAAACTTTGTTCGCACTGCTGTCACATTTTCTTGATTTCTAACATCACTCTAATTTTATTGAGTCAGTCTAATTTACCCGAGGTATACGGAGCCCCTAAAGGGACATAATTGATCGATTGATTGAACTTTATTGTAGGTCAGAGTCTGAAATGCGTCTGGCATCACAGCGTCTCCTTCTACAACATACAAATTAAAGACAGGATGCAAAGATTCAAACATTTGACTCGACATCCAAACAAACACTCAGAGACCATCAACACGCTCTGATCTGGGATTCAGCTCCACGTTTCATTTGAGGATTAACTGCTGAACAAAAGAGTGTTTCAGTCTGACTTTATATAAACCTGGGAGCCTGTGTTTCAGGTTTGATGGTCATATTTTAAATTCACTGTTCAAGGCGTGGTCACGGTGAGAGGCGACGCTGTGAGCCGGCCTTAACATGTTTTTATTGGCGGCTGATTGGTAGAGCCTCTGAAGTAATCGGACGTGTTCTGATGAAGTTTCTGCTGCTCACCACAAACTGACCTGTGCTCAAGTTTTAAATGTTGTGTGTAAACGAGAGAGTATTCGGTGTGCACATGAAACTCTTCGAGATATCTCCGCCTCACAGAGGAAGAAAAAGAAAAAGAATCAAATCCTGAGAGTCAGAATGGCAGAAAACGTTTTTCGTGCACAACTGAAACTTTCTGCGCCCAGGTCGCCCCACAGTTTTTAATTTCCAGTTTATATTATGAAATCTACTCGATCATTATTCTTATAATCATTATCTATTTGGTGTAAACGTTCTTATTTAGTCGCACTCTTTTATTTTAGAGACAGGACCGTGGATAGAGTCAGAGATTGGCGAGAGAGAGAGTGAGGAATGACATGACGAGAAAGCAGCCATAGGTGGGATTTGAACCCAGACTGCCCGCTTGGAGGACTGTAGCCTCGGCCCACGGGTCTTGCACACTAACCACTAGGCCGCGGTGCCCCCTTTAGTCTGGCACTCTTCTGATCATACGTCTGTTTTTATGTGCATGTATTGTTTTCAGTGTAAACACAACGTTGCAAACTAATTCAACTTAATCTGTGGTTTTATTTTCACAATAGTACTGAAGGTCTAACTGAACACATTGCATTGAGCAGACTCGTGTATTATGGGATGTTTACCGGTGCAGATGCTCTATGAGGAACTGCAGGGTCTTAAAATGAGCCGGTGGCATCTGCCTCAGCAGGTCCTTAATCTTGAAGAGGACTCGGTTCAGATCCACGCTGACCTGGGCCGGGGCCACCGGGGAGGGGCTGAGTCTCAGCGCCTCCAGCTCCTCCACGATGATACTCTGACTCTCCTTCGCCAAACCGATGAAGTCGTTGTAGTAACGGAAAAGGATGAGCGGCTCTGGAAGCTGCAGAGGAAAGTGTGAGGGGGGGGGGGACAGAAACCAGGAAGTGAATAATAAACAGAGGCAGCTGAAATATGTGAACAAATAAACAGCTGGGACTGAATTAGAAATGTGATCAACTGTTAGGAGAGAGAGTCGGAGCTTTGTCCCAAAATAAACACAGACAAATAAATATCACAGCGGCTTCGCTTTGTGCAGAGCAACATTAACCCTTTAACTTCCTTGTTTAGAGAACCCTCTCTGCACTGATTGGTTCATTTGAAGGAACTCCATACCTGATAAAAACAGTCCTCTAATCCTGCAGAGCACAGGAGGTTTATTATAAAGAAGTTATTTAGGATTCAAAGTCACAAAAACACCAACAAAGTTACAGAACGAGGCAGAAGATGAGAAGACGAGAAGATCCCGTGTGAAACAAAAGTTGTACTTGTCGAGTGTCTTGAAATAAGATGTACTTCCCTACTTCAGACAACGCTTCTCATTTCAAGAAAGTCAACAAGTTAAATTAGCTACTACGAACTGGTGGCTGTGGCTTAGTGGTAGAGTCGGTCGCCTCTCAACCAGAAGGTCGGATAAATCATTAACATCCCAAAATATATAAAAACCGGGCTGAGGTTGAAAGTGATTTTCTAATGTTGAGGTTGTTCGAGGAGCTCACCTGTCTCAGGTAGAGTTTGAGCACGTTGCTGATGTCATGTGGATAAAGCTCCGAGAGCTCCACCAGGTGTTTGCCATTCTCAAACGCCTGACACAACTTCTCCACCCGGGACTTGGCACCATTCACGCGGTAGATACCCTGAAATGAATTCAACAGAGGACGTGCATCAACAGCAGCAGCAGAATCAAACAGAGCACGGTTTGCAGTAAAAGTTCTAACAGTATAAATGTACGTGGAGATGAATCACAACGTTTATATTCCATCTTCACGAGGAATGATCGGTTAAACTCTTTTATCCTGTTTTATCTTCATTAGCATCTTCTAACTTCTACATCTCCTGTGTTCATAAATACAGTTATATAAGTTTCTCATATTAAAATACCTTAATATTGAGCGCTCTGTTCTCGATTTCTGACGTACACTTCCGGATGATGAAGGGAATGCCGTCCTGGCTGTTTTTAGCCGCCTGAGTGAAGTCGATTCCGAAGAGGTGAAGTCTGCCCTGCAGCTTCTTATGGCCACACTGGATCGCCAGAGTCTCCAAACACTTCTTATGGCAGGCCAGCGAACACTGCAAACACCACCACATGGATCTCAGTTATTACAGAGTGAGACATGTGAGACGGACTGAGGGCTGAGGGTTCAACAGAAACCAGACTTTTTATCTTCAAAGCTAAAGAGGCAAGATGATGATACAAAGAGTCAATCAGTGTTGGAAAAAACAGACTGTACATCTCCTTACATCCCTCCATTTATCCATCTGTCATTTCATCAACCCATCCATCCATAAATAAGGCTTTCCATTTACATATTACAAAAGGTAAACCATCCCACTTTGTTCAGGCAGTTTTACATCAAACAGACGACTAAAGGAAGTCAGATCGTGAACTTTTCCTAAAATTCAAACAAAGAAAAACCTCCACGTCTGCAAACCTTTGAACCAATAAGAGAAAAGACTCTCTGCAGAGTCATTGAATCCACCAGCGTTACATAAACTCTCCCAGTAAGTCTGTTTTTTGTTTCCATCTTATAAATATGGAGAGAAACTGGATCTCAAATGAACCGGCGGGGGGTCACAGGGGTGATGGAGGAGAGTCCTCAGAAGACAACAAAAGACCTTCAGTTTCCACGCTCGTCCCCGACTGAGACCTGTCGGAGGATTTGGACTCTGAGCGGAACTTTTTGCCAGGTCAAAGTTTCGCTTTTATTCGAATGTTTTGATGAGGGCAGAGGTGCTCTCTCTCTTTTGTTTTCTGCTCACCATGACTGATAAAGACGCCGTTCTAAACTTTGGCAGCGTTCATCGAGGACTCGTCGTCCTCTGAATGCTTTGGACTCGCTGAAGTGACTCACGGCTGGTTTGCATTTTGTTCAGTTTGTTTTTAAGCTAAAGAGAGAAGAAAAGAAACCAGGGTTACCTCCTCGCACTCGGCTCCGTGAAACACCACCAGGCCGTCACACTCGCGACACTTGGATGGAGCTCTGAGCTTCCTCAGTTTGTGGGTCTGAGCAGCTTTGGACATCTGGGTGTTTCTGAAGGGACCCGGGGAGCTGGCTGTTTCAATGATCATCTCACTCAAACCTACAGACGGGAAGGTGAATGCAAAATGATGCTCGTGTTCTTCTCGTATGTAGCATGAACAAAATAATAACCCAATATATTGACACAATATGAAAAACACGTTGTGCATTATATGAGAAGTGTTGATTCCAAGGAGTTCAGTCTGACTCACCCGTATCAGAGGGGGATGGAGGCTCTCTGTCGTCAAGGTCATCTGCAGACGACATGGTGCCGGTGGAGGGGGTTCTGGGTAATCTCCTCTTGAAGTCTCCTGCACAGTAAAACACAACACATCAGTAAGTCCTCATGTTCACAACAACATCGAGTCAAATCTCCATTTCAGATTCCTCTCTTTTCTTCTTCACAGTGACGGGACCGACCAGCACGGAGACATACTCCGGATTCTAACCATCCAGATAAAAAGGAGACTTTATGTTGTTGATAATCAAACTCCAGGTTGGAGATGGTGATGAAATCGAAGCTCATCAGGTAAAAACTCCCGCTCCATGAATTCCTGAAAAACTTCTGAAGTTTTCATGCTGAGCTGCATGTGTGAACACAAACAGC
>CM036551.1:26311035-26316035 GCA_020745685.1 Tautogolabrus adspersus | reverse complement strand
AACAGCTTTTAAAAGGAAGAAAATAGACACAGCAGAGGAGGTGCTGTACATGTACCTTCTGCAGAGCCTCCTCCTCCAGCCTCCGTCTCTTCTCCAACTGTTTAAACGCCGCCGCTCCTCCTCCTCCTCCGATCTGCTCCTCCTCCAGCCGGCTGGTGGACACCTTAGCTTTCTCGTACTCCTCCTGCCGCTGGGCCTGCAGCAGCCGGGCCTTCTTCAGAGCGCTGTCGGCTTCGTTCTGGAATAAAAAAAGTATGAAAAGTTCAGACACAGACAACTAAACACAATAATCACAGAAACACCATCAAACTTCACTTTGGTCCAAATTAAAAGAAACACTTCTCCATAATATCTTTGTTAACGCTTTGGGGACAGAAACCAGTGAGAGGGATTGACTTCCTGGGAGTTAAAGCTCCTCAAGCAGCTGGAGATGATGAAACTGTTGTACTTTATAATAAAGCCAAATATCTCTTCACTTTCTCTCTAGTTAGGGAGCTGACTTTAAGCATGTACAAAAGTAATGATCGGTGTTTGAAGCTCAGTTATTGATGATGACTCCGTCACACACAGAACAGGCCGACTGTCCCGACAGGCTGAATCTAACAAAGCATATCTTTGCTTGTGTGTGTGTGTGTGTGTGTGTGTGTGTGTGTGTGTGTGTGTGTGTGTGTGTGTGTGTGTGTGTATAAAGCTCGGGCATTTCAAGAGCATTCTTGAACTGCGACCCCGGCTGTGTAAAGGTCTTTGTGCATGTCTCTCTGTTGCACCTCTACTAAGTGCCCCCCCCTCTGTGGACATGGACTCACCATTTTCTTCAGCTCTCTCTGCCACTGCTCCTTGACCTCTTTCCGTAGTTTGTCCAGCTCGTTCTTTCTGGTGAGGAGAGGCTGGAAACACACACGCAGAAAGTTAGTCCTTTGTTTCCTCTATAGAACCAAAATCCCGTTTCAAAGATGCTTTCTTTGGCTCTGTTGGATTACCTGCATGAATTTGTTGCTTTGGAGTATCGCTGCGGTTTGAAGAACCAGCTGGCTGTACTCGATGTCATTTTTGAAAGCAGTCATGTAGGTCTCACGGAAAGGCATGAATTCCTTAAAACACAAAGGAGAAAGCTTTGATGTCAGTCTCCAAGAAGCAGATATGGCAGCAGCACAAAGGTCACATCACTGGAAGAAACCACTCACCTGTTGACTTGCAAGCGACTTGGCGGATTCAGCCATTTTGGCGTAACTTTTTGCACACTCAATATCTGCAGAAAGAACACAGACAAGTTCATTAAATAACAGATTCAATTTAAACTAGAAGCTACAGCTTTGTCTTTACGTCTGTGAAAGTAAGATGTGTAGAGACTGAAATGATAAAGTGAGCTTACTCTATGATCAGACATTAAGGAAACATGCTATGTTGAAGTGCTGGCTTCTCTGACAACAATGCAGCAGCCAGTATGTCCTCCTTCTAACTTTAGATTCTGGTCCTCAATGGTCTGGATTTGTTTGGACCAGAGAAGGTAGGCGGTTTTAAGGCGCCCCACACGGCCGTTTTGGACGCCCCTCGGTTTGCCAGATATGAGAGCAGTTATCAGGTCAAACCAACAGGTGTTGCAGCGATGGAAGCGGGCAAGAGAACTGGTTCAGATAGAAGTGATTGTACCCGACCTAAAAAGCCTCTGCATGTTTCTAATAAGCTCCACGAGCAGAAACGTGCTCAAACTAGGATCAATATTGGAGATGCTTTTGAAAAATGGAGAGAGGTTAGAACGCAGAAAGGTTTACAGACCGATGCAGAGCTGGATAAACACTGAAGCTTCAGTGTCCACCACATGGTGACCTGCGTGAGCATCCACTCTAGAGAGGAGGGGGGGGGGGAGACAGCTCTCTACAATGTTTTGGACTGCAGTACCCATTTTAAACACTAGGTGGCAGAGTTACATACTGCTCCTTTAATAAAAGACAAACTAAAACATTGAAGAGTTTTCTGATTAAATCAAACACGGCCTGTGAGAGAAATCAATGCGTGAAGGACGCATTAACCGAAGGCGACGTGTTAAACAAACATCTCGTATGTTTGCCTGATAACCGGCGTACTGTACAGCCTGACTGAGCGCTCTGTGTCCCTGATTAAGTATTAAACTGAAAACATTCATTAACTGGTGAGCAGAACAAAAGGCCCTCTCACTGCACTCTCAGCCCCGAGCCGTTATAACACCGCATTGTTTGAAATCCAGCTCAGGTAATCGAGAACATTTTCTCAGGGAAGCGGACTCTAATTAATCCCCTCATAATACGGCTCTCCTCAGCACAGCATGACATAGGAAGTTCAAAATAAAAACCCTGAGAGCTGAATTTTGACTAATCTATCAGATTTTTAACCACCTGTTGCTGCAGGAAGCTTAGTTTGAAGAAATGAAGAAAAGCTCATGACAATAATCCGATAACGACAACAGCGTGCAAAAATCACTAAAATAGTGCAAGAACTCGATATGCAAAATGTGATTGTGCAATAAAAAATGTAGAAGTACCTAAACTTTAATAAAACTTCTTCTTCATAAGACAGGTGAGCGGGAGAGGACGTGGTTCTCGACCTTTTTGTTAATTTGCGGTGGAGCTTATAAAGAAAGACGGTGCTGACAGCGGTCACACATGCAGTCTGCAGGAACACCATGACTCGCTGCTACAGGCGCTTTAAAGTGAAAATCGACCCCCAGTCGAAAATATGTCACTTCATTTTGTCACTTTCATTTTTTCCTCTTCTCCACAAACATCTGACGACCCTTAGAAATGACCGTGCAGCCCCTGCAGGGGTCATGACCCTGAGGTGGAGAATAACTGGTCTAACGTATGTGAGGTCTTCATGAAAACATCTCATTAAGATCCCCTCCAACATGAACACCTACACTTCAGTCCTCCATTGCATCGTCATGACATCAACACATAGCAGCATCTCTACATATCATAAATGCTTTCCTCTTTGATTCTTCGTTGGCTCTCTCACTCACCCATACTGAGGCGTTTCTCCACCCACGCCAGCAGCTCTTTGGTGTATTTGGACCAGGCCTTGGCGTAGAGCAGCGCTGACTCCACCCCGCTGTCCTGCCGCTGCAGCGTCCGGTCCACCTCCTCCGCCCGGACTGGTGGAGACGGACCTGAGAGAACCAGAGGATACCACAGAGAAGCTTAAACGTAACCTCCAGCAAAGCAGCCCCATCCATCAAGAGTAAATGTGTGTTAAGCTGCCTGCAGCAGAGACTGAGAGTCAGCGAGAGAAGCCCTCACTGAGCATGGGGGAGTTTACTTTAAAGATACTTGTGACATCAGAGGGACTGCTGGACAGATTAATAAGACTGCTCATCAAGGCTAGGTGTGATCGTACTCAGGACGGTGGTACTCACTCTCCAGAGGCAACAAAGCCAAAACCATTTTGGTGAAGCCAAAAACGTCTGCTTAGTTGTGGCACTTTTTTTTAAACCTGAGACTTTTGTTCCCATATTTTCAGGGTTTCAATGACCAAATGTCCTGAAGATTGATGATTTCTTGGATAGATCTCTCGGCTTTGAAGAAGCCTGTAATGGCTTTAACATAAAGCTGCATCCAATCAAAGTGTGTCCACTAAACGTTGTTGCTCCCGTTGTTATTTCTAAGTTTCTAACAAAACGATCTATCTCTGTAGAGATCCTTTCTCCATCCATTCATCATCCAAACCGCTTTTCCCGTTCAGGGCTGGAGCCAATCCCAGCTGTCATTGGGCGAGAGGTGGGGTTACACCCTGGACTGTTCTCTAGCCAATCACAGGGCTGACATATAGAGACAGACAACCAGCCACACTCACATTCAAACCTACGGGCAATTTAGAGTCACCAGTTAACCTAACGAGAATGTCTTTGGACTGTGGGAGGAAGCTGGAGTACCCGGAGAGAACCCACGCATGCACGGGGAGAACATGCAAACTCCACACAGAGAGGCTCCTGTCAGACGAGGATTCAAACCAGGAACCTCCTCGCTGTGAGGGGACAGAGCTAACCCCTGCACCACCGTGATTTTTCAACCAGAAACAGCCGTTACATCACTCTCTACTATTTTACGGTGCAGATTATAGGAGTTGCTGGTCTATTGAAGCCATTTTTGTTGTGTTATTATGTGGTACAAACATATTTTGTCGGACCTGAACTTACTGCTGGATTAACCAAATCGGCACAAAACAAACCAACTGACCCGAGGCAGCAACAGACAACAACTCCTGTGATCCATGTTAACGTTTGGTGGCTTTGAAGAGAGCGAGTGGCTGCTTCTGGTTTAAAATAAACCTCTTCCTCTGTAACTAAAAGGTCTCTCTCTGCAGGGATCCTTTCTGTAATGTTGTCACACACTTAGAATAACTACCGGAGTCTGTCAGGGACAAAAACAACGACTGTGAGTGGACACACTTTGATTTTAGTCCTTGAAGAAACTGGAGCCACAGCAACCTGCGATTTCTCTGCAGGCTGAAGCAATTAGAAACGATTTGGTATCTGTTACTCCTTAAGTGTTGTACATGTAGAGGAAAGGTTTCAAATAACACAAATCTTCCTCTCTACACGTTGATACAGCAGAACCTGCTGAACTGTCTTACCTGGCGGATCATCTTTCTCTGGACCGGATCCTCCAGATTCCACAGAGACGTTCTCGAAAGACTGAATTACAGAAAGATGAAGATTAAAATCCCCGATGATGAGGAAGACGTCACAGCTTGGCACACTGCTGACATTACTCTAAACTAGACGACCTCTCACTTATGAGCGGTTATGAAACCTGCAGCAGGAAATCAACAAATACATCACATCGACTCATCATGTGTCAAGTCCATTTCTGGAACATGCCTCAACCTGCGAGAGTTTGCTTAACCTCTGACCTCTCCTGAAATGTTTCATATCTTTAGTCTGACACTTCAGGGGCAGCGGGGCACATCCTGGTGCTCCTGTGACTAAGACTTAACCCGTGGTGAATGTATTTTAAGAACAGAGGAAA